>CM029941.1:40330944-40878444 GCA_017639245.1 Myiopsitta monachus
TATGATGTCTCCACGCAGCCTTCTCTTCTCCAGGCTGAACAGCCCCAACTTTCTCATCCCATCTTTATACGGGAGGTGCTCCAGTCTGCTGATCATCCTCGTGGTCTTCCTCCGCACTTGTTCCAACAGTTCCATGTCCTTTTTCTGTTGATGACACCAGAACTGCACACAGTACTCCAAGTGAGGTCTCAGGAGAGCAGAGTAGAGGGGCAGGATCACCTTCCTCTACCTGTTGGTCACGCTCCTTTTGATGCAGCCCAGGATACGGTTGGCTTTCTGGGCTGCGAGCGCACAGTGCAGCCAGCTCATGTTCATTTTTTCATCGACCAACACCCCCAAGTCCTTGCCCGCATGGCTGTTCTGAATCTCTTCTCTGCCCAACCTGTAGCTGTGCCTGGGATTGCTCCGACCCAGCTGTAGGACCTTGCACTTGGCATGGTTAAACTTCATCAGGTTGGCATCAGCCCACCTCACAAGCATGTGAAGGTCCCTCTGGATGTCATCCCTTCCCTCCAACGTATTGACCGAACCACACAGCTTGGTGTCATCAGCAAACTTGCTGAAGGCATGCTCAATCCCACTGTCCATGTCACCGACAAAGATGTTGAACGATGATACCTATTCTTTATCAAATAGAATAATAATAGGTATGAAACTTGCATGCAGTTTTTGAGAACTTATTCCTAATGAGTCCCTGTAAGTAACTACATCACAGCCTTAGGAAAGAATAAATCTGGAGGCTTCATATCTCGTTTGTAACTAGATGCACTAAAGAAAACTATTTAAATCACCCCCCTGCCACCTCTCTATTCTTACTTTCATGAAATAATTGAAGAGAAATTCTGCTTTAAATGTATCTTGAATTTTCTAGTTTAGATTAAAGGGAATTTTAAGTGGTTAAAGGTTAAGAGAGTTCTGATGCACCTCATACGTTGTGGCCATGTATGCAGTGCAAGATTTGTTTTGCAGATCTCTACTTGAGATGTTCATGATTCTGAATACTAATGTAGAAGGTGGACTGAAACCACTAACAGAAGTCTGTAATGTCTATGGAAATTTTCTTCTTAAGCTTCCTTTAACTTTGAGGAAACTGCTTGAGAGTTAGTCAAAGTTTGCTGTAACTAGTCTCACTGACCCTAGGGAATGTAACTGAAACTGTTGTGGGTGGGCTGGTGGTTTTTATTATCCCTCCTGTACATTCTTCTGGGGCAATTTTGAGTATGCCAGGAGAGTTAATAAGCCTTCCACTTACTGTTTGTGTTAGTATACTTGTTTAAAGGAAGGTTGCTTTCTTTCACATAAAGAAATGGCTTCTAAGCTATGGAGGAATGACTTTGGTGATAAACAGATGCAGTTTCGCTTTCTGAAGGTGTATGTAGCTGAAAATGTAAAATTAGCACAAAATGGATTAATCATCACATTCTGCAACTTTTCTAGATGTCCAGTGGAGAAAAAGAGCCGAAGCAGAATGAATGTCCCTTTCCGCATTGGCAGTACCAAGGGTGATGAAGCACTGGAAAAGAAATTTCTTGAGAAAGCTGTGGAGCTCAACATGATATCTCTAAAAGGGCATCGGTAAGTATTAGTCAGATGAATCCCTTTCCTGTGCAGAAGAAACTGTTACTACAGTGATATAGCAGCAGGCTTCTGCATTGACTTACCAGCCTTTCTTGCCCACATGCTGTTCCTCATACTGCTTTGGCATCATTTGGGAATACCAGTCTGAGAGAGTCTGAGACTGTAACCAGAGACTGCTGGTGGCTCAGCTACTGCTGAGGTGTGGTGGACTTCAGAGAGCTTTCTCCTCAATTCTGCTGTCAGTTTTGTAAATCTGGCTCTGTGCAACTGCCAGAGAAGGTGGCTCTTGAGGTCAGATTCCGTCCTTGTATAACGCTTTTCAGTATGCCTTGTCTATCTGGTTGCAAGAGCTCCTTCCCGTGTCCAGTGGTGTTTGTGCGATTAAAAACAGATAGCTTTTTGATGTCATAGAATTACAGTGTTAGGGCTACAAATAACTGAAAAACACAGAGTTTCTCTAGATTGCAAGCTTGCTATGAAGACTTAAATGTTGCTTCTTATTCACATAAAATGTGACTTTTTAGCCCTTTGGAGTAGGGGTACATTAAAATGTCTGTGAGTGTTATTAATGTCTCTTTTCAGAATATATAAAACCTTTCTTTTTTTTTTCTGTTTTCAATTCAGATCTGTGGGAGGAATCCGTGCCTCTTTATACAATGCGGTGACTGTAGAAGATGTTCAGAAGCTTGCAGCATTCATGAGAAGCTTCCTGCAGATGCATCAGTCATAAATGCTGATGGGTTAGAACCATGTTACACATCTAAGCAATAAAAGCTAAAGGGTTTGAGTGTTACTGTGGTACCACACAGCTGTAGCGCACAAGTTATATTTTCTTTTAGTTCCTGTAGCTATTTTAGTTAACTGCAAGGGATTGTGGCTCAGTCTTGCAATAACTTGCTAGCCTTTGCTTCACAGAGGGTGAGGATCCTCAGACTGATCAACATGGGTTCTAAAATTTGCAAAACAGGGTTCTAATGTGTAGTTAAAGCATGAATAACATTGTGAGATGCTATGGATCCGAGTCTGATTCTTGCTTCTAGTCACAAATGACTTCTTCAGCAGTGCCTTGTTTTCAGTAAATGTCAGGAGACAAAATCTGTCGTAGGCTTTCTGTAATGCTTTACAAATACCCTGTGACTGCACAGTGAAGCTAGAACTAATGTTGAGTGTTCTCTAAGGACATCTAGTTGGTTTATCAGATGTATTCCACCATCAGGAATGTAGTTCAGAAGTTAGTGTCTGTGTTCCTAACTTGAGGACCTTGCCTTCAGACTTACGCTCCCATGCTTGAAGCACTGTCTTAACAGTTCCATGTAGTGATACCCATTGTAGTTAAAAGCCTTTAGGACTGAGCCTTTTTTGTGTTATCATTTATAGTTTTAAAGCTAGGATGCATGAGTCTGTAATTACGTAAATTTATATGGTGTTGTTTATTTCTCTATGCGTTTTGTATGTTAAACTTCTCTAGGTTAATTAATTTTACATTCTTATTTTGGAGTGTGCATACCTGCTCCTGCCAAAACCTTAGTTTTAATTTGTTAACCTACTGCCAGACTAGATGGCTGTATTCCACTCGGTGGATCTGTAACTTTATCTGCACTGACTTCCTAGCCCAAAGTACAGCAGACTTCTGTGTTTGGTGCTTACAAAATGTCTTCCATCTCTTAACTGCTCCAGTGTTTTCTCTGCATTTTCATTGCTTCAGTTCTGTACCTTTTTGTATGTGGGGATTTGCCTAGCTGCAGTTAATACAAGTCTTGACTTCTCTGCCTTTTCCTGCCACTTCATCACACTTTTGACCCAACTTTCTCACTCAGTCCTTGCAGACTTTGACAGTCTGGGCTAGAGAAGGAGCTGTGGTTTTACGCAAAGGTCTGTTACACTACCCTTAAGTTACTTTTCTTTCTCAGCTTGTGACTTTACTGCCATTTACCATATAGAGACACTACCCTCCTACTTTAACTTATGTAGAAGATATCTGTTAGTATCATACTGTTTAGCATTACTGCAGCTGCTTACAGGCTGTAAACTTTCTGGTACAGGACTGGGGCTTTCTTATTTTTATGTAACACCAATACAGTAGTGACCATTTAATACTGATAATGATGGACTTTCCCTTTCTTAGTGGAGCCTCACAGCAAGTCAGTGGAGATGTGCTGAGATTAAGTTACATCCTATCTGAAAAGTCATTATATTAACTAGTGTTTTGAGATTTTTGTCAACTTAGTTTAATTCAAAGTAATTGAACAAATCTGGTGAAGAAAATAAAACTTAATCACAGCATGCTGTGAAATACCAGTGTGTCTGAAGCTTTTGTTTTTGTCACTTTCTGAAGGATGAGAAGTCGTACAGAAGGAGTTAGGATTTTTGATTCCAGTATTATCCTTTTCCCTATAAGGCAAGCTTCCCTCATTTATGCTTTATTCCTTTCTAAAAATGATCTTTCCTGTAACTAGCATGGGAACAAGAGTATTACTACATGAAGGCTTTGAGAACTATTTGCACCCTGCCAATGATGAAGATACAATTCAGGTTCCATATTAAGTTTTTTAACTTCTTTAAATTCCACTCCCTCCAAATTTTGCGTACTTGTTTTCAACAATAGCTGTGGCTTGTGTCCCTTTCTTAAAAGCTCGTAAACCTTTCTTTCTTATAGTAGGCTTGCATTCCTTGTAGCAAGAACACTTTTACCTGTGATTGCAGAAAAGCTTGCACTGCTGTATGCAGCTGATTCATGACATAGCTGGGAACCTCTTTGCTGCTTCTTAATTGTGCCTAGCATCCCGTCAATTAAAGACTTTTTGACTACCTAGAAGGGCAGAAATCCTGTAAAAGCAAAATGCAGAATGACTAATGTAGTAAGACTAGACTGAATTTCATGTGAGGGGGATGCAAGAACGCTGGGAAGACCGGAGCATGTGCTGAATGAGCTAGTTACCTAAGATTTGTTTGCCTCATCCATGCAATAGTTCTACCCTTCCAAGCTATATCCCTGAAAGACGTAATCAGGGTATTGAGCCACGGTGGACAGAGAGATGCCACTTCCACTCATCGGATCAGTAGGAGGAATTTCAGCAAGGGGTTGCTGAGAGTCCTGGTCTATTTCCCTTATGTCAGCACTTCCAAGCTGGATCAATAATTGCAGTGTTTGAAAGTAAGGCTTTTCTTGGTGCGGTATGAATTCTCCTGAGGCACTTAACGATGCTGTAAAATGGAAGTAGCGGTCTCATCTGAGTTTGTGCATGTAGGGGGAGAATTGTAAGATAAAGTCTTTTCAACGAATGCTGCTTTCAATTCTTCTTCTAGTGAGTTGTCTCTACTGCATCTCCTAGCATTTGTCTTTGATTTAGTAAAAGCAGTTGCTAGAGTACCCTTTAGTTTGTAGTTTAAAAGTCCCTAGCCACCACCTAAACCAGGCCTGGCGTAAAAAGAGAAAGCTGCCGAGGAGGTTTTGTGCTCCCTCTGTTATTGCTCGGCAAAGTAAGGAGTGCTTTACCCCAGGCAAGGAAACTGTAGATCAGGAAGGTACCTTATCCTAGGGAACTACTGCCAATTGTCAGTGTTAGTGTCTTTCCATGGCAATACCGCCTCTAAGCCTGCCATGAAAGAATTAAGTAAGTCAGGTTTGGCACATCCTTATTTAATGAGTAATTCTAGTGGAGATGATAAATGATTTGTGTTAACAGCCTTGCCCCTATGTCAGCTGACACTCGGTATTTTCATATATTTTCCCTGCTTCTGTTTAGATTAACCATGTTTTTCTTTTCAACTTGCAACTAGTTTAATATTTTTAGATGAGCCCAGGGATATTTTGAAGTAAAAAGTGTAAATCTATTTTTGACATTCAGGTAACTTCTTGGAATGAAACAGGAATAAAAGACATCATACACTGATGGATTGGAAGTTGTCAAAGTATGCTGCAAGTGTTACTAGGTCTGGCACTACATTGGTGTATGATTAATGTTTGCTGTATTTCATTCTCTGGGTAGAAAATAAAATGAGGGTGAACCTTTCTGTATTTGATAAGGATGTACCTAATTAAAAAGTGAAATGTTACAAGGTCTGACACGAAATCAGTCACTTGGAAAGCGGTATCCCCATTCCTGTCGGTAACTGGACGCTTGATAATTTAAAACCAGGATTCATGATAGTCTGTGATAAATTGGTCCCTTTTAGGCTAAAGAAGCTAAGAACTTATAATTACCAATGGATTAATGAATGGCTGGAGGAGCATGATCAGGGAGGTGCAAAGAGATACACAGAAGAGATGGTAGCTTGTGAAAATGTTACTATTTCTTTTTCTTTGGGTTCTTTTCTTGGTAGTTAAGGAATACATATGTATTTGATTTGAAAGAACAAATGCTGTGCAGATCTAAAATGCTGGACATTTGAATTCACTATGCATAAAAAGCAAAAATTGAATATGTGTGCAAATGGATTAGTTGCAAAAAAGACGTGAAGAAATCATGTAAGAAAAGTTAAAAGTTTGCTAAGCTATTACAAGAGAAACTGCCATTAAACTGCATAGAATTTATAACACAGTGAACAAATCTGAGAATGATTCTTTGTTTTGGTTCCATTATGTAAAGTGAAGACATTTGAGAGATATACAGCTGAAACTAGGGATGGCAGAAACAAACTCTTGCTGCTGTATAACCGAATCATAGAATAGTTAGGGCTGGAAAGGACCTTAAGATCGTCTAGTTCCAACACCCCTACCGTGGGCAGGGACGCCTCACACTAAAGCATGTCACCCAAGGCTATGTCCAGCCTGGCCTTGAGCACCACCAGCGATGGAGCATTCAGAGTTTCCCAGGGCAACCCATTCCAGTGCCTCACCACCCTTACAGTAAAGAATTTCTTCCTCATATCCAATCTAAACTTCCCCTGTTTAAGTTTGAACCCATTACCCCTTGTCCTATCACTACAGTCCCTCATGAAGAGTCCCTCCCCAGCAGCCCTATAGGCCCCCTTCAGATACTGGAAGGCTGCTATGAGGTCTCCACTCAGCCTTCTCTTCTCCAGGCTGAACAGCCCCAACTTTCTCATCCCATCTTCATATGGGAGGTGCTCCAGTCTGCTGATCATCCTCGTGGCCCTCCTCCGCACTTGTTCCAACAGTTCCATGTCCTTTTCCTGTTGAGGACACCAGAACTGCACACAGTACTCCAAGTGAGGTCTCACAAGAGCAGAATAAATGTTCTTCCTCAGTAAGCTCTAGTTTTTGAACGTGAAACAAACTGTATGAAAACTTACAGACCCTGGTGCTGGGTTTAGTAGCTGGGCAAACTGGAAATAAAGAAGTGTAAACCCCAGTGAAATTAGTCTTAGCTTGCACTGCCCTACCACCATAGGATCACACTGACTCATGGCTTTTCTTCCCTAACAGGGCAGCCCCAATTGCACTGCTTTTGGACACATTTTTCTTGTGACAACAGTCTTAGTGCTGGGCAGGTTTTAATGCTTGTCTCAGTTGTGACTGTGCTTCACCAGATGTCCCTGTACTCAGTATTGCATGTCAGGTCTGGTCCCTGTATCAGGACTGAAATGAAAGGCTTTGTCTGGAGGTTTTTCGGTCAGCCACATGAACTGTACCTTCTCTTTCCTCATGTGGGATGGAAGCTTGTCTTCAGTTCTATAAACCTGGCTGGTGATGTGAAGGAGCGTGAGGTAAGACAGGACATTGCTCTGGTGGTGCGAGGGGTCCTGTGATCATGTGGCCAGAGAAAGGGTGAGAGACATTGACAGCAGAGCTATGTGCTCTGTGACTTCTGGAGGAAGCATTAGGCCAAGTTAATGGAGAAGTATGTGGAAGGCAAATGCCGGGTGACAGCTGGCAAGTATGTATAGATACATTGGAAGGCTTTGGAATTAAGTGGTGTAAAACTAAAGAAGCGAAATGGAAGAAAAACCTTAAAAGGGCAAAACTAGATGAAGCTGATATTTTTGAGTAGCTCTTTTACCTATTGGTATACAAGTTAGAATCATTTTAAGAGGTAGGCCTCTGCCTTGCTTCCATGCCCTCCTCATCCAGGAGGAGTAAAGCTTATTTTTGTGGTTCCATGACTACTAATATCACAATAACGGATGTAGCAAAATGTGGCTAGAGCAGGGAGCATGGCAGAACACATCTATGGGTTATATGTGTGTCATAGGCATTATATATGTGTTATAGGTTACATACATAACTGACTCTAGGGAAGTCTATAGTTTAACTGACACCTATGTCAGTTAAATGTGAGTAGAACTCTCACTGGCACACACAGCCACACAATGTACCCCAATGTGTAATTTAATTGATCCAGGTTGTAATGATAACTGCAGAGGAACAAAATTCTTCATTCAGTTACTTCTTTACATCTCTGTTACAATTGGAAAAGCAGTCCCATTGTGTTCCGAATGCCCTCTAGCACTAGTTTCAATTACAGCATTACTTTGAAAGCAAACTGTCGTTTGACAGCATTAGCCAGGGCCTTTAAGTGGTAGTTGAGTGTACATTTTAGTAAGCAAAAAATAATCCACTGTATTACCAGAAAACCTTTAGCATTCTCGTGCAGAATAAACAAATGTACATATGTCATACAATGAGCTGGATACCGCTTCTGTCCCTAAGATGGTTGGTACAGAGACGCAACCAAGTCTGTGATTCTTATACGAGCTCTCTGCCACGTTTTACTTGGTTTGATCTCTCTTTACTGGTTGGCGGGTGATCTGAACCACGCCTGAATGAAAAAGAAACCAAACCAAAAACCCAACCAATTTTCTTCACATGTGATGCAATGCATCCCAAAAATCAACCACAAATACTCAAGTTTTGAAAGGTATCACATATAGGTCAATATCGGGTACACTTCCTTTTATGGAGTTTTGTGTTCTGATCGTGTTGATTCCTGTGGCTTTACATATGCCCTGAAATGTGACTGATTAACACAATATGAAACTGGTTCTGTAGTTCTCCCATGGGTATCGCTTTCAAGATGTTAAACTGACAGAAAAAAAATGTATTGGCTGTGTGTGAAATTATGCTCTTGTGAGACCCCACCTGGAGCACTGCTTCCAGATCTGGAGTTCCCAGCACAAGAAAGACGTGGACCTGTTGAAGCAGGTCCAGAGCAGGGCCACAGAAGTGATCAGAGGGCTGGAGCACCTCTCCTGTGGGGAAGAGCTGAGACATTTTGTGTTGTTTGACATGGAGAAGGCTCCAGGGATACCTCACTGTGGCCTTTTAATAGATGAAGGGAACTCTAAAAGATGGATATTTTTTTATCAGGACTTGTACTGACAGGACAAGGGGCAACAGCTTTAAACTGAAAAGGGCAGGTTTACGACTGACATAAGGAGAAATTTTTTATGGTGAGGGTGGTGAGAAACTGGCACAGGCTGCCCAGAGAAGTTGTGGCTGCAGCATCCCTGGTAGTGTTCAAGGCCAGGTTGGACAGGGCTTTAAGCAACCTGGTCTAGTGTGAAGTGTTCCTGCCCATGGCAGGGGGTTTGGAACTGAATGATCTTTAAGGTCCTTTCCATCCCAAACCCTTCTGTGATTCTATGATAAACCAAATTTTTTATTTTGGAGTAGAGCTAGTGTAAATCTCAGTATAAGATTTGTACCATCAGTGAATCAGTTCTGGACATAGTAAAATGATAGAAGTTTAGCATGATTGACAATCTGTGCTGAGAAAGGGATAAATGAGTAACAGGTGCAGTTCACAGATCAGGATAGCCTTGGTTCAACAATAGCAAAATAACACCTGCAAATATTGAGCCAAAATGCTGCTGAGCATTGCTAAATCCTGACTGAAGCAAAATGAACAGCATCAGAAGACTGTTTGGCCTGGTGTATTTGCTTCCATTTCCCACTTTCATAAAAATTGTGTTTATTTAGACCGTTTATTTAAGATTCTCATTCCAGATTGTAGAAAATGTGGAGCTTACTTTATTAAGAATGCTCATGCAGAATGAAAGGCAGTGAGGAATTTACTTAAAGGATCAGATGTCTGGGGATGCAATATGAAGTAGTACATACTTTGTGTGGCCCTCCTCATCCTTGTGAAAGGGAGGACATTTTACACAAAGGGATCTTGTTAAGAGGTTTAGCTCTCGAATAAGGCTGCATCAGAAGTAGGTGGGAAGTATGTGTCTTTGTAGAATAATAAAAGTATATTCACAGAAGAAGATCCTCCAAAGAGATCATAAACAATCTGGAGTGCTGGTACGCATTATCCTCGTCTGTTAACCTCCCCCAGTATGTGAAAGGCTCCTTGTTATGCCTTTGACACACAAAGAATAACCTTGTATTTCAGTCAGACGCCTTTTATTTCAGATTAAGGCAAACAAACAGATTAGCCATTTAGGAAATGTGAAAGGCTGGAAAGTCCTCTGTGTCTCAGGAGACATTGGTGGGAAAGATCCACAATGGCAGAAGGGGATCAGCAGTTCATAGTATTGTTTTTCTCACTCTGTGCTTAAGTGTCTCACAGTGCTTGCTAGCACCCGGTGTGCCTCCATGAGCAAAAGACACTGTGACAGGGCCTTATTCAGTGTAAAAGCAAATGATCAGTTCTTAGGTGTGAGTAAATCTGGAAAGTTTAACTCTAGGCAAAGGTCAATAAATGCATCAGTATGTTACAAAGCTTAACAAACTTTCACTTTGCATGGCAGAATCGTTAGTTCAGGTCAGGGAGAAATATATTCAGTGGACTATCAATAGCTGAGCATGATTCAGTTCCATGTACAGATGAGGTCCAAGAATGCAAAACAGAGACCATTTGTAAGTTGCACAAACGTTAAAAGCCAGATGAGCAGTATTTTACTTGAACGAGAGCATCATTAGTGATGGCTGTAGCTCTGATATGACTTGCAAGGCCTAAATATGCTGCCTCAGCTTACCATTCTGGCTCACAAATGGGAAAGTTTCCAGTCCCCACAGGCAACCGGGAACAAGTTGCAGTACATCTCTATGAAATGGTGAGTTCCTTACTCTGCAGCATGGAAGTGTGAAAGAGAAATTTATTTCATTTAAGGATTTAAAGAGCAGTGAATAGGCTGTTGCATGTTTGACTGACTATGTTCAGAGCACTTTTTTACAGATTATATGCATCATTATATACATCATCTGAAAAAGGTAAGATCTTAAAGGAGCTTATGGGTTGAAATGTCCCAGGTTCCTGACTGTGGAGGCTGATTCAAGTATATCCTGAAAGTGATGTCTTATGATTTTTTTATCTATAAAAGGGTATTCTATAGTCTAAAATGAAGTCTCAAAAATTCCATTCACTAGACTAAAATCTTGCAGTAGTATTAAAAGCTCAGTTCTATCAAGTAGTGATTATTCTCTGAAAAAGATATAATCTCTGAAAAAATATATGCTAAAAGGGCATTTTGTGACCCTCATTCCGTAACTGCTGCTCTTTTAAATGGTTTGAATTACTTTCACTGTACACTGCTATTAAGGGGAACTGATGTCACATTATAGCAACAAGATGTGAAGCTATAGTAGCTAAGCCAGAAACCTCACTGGTGTGGGCCTTAGTGTGTACTACTGCTCCAGGCTTATTCTGAGTCATGAAAGTAGGCTATCTTCCCATCAGAAACCTGGTCTGCAGCAGTCTGTAGCCGCAGGGCGTTGGTGATGGAAATTTTGGCAAGAGGTGTGGAGCAAAAGCCTCCATTGTTCTTTTGTTTTTAAAAGGGGCTGCACTTTTGCTTTTACTTTCCTCTTTCTTTGTTAATCAGTGACAATTAGGGATAAACTGGCCAAAGGGCAGATGGCTCAGGTTTCCAGCTGAGGCTGAGGCTGCCACTGTTTTGTGGAGAGGTGGGTGAGGGTCTGTATCCTACATCTAAAGTGTGATGTCCATCCTGTTTCCCTTCAACTGGGCAATAATTGACAGTGCACCCCGGAATCACCCATACCTCAAAACTAAGCATATGGGCATAGATGTTAAGTGATTTCCATAATTATGAAGTGAAGCAAGGCTTTGGAAAAGGCAGTGTCTTTTATTGCACTGCCTGAAAGTTATTTCAGTCCCTTCTTTATAACATATAGCCCCCCCCCCCAGCAGCTGGCAGTGTGGTGCCCCTGTTACCCACAGCTTGAAGTGTATCTGAGTGAAAGGCTGTGGACTTTACTGTCTTATTATTGCTACTGGCACGGATCCTTCTGCTGCACAATGTTCTCCAATGTGCTACAAGAGAACAACTTAGTTTTATAAAATATGGTTTAAAAGCTTAAATCTATCAGCAAATGAGCTAGTTCAGGGGATTCTTTAATTGGTCATTAATGTAGTGTTTAGTGATAGAAAGTAAAGGCTGTTTGCCACACAGTTATGCTATGCCTCTGTTAATAGCCCATTAAAACATACTTTATAATATTTTTTAATCTGTACGCCTCCTTTTGGTTTGGGAATAAGGGGATATAGATTTTATTTATCTGGCTCTCAGAGCTCAAAACCAGTTATCTCCTAATCCAACACATGGTACCTATGGGGCTGAGGGATGAGCTCAATCTGTTTTAAACTTCTTTCACTTAAAAATAAAGGTCCCATTAACAAGTATGTGCAAAGTAACTACAAACTAGGGCTTTTGCCATATAGTTTGCTTTTCTAAATCCTATGAATAAAGCTGTAGGCTCCTGAGTGTCCTGCTAACAGACAGGGTATTAACAAAATGATCACACATAGCAGTGTAACATACACAGCTTATTAAAAAAGCACACCAAAGCAAAAAAGCACACTAACTCAATTTAGGTATCATCTATCTATCTATCTATCTATCTATCTATCTATCTATCTATCTATCTATCTATCTATCTATCTATCATCTATCTATCATCTATCTATCTATCTATCTTAGTAAATAAGCATAATAAAGCAAGTTAGATGCATACATATAGCACAGAGGAAAATTAGCAATGCATCACGTCATTGCTGCATAGACAGAACAGGGATTAAGAAGAAATACATCACTAATTACGACCAAATCATCATCCAGGCCCACACTTCAAGCTAGGAAGCCATGCTGCCAGGAGTCTGAGGTAATTGAGAAAATTCCTGTGCAGTTCATACACCCATAGGTGAGGCTTTGGATTCAGCTACGAGGGAGTCCTGCTTTTATACCCTTAGAAAAACAACTGGCTTTATGCTAGATCGGTAGTTGTTTACTCGTGGGCAGTGCAGTTTCTCATGATCTCACTGTTATCCACACCAGTGTGGCCATGTATGAAGGTCATAGAACAGCTGCACACCTATGTTTTTGTGCCTTTTTCCAACAGATAGTCATGATGAACATAAACATACATACTCTACTGAATACATTGTGGCAAAAAAACATACTTTGTTATGTCTCTTGGTCATGAGTCGGAATCAATTCTCAGCTAGGTTCCCATCCATTACACTGAGTTTATGATAATGCCATTTGTTAATGCCAGGTGCCAAAGCAGGTAGCAGGGCACTGGGCTGCTCTAGGGGATGTCTCCCATTAAGCAGAGACAAACCGCCAATCTCAGATTATTTTTCTCCTGTTTTGCAGTCTTATGCCATGACAGAATTATCAGACACGTGCATTGCAGGTGCATGGAATGCCAGTGTGTTTTGTTGGGAATAGGGGAGGCTTAACATGGGGCTGAATGAGTGAGTGTTATGCTCAGACAGTGGGATCTGAAAAACCGGGGTGCAGTTCTGTCCTAAGATGTGTCCTTGCAGGTGTCCACTTTGAATAATGCTACTTCCCATGTTAGGCTCTGATTTCCAAGTTGGCCTATCATTCTGTCACTTAGAGAAGGCACTCAGGATTTAATCATGCTGAAATAGATTGAAGTTAACAAATTAAGGGGACAGTAGGAGTAGGAATGCTGTAGCAGCTGTTCTGTAGTTGTTGTGAGGCTCTGGTTTGGGCTCAGAGTCCCATTTTTTCTTTCCCACTGCTGGAATTGTTGAAACAAGCAGCTGCTGCAGAGAGCCCAGCCTTCAATTTTACTTTCACATACTACTCGAGGGATGTCTGTTTGATTTTCTTTAAAGAGGCTACTAACCTCTTTCTCTGCTGTCAACGTGAAATGATGACACTTGATTGCAGAAGACACAGAGCAACAAATTTCTTGTCTGATGGCTTTTGTTAGAAGCAGAGCTCCCTTGAAAGTGGTGCAGCTCAGCAGGGCTAATTTAAAGTGGTTTTTCTTTCCTGGATTGATGTAACTGTTGTAGGATGTTTGGGGTGCAGCTGTTCTGGATGTTGTGGAAGAACTTCCAATTTCCAGGCAGAAACTGGGGAGTGAGGCAGCTCTTCTAAAGAACCTGTGAGTGTTCTATGGTCCCCAAAGACCATGGTACCTGACTTGGGAAAATCAGCTTTTGTGTATCACAGAAAAAACATGAAATAAAAAAGTTAAGGGATTTGTCATCACCTGCAGCCTTTTGCGTTCCTGTTTGGTATCCACCCTGTAATAAATGAGCTTTTGAGCCAAAGAGAATACTGACAGAGTAAGGAAAGAATAAAGCTAGGCTGACACTGTACTTACTCATCTTTTATCCCCTGGTTATTCTGTGCTCTATTACTTGCTACTGTCAATTTCTAATTGTCTTCTGCAGCATGCTGTAGCCAATGATATTGAAATGCTCTCTAAATATCAATTAAACATTCCAATAAATCATCTTGTTGGTTCACAATGTTTTTATGGCATCTATTGCAACACCTTTTATAAAAACATGGATACTTCTGTATATAGGTACACTTGTGTGTGAATCCTTAACCGTAACCAAACTATAGCTTACCTCCAAGCCAAGTATTTTTATTTCTTCCTTCAATATCCCCATTCTTTTCAGAAGCATCTTTATGTTCAAGTAGCAATTGAAAGACACAGTATCTCACTAGTTCTTTGTATTTACAGTATAAAGATATCAATACGAAATGTAAAAAACTTAATGCAGCAATAGTAAATGTTTTCAGAGTTCCAGTACATACGCTTATACAATACTCTGGCTTATACAGTACTCCTAAACTTAAAAGACCACCAGTCTGAATTACTGAATACAGCATCAAGGAAGTAGCCTGACAGAAGTGGATGTATTCAGATGCTACAGATTTTGAGGGCATGGGTTGCGCATTTAAAAAGAATCACTGTTTCCTCCCACTTCCAAAGAATTTGAGATAATTTTATGCACATCCTGGCTTTATAAAAAATGATGCAAAATTTTGGAGATGTGTTGAATACAAAGGCAATAATGGCATTTGGAATTCATGGTGAGACGGTCACATTTCAAGCAAGTAATCTTCATAGAGTTTTGTTACTGCTGACAGTCTCTGACAGTATAACTTACTAGCTGACTTTATACAGTGTTTATATTGATTTCTTTGTCCTGCTAAGAATGTGGCTTTTACAATTTTTGCTGCTGTATTTTACTCTGTGCTAGTGTCTGCTTCATATCTATCTTTTCAGAAAATATGGGACCAAATTATGAAGTGTCACAACAAAGAAAATATGTAGTCTCAAAAATATGTAGTGTCAAAATCTTCCTTCCTGAAATCTCCCCTTCAAAGTAGCACAATTCTTAACTTTTGTTTTGTGTAACAGTTCTATTTCTTCTAAAGTAAATAGAAGAGTAATTTTTTTTTCTAAATAATTAGAGAAAATCCAACTTAAAACTTCTTTAAATCTGCTCATCTCATGGTGGCTTCCAAACATAATACCAGCTACATGTGGGCCTTGTGTTAGACTTCTTTCTTTATCCTATAAGGCAGGGGTTTTAATTTTTTACTGCAAATATCTCTGTGCATCTATGATGTCATAGGAAGAATGATTATCACATAGACAGAACTGTATTCATTTTTCTACCTTAAAAAATTTGCAAGTATGTGTGAATACAATTATATTTTTATGCATATATCTTGATAATAACACTTGGATGTGACAGTGAGAGGAACAACATGAGGGCAGAAGAGGAACTAGTTTGTTTTGTGTATGTGAACATAGGTTTTTCTGCACACCAAAGAATCACTTTTGCTGAACTTTGACTGGTGTCATGAAGTTAATAAATACACATATCACAAATGGTCTTAAGAATTTGCAGCAATGTCCTGTGAATAATATATATATGCATATACACATATATAAACATATATGTATATAAAAACCCCCAAACCCAACCACCTCATTCAATCTTTGAATATCAGAGAACTGTCTTTGTGAGCCAGAAGGTAAGTCAGAAAATCACCAAAATGCCAGGAGGGCACTCTGAATAGGGAAGGCTGTTTAAGAACTGGATTGTAATTTGGACAATAAACCCTGTTTATGATAGTCTCCCTGTCATTAACTGTCTCTGCTGCCAGAGGAAACTGGGACTATTAACTTCCTCTGACTGAACCAGAGGGGGGAAAGCAATAATTTCTTTTACAAGCAGAAGGAAAGGTTCTGCTCAATAAAGAGCAATTAAACATTTCCTATAAAAATGAATGCTCAGGAGCTCATGCTGCAGTAAATATACATGTGGCCGCCAAAACATTTCCTTTGGCTCTTTGAAGGATGTTCCATGCTATTTGTGTGTTTATTAAAACTCTGCAATCAAAAACCTGATAGAAGCCAGGTTTTGTTGGGGTGAGTGGTTCCACTGCATGACTAGTGATCTAATGAATTTTGTTCTCATCCCAAGCAGATAATCTTCCATATGTTTTCAGAGATGAGGGCTAAAGATGTGCTCTTGTAAGTTAATCTTGCTTCAAATAACTAAGGATGACTTTTTATTATTCATATAACACTTTCTTTCTACCTCTTTAATTAATTTAGTCTTTTTTTTTTCTATAAGATTACTACCTTGGATAAGTGACCTGTCAGGAAACCATACTGTGTCATTATGCTCTGTATAAAGAAATGTTTCCTTTCAATTTCTTTAGGTTACAAAAATACTTTGGTGCTATTATTTCAGTTAGAAGATTAAAGTCTTGTGTTCCTTGTCTGGACCACAGCATTCTGTGTGCCACAAAAAGAAGAGAAAGAGCAGTCCTTTTTGTGTGGAGTTCAGAATTGGACAGCAGTGAAAGATGCAAAATAGCAAACACGGCTTCTAGCTGCAAAAGAGAATTACTTCATTTTCATAGTATACTGGTAACATTTAGCCATATGAGTAATTCTCTTTCAAGGAAAAGGGTAATAAATTATTGCCAATTACTCCTTCTATTTATCATTATCAGCATGATAACAGACATAGCAATTTAGCAGTTCCTAAAAATGTGGTATTTCACAGTGTTTTATTAGTATCTGGATTGCTGTACAAAACAGCATTCAGAAGAGGGAGACTACATCATTCCACCGCTTCCCATCCATCACCAGCTGGCTATCAAAGGATACAGGAGTAAAACAAACAGTGAAAATTACTGCCCACATGGTAGCCCTCTTTCCACTATGGTGTCTGCAGTAATTGAAAGCTTGGCTTGTCTAACTGCAGCTGAATTTATGCAGCATCTAATGCCAAACAAAGCACCAATATTACTGCCATTTCAAAACTCATTTTCAGTAATGTTCCTACTGGAGACTATTGAGTTCTGGGCTATGTACTTCAATACTTAGGCCAAATCCTCTGTGAAGGTTGAAGAGAATTGGACTTGACTATACATTTTGGCCCAAGATCAGTCTGTCAGATTGCACTAGAAAGGCTGTGTGACACAAGCGTGGGAGCTCTTCTTCATCCCACAGACAAATCACTGCATCAATATCTGTCTTCTTGTGACCTGCTCATCATTCAGAGACCTCAGGATGGGTTACAGATCCTACTTAAATCTCATTGTGGTTGCACTTGCTGTCTGAATACATCAAGATGGAGAAGAAGGAAAGCAAAGAGTTAGGGGGACAGAAAATATTCAAATGCAGGTATGGCAAAGAGGATAACTGCTGAAGAAGCTGCATGAAGCAGCTTCATTCCAGCTCTACTATACTGCCTACCTCTTTAGCTAGGTAAGAAAAGTTAGTTATTATGAGAAATGCTTCAATGTTCTCTCATTTGCTGTGCTGGAGAGATCCTCAAAGACATGAAACTAATAACACTATCTCATTTCTCCTATAAATAGGAATGGTGAGAACATAACAGGTTGATGGGTTACAACTTTTAGAGAGCTGTGAGCCATCCTGCTGAAGTCAATGGAGGTAGAGGTTTATGGAAAATAAGAATACAGACTGCTCAATAGAGGAAAATTCCTCTAACTGAAAGCATGGAAGGGTTTGGGAACTGTTAATATTTTCCATTAGAAAAACTGAGAGTTAGAAGAATAAGAAAAATGTTGACCCCTCCATTGGGTCAAAGGAGGATCAGGTAGCAACATAAGGATCAGGTAGCATTTAAGGGTACAATCCTTAAAATTTTCACAACTGTTTTAGATCCTCCAAGTCACTCAAAATAGTAGTAAGAGCGTGTAAATTGTTTTAGATGATTACTGGCTATGCATTAGTTTATTATTTGTAGACTAGTGGCTAAATTAAAAGATTATTTGCCTAAAGATCTTCTTGTTCAATTCCTATTTATTCTACCAAACCAAAGCAAGAATTAGCTGGAAATTCTAGTTACCACGTTGGGAGGCAGGAAGTGGAAAAAGCAATGATAGCAAATATATCCAAGCTCTACAAAAGGTCTACAAAACACATTATTTTCATTAAAAAAAAGGACTTTTAAAATCTTTTAAACACTTCTAGGGTTGGATCATCTACCCCCGTTTATTGAAAGATACCTATGAGACTTGACTTTGAGATGTATATGGCTAAAGCATATATGACAAAAGAATTTGGCCCAAGGTCTTCATTCTCCTGTGGGAAAGGTACATAGAGCTAGCAGCAAAGAGAAATGGAAGATTACAAGCTGTTGCAGATGGATGAGCTTATAGTAAGTAAAAGGCATGTAACTCAACAGCTGAAGTTCTGTGGGTTTATGCCAAACTTCCATTTAATTAAAACGGTGGGCATTGTTTGTTATTATTTTTATTATTTCCCCAAAATGAGTGCATGGTGGCTATCTATTTATTTCTCTATTTTTTTTTTGTTGTTGTTGTAAATCTTTAGAACATTCTTTACAAATTTTTAAGAGTTGATACAAACGGGCACATACACTTTGGAAGCTCTTTTTCTCCTACCCTGGAGGTTCAAATGTTTATGCATGAAATGCTGTGCCTTCCAAGGAATGTGGCTTGGTTTAAACCCTTACAGAGAAAAAGAAAGGTCTGCCCTGCAGTTTCCCTTAAAAAGGAGAACACATTCAGTGCTAGAAAACTTAACAACAAACCACATACTACATGCTTCACCATGACAGTTGCCTCAGCCATTGCAAATATGAGAAAAGGGGAATTAAATGAAAAATAAAAGAGTAGATTTTATATGGTGTGTTCAAGGGTCTTTTCCATGTAGTAATATCTTTCTTGTAAAGGAGTTTCACAGTGCTTAATGAGTTGAGGCATAGATGTGTATGTGCATCAAAAATGCATGAAATATCCACCTTAGCTCTATATATTCCCTTTGGAAATATAAACAGGCAACTTTACTAAGATATTGCAAAATTTAATAATTGATCAGTGTTAAGATTTAATGGTATGTTTCATCTGTGCTTTAATATTTTTTCTCCCTTCTGAGATTAATGTTTTTGAAAGCCATTGCTTTCAATGGCTTGATGAGATCATGTAAATTCAGCAGTCTGACAGTCAAAAGAAAGGCTTAGAGGTCTTGGATAAGTTATTGGAAAATACTGTGTTGCAGATTACCAGGAAATGTTAGATGAGTATTTTAGCAGGGTATAAAATCAATCATGAATCATGAAGGGGCTGCACTGATTTTGTTCAGTCTAGTTTGCAGGTTTTTTCTGACCTGCTTTTATCAAATGTGAACTACTTTTCATCTACAAAGTATTTAATTTATATGAGAAATATTCATGTTGCTTTGCAAATGACTTGAAAAAAAAAAAAAAGAGTTTAAAGCAATGCCTGTAAATATTTGAGAGTTCTTCATTCACCTCAAATTCATGTTAAGTATAGGCTGGGAACACAAGAGGGAGACAAAGACTTGGTTAATAGGACAGAGTCAGCAGCAGAGAATAAGCTTCAGAAAAGAAACATAGAAGGAATATAGCTAGTGATTTGTAATGTTGTGTCTGATTAAATATAAAATTTATGCCATGCCACATTGCTTTCTAGATTTCCACCTAATGTTACTCAGAAATAGTTTCTCCTTTTTCTAAATACTGATAATTCAGCATCTTCTTGGCCTGTTTCTGGAAGTGGTATCACAATCAGTCTTCCCTTGCTGCCTGTGCCTATAGCTGACATTGAGGTATTTTTGCCAGTAGAAAAATTACATTAAATCATGTGAAGGTTGTGTTGTCTCTTTCTCCAGATTGCACCACTGATGTTTGGAGTAAGATGAATTATTTTTTTATTATCGTCTTTTTTAATTATAACACAATTTGGAACATGTTTATGGTATTTTGCAGCGCCTTCCCTCATTTGAGAACTCTTAACAGGCATGATAGAGACTGATTTTTAAAACCTTCTTGGTTCCTTCCAAAATTTCTTGGCATAAACAATATCAAATTGTGACTGCACCGTATTTACAGTCTTTTACAGTTTGCAGCGAAAGTAGAGTTGAGAAAACCTGACGGCTGGTTGATATCAGGCAGGCTGAAGCCCTCTTTCTCTACAGTAGGAGTATAACAGTGTGCTTGCCCTTGCCAGTGTGAGAGAGCCATAGCTCTGAAGAAGCCTCTCCAGAATTCATTTTCCATATACACTTGGTTTCTGTCTCCTGAGATTGAAAATCCACTGATTTTTCTGATTGCTAATACAGTTTCCTCCTTGCTGACAAGTGAACCGAGGCTGCTTATATCGGTTGTCAAAGAGCCAGAGGATGGACTTTGTGTTGTAACCATATAGCAAAAAATAGAAATCCATCTAAAAATGCATCCTGTCATCTGACTTAAAGATGGTGGGAAAGAGCTGGATATAATAACGCAGCAGAGTGATAATGTGGATAAACTGCTGAGTAGTAGGAGTAGTTAGACATGTGGGTTTTACCAAGTTGGCTACTCTGTCATTGTAGCACTGCTTTTGTGTTTTATACATGCTTACAACAGTATAAAATGAAAACACCAATTAATCCTTAGGTTTTGATAGATTAAAAATGTTCAAAAGTAATCCCATGTGATTAGGAATTAATTCTTTAAAGTGCAATTAAGTTCAGAGGATGATGAGTAAATTGGTTCAGTACTACTCTGTAGTGTAGATAATCAATTCAGAATTGGATTACTGGATAGTTCTATGTTCTTTTCTCAGACCTAGAATCGTGCAGCCTTCTTCATCTTGTTATGAATTGCAACTACCTAAACAACATTCACAAACTGCATCAAAGGGCTCTGTTACTTCCACATGTAAATCATAGTAACAAGAAATCTTCAGAAATAAAATGAAGGCTTACCGTACTGGATATTTTAAACCTCATGAAACATAGCTGACTTCCACTTTATTAAAAAGAACATGCAAACCAGATATTTAATGGAAGTATGCATTTAGGCTACACAGACACAGCATCTGTGTAACTTCTAGACCGGCAGGACAATTTGAAAGCAGTTTCTTCTAGTTTAGAGAAACCCACTGTATTCCAGCAGCATCTGGAAGTTCCTTGAAGAAGAAAAATTTTGAGTGCAAATTAATAGGCAAAAACCAGGTGAGTCTGTTGAGCTATTTAATACCTATTTTTGCTGGAATGGTGGATAGCCAGAGCTTTAAAATAGGTACAAAATGGCCTCTCAGGCAGTCTGGGAAGAGCCACCTGGGCTGTGTGGCAGACACAGTGCTCTCCTCTCTACTGTCCCTTTTCTAAACCAATGAGACTGCTGTGCCAGCTCTCCAGTAGTTATTTCCTGGTAAAAGTGACTGGCATAGCGCAAGCCACTGGAGTTTTAGTCAGTAGGGTAGTTCTGAGCAGCTCATAAAACCTAGCCACTGACAAGAGGCAAAGCTACAGGAAGACCATTGCACCAGTGTGAGATCATAAGAAAACACAACTGTAGACACTTGTGGCTGTTGGTAGGCTTTTCACTGCAACTTTCCTAGCTATTGCAAAGTGGACTTCCTTCCTAACTCTGTGTTTCTGTAGCTCTAAGGCAGGTAAGAAGGTTCCACTAAACCAAGCTAACTTTGTTTCGGAAGCATGAACTTCTCAGAGAATCGAAGTGGAATGTGCTGAGGTTCATTTATAGGTTCTGTGTTCCGGGCGTGCAATGTGACTTACAAGTCTGCAGAGAATCCTGCTTGTAAACTAATCCTAATTTGTTCTAAAGCTCATTTAAGTACATGCACTTGTAATTTATTTTTTGAACAGGGATGCTGGGAATGGAGTGCAGCATCTTATTCACTGGCATTAACTTTGAAACATAGCTTAAAAACTTGGCATCAAAACGATATTTGTGCTCTCAGGCTGAGATGGTATTCTTCAGACATGAGGCTAGTAGCCTGATTTATTGTAGCTTCTTGCGCAGCAACTGTCGGTATGGCATAGTTCATCATCCTTGGAAGCTGGCAAGAATGGACTCAGTCTCTTTCTTTTTTTGTTCTTTAAGCAGTTGTCAAGACAGTTGTGGGGATTCCAGCTGCATAAGTCTCTTAAGAATTTCATCGTATTTCCACGCCCAAAGAAATTACTAGTATTCAAAGGCTGAGATGGCAGAAGTGAAAGTATTAAATGAAGAGTGGTGCTGTTGAGGAAATGGAGACTAGATGTCTCAAAAGATGGATAAAAGGATGCAGAGCTCTACTCTGGGCTATTAGTCCAGTGCCTGTCACTCCTCTCCTGGTAAGCACCTGCTGCCTTCTTACGCTCTTTTCTGGCCAGGAGGGCTGTTGCAGAGGGGTCAGGATCAGAACTGCTCCCAGAAGACAGCTGTACTACTCCCAGAGGATCTGGCGTAAGACAGAAGGACATTCCACTGGCTAGATGTGACAGCTCTGAGCTGTAGCTGAGACACAGAACCTGAGAAATGTTAATAAAGCTCACTTTGGATAACACTAGCACTTCAGTTTGCAGTGCTTTCTCCATTTACTGACGCTTAAGTCTCTGTTTCTTATCTCTCCTGTTATTCCCCGGTGCCTTGTGGAAGCATGCTCACTCTGTACTGCTGGTGTATCCTGGCTGCCTGCAGCTAGCTCATCCTGATGACGAATGATTCAAGTGAGTGCTGGAGGTATCCACCTGGACTGGATTATTGCCTCATAAAAATGGGAATGAAAGGAAGAATCTGTGAATGGATTTCACACTGAGGATGAGTGTTAATGATTGCCAATATCACTGTCACTATTCAGAGTGAATTAAGATTTTGGTTTTGGGCAGCACAACTAATCATGTAGAGTGAAGAGGGGATCAAGAATACTCTTTCTGCATCACAGCAGACATACTTCATAATAATAAGCAGAGAGACATCAAGGCTGTCACATCAATATCAATGATTCTGTCATGCAACCCCTGTCAGCAGTATTGCATTATTTAAAAAATATAATACTCCACACAGAGACTGCAACACTAAATAAGCTCGAGAAAATAATCAAAACAAATGCACAGAGAGATAAAGAGCAGCTCAGTATCACATGTGTTAGCATTGATTCAGTAGTTTTTAGGTCTCAGCTCCCTGGGAAATGAACAGAAATTTTCTGGTGTAAAGCTGCAGACAGATAGAGACTTCAAAACAAAGACATGAAGAACACAAATTGCAAGAAGAAATGAAAATGGGGACTGTTATGGGAAGACAATAGGAAAAGCTGAGGCTCATTTACAGTCTCTAGCTGGCAAAATTGTGTGGCTACAGGTTTGCTTGTTCATCTGTGCCTGATCTCACTCCCTGTTATGATAAAGGCTGAACTTCTGTGGACTTTAACTGAGCCACTCACAGCCCTTGATTCTGCAATGTTTGGTGGGCAAAACAACACAAAAGATGACAGAAAGGTCATGTCTCTCAGAAGGGCATGAATAACAGAGCCAGATAGTTCTTCCCCCTGGTCTGAGGGAGAAATGTTATTTATTTACCTTATTTCATTGCTACATTGTTCATGTTTTCTCAATATCATCTTCTGCATATATTTTCCTTTCAGTGTCAATAGAAGAGAGAAGTCAAATTCAAATGAAGACAAGAAAGCTATGCATCTACTTTTTAAAAAGGAACTTCGTGTGCTTGTGCACAGAAAAGCAATTCTGCAAGTACTGAATATTTTCTGATGTCCCTCAGAAGTACTTATTTTCCTCTGCATGTGGCAGAGCTGCACTGTGAGCCCATTTTAACAAACTGACATGTTTTAACAGAACAGAATGTGTTATTACTATTACTATCTATTACTGATGTGTTAGAATTATCCATATAAAACAGTGGCCTATACACTATTGTGTAAGTGGTTGACTTTTATTACAGTTCCACAGATTTAACTTTTAAGATAATTGCAATGAAAATGTTTTGAAATATTTAAGTTTCTGTATGAATTACAATTATTTCATAAATTTCTTGGCTTTTTTTTTTTTTTTTTTTTTATTTCAACCCTTAATACTCTCCATTTCCATTGGACTAAAAATGCTTGCAATACTGGAAAAAGGAGCTCTGCAATTACAATTGACAAGTTGGTTTAATATCCAGTGAAAGAAGAATACAATTCTAGAGTAGCTGGATTAATTAAGTAATATGGCAAAACAAAGCATGTATTATTATAATTTTCAGGATGCTTTAGGATTTAGGGAGGCCTGAGGGCTTAAAGTTCAACTTCTCTCCACACAAAAAGTGCTGGTATCTATAATTATTCTGAGTGTCAAGACATTAAATGTATTTTATATACATAAGTGTATTTATATCTTATAAAAATCTAAATAAGATATTTTATTTAATATATAATCTTATATGAATATCTTGTATATATCTCTATATAGAATACATAGATATATAGATATATAGATTACTATCATTGCAGAACAGAGGCTAAAGAAAGGGGAGAAAATCCCAATCTCTAACATGATCAGAAACAAAATAATCTGAGGAAAGAAACCAGTAAGTGCTCCTGAGGAAGTGAGTGAAATAAATGATGTGACCCTGGCTGCTTTTACTGGAAATCTGCTGTTGCCTGGGGTGTTGCAAAAATCAATCAGACAGGTGAAAATAGAAAACGAACGACTGCTGGATAGTTTAACAAATTTGTAAAACTTTCATAGGAAACCTGCAGACCCTGAGAATGATTCTGAATAAGTTCACACACCAACTGCAAAAAGACACACAGATCACATCCCAGCAAATGACACTTGCGTAAGTTACCCTTACATACACTGAGTAGACCAACAGACCACTTTAAAAAAACACCCTGCACTTCTGGATGTACAGGGGAAGAGTTCTCACTGGGGTACAGCAAGGTGAATGGCACAAAAGACACAGAGTAATGATATTCTGTAGACGATGTGCAGACCTCACTTGCTGTCACTGTGGAAATTAGGTATAGTGAAGCATTGTTAATTACAGGGATTAATTTCTTCCCTGATTAGGGATAGAAAACAGTGGTTGGCCTTGCTCAATCTATTGGGTCTGATCTGAACGAATGATGAAGGATTGCCAGTGTATGTAAGATTGGGGATTGGCAATAATTTCTGTTGACTGATGACTGGGGCAGAAATAGCATGACATGGATTTGAGAAAGATGCAGCTGTTGACATGATAGAAATTCTGCTGGTGAGCATCTGGGAAGCACTCGCACTTCAAAAGTCGTGAGGTAAACCTGTAGGCAATGTTTGCCTGTGTATGAAGACCTGAGTACAAATGCCAATTGTGTTCTTCCTGTCCAGACTGGGGACCAAGCAATATTGTCCTGTGTTGGCCAATGGAGTGTGGATCTACTTGGACTTGAGACACATCTGGGTGCAGGTGGGTAATGAATGAGGGATGAGTCCCAAAGGAGAATGAACAGAGGAAGACGGCCAATCACTTCCATTTTGGAAATATGCTCCTTCACAGAAGGAGAAAAGGTTAGGACAGAATAGACCTGTGGCAAGGTAAATTCAAGTAAACTGATAAGTGACAGTAAGAAAACTTTTCATCAAAGCACAGACAAAGGTTTTCAGGGACCAAGATTTCAACCACTGACTTTGTATGGCCAAGCTAAAAACAAACCTGAAAATAAAATGCAATATCTGGGTAGCACGAAATAAAGTCTAATAGCAGCCACAAACAGATGATGTGAGCAAAACTGGCAAAACCATGTATTTCCTTTCAGAACAATGAAAACAAATAAACCAGTGATTACTAATAAAGATAGGAACCTGTGTGAAATGTTGACATTTATCAAATATTCTGCAATAGAAAATGAGCTTAGCTTGAGAAGTACCATGTTCCAGGCTTGAAAGCATATGAAGTAAGTAGAAACATGGAGACAGTTCTTATGTTTTGAGAAAAAAGTTGTACTGAACAATGAAGAAGGTAATCAGTCAAAGCAATCAAGGAAAGCACCAGGGAAAGCAGTATCAGGTTATGGTTAGGAGCCAGTGAATAAAAACCAGCTAAAATCAGAAACTAGGTTATCATGGGAGACTAAAATAGTAATTCTGCTGATATATATGACACAAATTACAAAACAAACAGTAATTGTTCAATGCTTGCTCCTTATGGTAGTGAAAGAAGTTGTTTTCTGCTTTAGTAGGCTAAACCAATGTAATTTTGTTTTAAATTACCATACCAAGTCCAGTTCTCATGTCATGAAAATTCGTGGAAGAGCTGTGAGAGAAGGTAATTTAGAAATAAGCTTGAATTTCTGAAAGGAAGCACTAAATCTCAGAGAACCACCCAGACCTGTGGATACTGGCACAAGCAACAAATACTCAAAAAATTGTATCTGAACGAGAGGCAAATACAAAAAACATTCTAGTCAGTACACCGTAACAGGGAAACACAAATAGTATATCTGTGCTGCATAACAGGAATTGTAGTCTCTGTAATGAAGTTACATTCTCCAAGTAATTTACATACTCAGTCCTGGTTTGATATACATCACCACTCAGCATATAGGAAAAAAATGCTTACAAATTCAAGTCAAACAGCATACTTCAAATTCCATTTTCAAATCTGGAAACTCATGCACCTGCACATTTGAAGAATTTTATGCTTTTAATTCTCAAAATAAATGTGCCTACATAGCAGTGTAAAACTCATATGAAGATGGCAGTACAGTTTTCTTGGCGATATTAAATACCAAAAATGCCAAATGTTCATAAATGTTGGCTGAATGCTTTATTATGCTAGTGCTTATCAATAGAAAACAATTTAAAATAATCTTTGACGGCAACTGCTTTTGAACAAGACTGGGATAGTTGCTCAAAAAATAAATTCTACAATTTTACTGTTCTTTTCACTGCCTTCACTCACTTAAGGAAGTCTTGCTGAACAAGTCTCTAAGAGGGACTGTGAAGATAACACTATCACACTCCTTCCTAAAGCAGTCTGAAAGCACTGCATGGTTACTGCTCTGTCAGGGATAAATGAACACTAAGGTGTTTACTTGAATGTCTGTCTTTGGCTACTGCAACCTTAATTCCTTTTTAATATTTCATATCACTTAAAAGTGATAATTACTATCATGAACACTAGCAATAATATGTATGCGCTCCTTATTTAAAACATAGTTGCATCCTGTGATTTCTATCTTCTGTATGGTGCCTGTGTGTATGAAAAGTTGTTTGCTTCATTAAATACTTTATCTCTTGATCTGCTTAATACTTTGCTAATAGAATCCAAAGTAGTTATGTCTTTGTCCAGTTTACCTTATATACGGAGTTCACCCAGGGAATTATTCCCACATATATTGGTCAAAATACTAAGTATCATTTAATTAGTTACCAGAAAAGGAGAATATTTTAGTATAAGTTTATGTTTTAAATATCATGTCAGACTGTAAGCAGTACCATAGGCCAAGAGGAATTTAGACAAATTTCTGAATGGTTGAAATTGCTATCTCCATATATTTTATTTAGGCATTTTTATAGGGGTATTTAATTACAATGCCAAATTCATCTTGTTCTAACCAGAACAAGAGCTCATATTTGGCAGATTCCTCTATTTAGCTTTTTCTGAAAAATACAACTGAAAAAGTGACAAGGAGTTGTAAAGCACTAGCATGCATTGGCATGGAGGATCTTGACAAATAAATACTTTTACTGTTAATGGATGGCTGCTTCAAAGTTAGCACAATTTCAGAATTGGCACTAGAAAGCAGCCAAATGTCAGAAAGCATACAATATGGAACTAACAGTGTGTTTGATTATCTGCATCTGTCCCATCCTCTACAGTGCAGGTATAAATTTATGCAATTTATACACATAGGATATATTGCTGATTTGTCACAATACTTCTAGACTTACAGAAAAGCTAAGATGTTAGTTGGATATCAACCCAAATCAGAAGCCATCTAATACTTCAACAATAAAGAAAGTAGTAAACAGCTTACATGTGATCTCTGGTGTCTGGAAGTTTTTGAAGAGCTTCATATTCCAGAGCTCTAAGAGCACTTTGGAAAAAAGAGAAATTACAGCTGTGTCATTATAGCTGTATCAGTATGGACAGTGGGAACAAACACATCTGCAAATCCACGCAGTTGTGTCTGAAACTTCATGTTTGTCAAAAATTAAAAAAAATAAAGAAGATTTGGAGTTGTCAGGCATGTCATGCCTGGCTTCCATTTTCCTAACCTGAAGATAGTTGAGCCTGTAGAAAAAGTTGTCCTCTGCTTGAAAGGTAGGGATAGAGATGAAATACACCCATTGGGCCAAATTCCCGGTACACCTGAGATAATATGAACAGAGAGAGGCAAAATGAACTGAAGTCATTAGAAAACCTGCATCATTAATACTGCTTTATGATCTACAGTCTTAAGTTTTTTCTTAGAACTCCAGCTGCCTGTCACAGGCACAATCACAGAAACGGTAGAAGCAGCCTGTATTTTCTATTATTACTGCTTCCTCTAAATGTGGAAATCTGACAGTGGTGAGTGTCTAGGATGTTTGTCCTAGTACTTTTCAGTTTGGACGCCTGAGGAAGACCTAGTATTTTGGGGCTCTGGGATTTGTTATCTCTCCTAGAGACTGGGATATAGTTTGCTCACCTGGAGGTGATGGTTAAGCTTATCAGATCTTAGGCTGTCAGTGGTGACAGAAGTGGTGACTATATTGTCTATGGGGGTAGAGATCAATTTAAAAAGTTCAACCAGTATGTCTAATATTTAAGATAACAGTTTGGATTGAGAAACCTTTGGCAAGAGTTTGATCATGGCAGCTGGGCGAAAATAGATGTGGTCAACTGACCGTATGTAGCACATATTGGGCATTTTTAATTTGCAGTATACAAATGGATGTATGCTCACTGATCTGCTCCATTATTTCACAAATGTTTTCATCTTAATGTAAGGCACAGGAAAAAGGTCACTGCTTTCCAAAAATCATGTTTGTTATCAGATGAAATTGATTTTCTTTGCTTTTATTAAACAAGTTAACACATCATCAGAATTAAAAGCCCAGCGTCTCCACAGGAAAATACCGATATTAAAGATTTTGTCTAAAGGATTTAATGAAGTCATTTTAGTGGGTGTTCATTCAGGGAGAAGAGGAATGTTTACCATGGATGAAAGAAGAACTTTGTGATAAGAAAATTCTATCAGATACTTTATTGATTAATGAAGGTTTTCAGAGACTTCAGCAGAGGACATGAGATCAGTCTGTATAGGAAAAAGGCTCCTTTCCAACATGTACTCTCATGTTTGCATACTTACCCCAGCTTAGTATTTTTCTCCATCTTCTGTCACCATCCAAATTTTGAACAGCGGTTTTTAGAGACCCTCTTGAAATAAGCTGCATTAAGTTATTGAGGCTGTTTTCTAAACCTCTTTAGGAAATTTATAGGACACAACACAATTTCTGGCCATGCACTCCAACCCATCCGTATGAGAGGGCAGAAGCCATTAGAGGGGAGAAATGTGCTAAAAGTGACAGGAAAGACCAGTGTGCATGCGAACACTTGTCTTCAATAATTAACAAATAATAGGAAAGAAATCATCACATATGTACAAATGGCAAATGAACTCCTGCCTCAGCAATATGCTACTTCGCTATGATTGAGCAGGCAAGTTCATTTTTAAAATGGTAATTTAAATGGTATAAAGGGAGAGCCGTTTGTTTGCTTCCTCCCCCAACCTCCAAAGACAGAGCATTAGTTAAAAAAACAAATGAAGGAAAATTCCCCAAAGAACCTTAGCAGGGAACAAGAAAAACATCCATTGTAAACAGCGGGTGGGTCTTCTGACAGGCTTTGTTTGCAAATGATAACAATTACAGGTAATTTTTCATTTCAATTGGAAGAACAGGTATTAAAAAAAAAAAAAAGAGAGAGTGGGAGAAACAGAGAGCGAGTGAGATTTCCCAAGTGTCTTATTCCCTCCCAGGTCTACAACCTAACAGCAGTGTAGAGAGCTCGCTAGTTTCTTCTCATTCCATTAAGTGAGATCTAATTGTGTCTCTTCTGTCTGTTGGCAGATGCGGTTTCTACATAACAACAGCCCAGAGACAGAGCTGCCTGATTAATGCCTCCAGCTGTCATATGCCCCATTATCTGTGCATTTGCATAACTTAATGGTTTAGGACAGGGGAGAGAGGATGCTTAATTTAATGTTTAGCAGGCCCTTGATAGCTGAATAATTTAAGAACTGTCAAGGGAGGTCAGTCCTACAGCGATTCAGCAAGACAGCTATGATTTCTGAATATCATTAAATTCCTTACTTAGGATAATTTGAAAAAAAAAAGAAGAACAACAGTGCCTGAAAGGAGCCCCTGCTTTTCTGTTAACCATTCCTTCTCTGAGGAGTAGCAGAAAGACTTGGGGAAAAAACCATCTATTTAACATGGCCAAGAAAGAAAGGGTTAAATGTATGCCTGCTCTCCCCATCCCCCAGTCTTCTCATAGCTAAAGGGTGGAAATACAGAATTTAGTTAAATTCAGCTAACAGCCCAACATGCTTTGAACAGGAAACACTCTCAGTTTCATTAGATGCTAATGAATATTATTAAGCTAATCTGCCATTTGTTTTCTAATTATGTGTCAGAAAGCACCACAGTGGCAGCTGAGGCAACTGCCAGGGTGCATTTATTTATCTTCCAATTCTGTGTTTACTGACTGACTATAGCACGGAGTGATTAGGAAAAAATAAAAAGAGATAAAAAATATATTATTTTTTTTCAGGTTGATTACTGCTGTTCTTTTCCAAGTTCATTAACTTCTGCATGACATTTGACTTTTTTTAAGAACCAATAAAATGGACTAATTTAGGTCTCCTTGGGAGGCATTCTGCGATAATACAAAAATGTATGAAAGAATTGTTTCTTGGCTGGACTGACTCTATGGATGAGATGGAGTTTATTTTCCCCAGACCAGCCCTCCAAGGGCTGTGCTGTGTATTGGCAGCTAGGAAGGTGCTGGTAACACATCAGTGTTTTGGCTACTGCTAAGCAGCGCTCGCACAGCATCAAGGCTGTCTCTCCAAAATTCCCCCTCACCAGTAGGCTGGAGGTGGGCAAGATCTGGGATGGGACACAGCCAAGACAGCTGATCCAAACTGACCAGAGGGATATTCGATACCCCTAATCTAAGAGAAAGATGGAGGGGGGGATATTCATCATAAGGTTTGTCTTCTGGAACAACTGCTATGTGTGGTGAAGCTCTGTTTACTAGGAAGTAGCTGGACATTGCCTGCTGATGGGAAATAGAGAATAACTCTCTTGTTTTCCTTGGCTTCTCCATGCAGCCTTTGCTTTTGCTTTATTAAACTGCCTTTACCTTGACCCAAGAGGGTTTTTTTTTCCATCCTACTTTCTCCCTGCCCACCCTGCTGAGGAGGGGAGTGATAGAGCAGCTTGCTGGGCATCTGACATCCAGCCAGGGTCAACCCATCACACTCTACCGATTTGGTAGCCAAATCAAGGACTTGTTCAGTGAGTCATGGAGCTGTGCTCTGCTATTTCTGTTGAGTTCATTGCATTTGTCGGGCCCTGTCTTCCACTCTCCCAAAACAGAGCTTTGTACTTCCTGAGATCTGACACTTTGGAGACCGTATGGTTAAGATTTGAACTTCAAAATACAGCTAATTAATGTTTCTGCTAAAAGCAGTAGTTGGTAGGTTCAGTGTTACTCACTGGAATTACATTATTTACATGGAAGGCATATGAAATTACTTCACTGGATGAGATGAGTCTGCTTCTTTGCTTGTGGTAAGCAGGATGACTTTCTAGCCAGTGCTTTGCCCCTAAGCACTTCTTCTTGCATACCTTCTTGGGCAACCAGTTCCTTTCTAGCTTTATCCCCTTTCTTCAATTGCTATCTGTTCTGCTTTGCTCAGCTTCAGTTCCTGTGGTTCTAACAGAAACCCCTATGATTTTCTTCGGGTTCATTTTATGGCCCTTCTTGGAGTTGGCCTTTAGGCAAGGACTTCTGTTGTTTTAGCTATCCAATTCTATTAAAAGGTGTGAACATCTTATTTGATTTATGATTTAATTTCTGTCATTTATGGGCATTCACAAAGTGTGCTGATGATAAAGAAGTAATGTGAGAAACTGACAGTACCTGATGTATGTTATATCAATGCGTGTACACACAGAGATCATATACACCTGTACACACAAATATATGTACACACAACTGCGTGTGTTATCTCAAAAATTTTTTTCATGTTCTAGATAAATAGCTTAGAACATCACCTGACATGGAAGCACCTGGTATTCCTCTGAGACTCACAAAAAGGGTAGGAAAAACTGAGTTGGAGGATTATACTGTGTTGCAATTCTGGTGTCCTCAACATAAAAAGGACATGGAACTGTTGGAACAAGTGCAGAGGAGGGCCATGAGGATGATCAGGGGACTGGAGCACCTCCCATATGAAGATAGGCTGAGAAAGTTGGGGCTGTTCAGCCTGGAGAAGAGAAGGCTGCGTGGAGACCTCAGAGCAGCCTTCCAGTATCTGAAGGGGGCCTATAGGGATGCTGGGGAGGGACTCTTCATTAGGGACTGTAGTGATAGGACAAGGGGTAATGGGTTCAAACTTAAACAGGGCAAGTTTAGATTGGATATGAGGAAGAAATTCTTTACTGTTTGGGTGGTGAGGCACTGGAATGGGTTGCCCAGGGAAGTTGTGAATGCTCCATCACTGGTGGTGTTCAAGGCCTTGTTGGACAGAGCCTTGGGTGGCATGGTTTAGTGGGAGGTGTCCCTGCCCATGGCAGTGGGGCTGGAACTAGATGATTTTAAGTTCCTTTCCAGCCCTAACTATTCTATGATTCTATGAAGGCCAGCGATTGCTATGGCTGGTTGGCAGTTGCCCAATATTTTATAAGGGATTGAGAACCTCTTGTCTTTGTGCTGCAAAAATCTCCTTCTAAGCTATTTTTTTTCTTTACATTTTATAAATATGGAAACTCATCAATTTTCTCCTGAATTAATTATTCAACTGGCTTATTCTGTAAATAATTACCTGCATCCTCACCTTAAAGTTCTTGCACTTGATAAAGACTTTTGGTGGGATGGAGTAGTATGGCTGTAACTCTCAAGTTACTCTGCTCAACTAGAGCATGGAAAGGAAAAAAAAAAGAAATCGCTGTTGCTGGATTGTTTTGTCTTTTTATGATCTTTCCCTGAAGTATGCAGCAATCACTAAAAAAGGATATAGGACTCAGTGGCACATTTGTCAGGTGTTATGTGGCGATTTTTATACACAACTGATCCATGGCAGCAAAGTCATGGATAGCTCTGTTTTGTACTCCTGAAATGAGAGGAAATGAGAGATGTTGCTGGGGGGTTTTGTTTAGACACACTACTGTTTTTTGCTTGCAGAAAGCACGATTTTTTACTCACTGATATAATTCTAATGTTTGTTTTATTTTCTTTTCAGTTGCTTTGTTTTAAAAAGGGAAATTGAGAAATAATGTGATTGTGAAGAAGCTTGGTTTCTTAGAGGTAGATTTCCATCACATTCATTTTTGGCCATTACCTTTTTGTTTCTTCCTAGCAGGGAACTGATTAGAAGCAGTGTGAAGACAAAGTAGAATCTAGGATCTTTTATTTGGTAGAAACATGTAGTTCCAGGTTACAGACTTCATTTTTAAGCATGTATTTCTGTACTGTTGGCTTTAGAACAATTTTGCTCCTTCTTTTTTTTTTTTCCAAGACAAATACAGTATTAATTGCTGGAAACCTGTGATGAAAGGTCATCCATTCTTAGGCTTCTACTAACAGAACAAAGATAAGAAAATGGGAAGGGAAAGAAATACTTACGCATGCTAACATAAATCATCACAGTTGTTCCAATCAGCACATATGGTATGGTAACATTGCCCACTGCTTTGAGACCCTCTAATGGAAGACCATATGGGCTGCTGCTGCATCAAAACACAACAGGCCTGTGTTTAGGACTCTGCAGTGACCTGGATTCAGAACTTCCTCGCTTTTACTGGTTTGCGTGTCTGCATCAACATTTTTTCTTCCAGTATAGTGTTATTGTTTTTTTTTTTCCTGATTCCTTTGTTCAGTGACAGTTTCCTACGGATAGAGCATGACAAATGTGTGCCTGTGGTTTTTGTATTTCATGTGATTGCCTTTGCATATTCTGGGACATTCAAGATTTCAGAAATAATAAGGGAACATTACAACTGGATCCCTTTGTCAGAATAAATTCATAGAGAGAAAAATTATTTTCCTTTCTCTGGTGCATATTTTTTGAATCACAATAACAACTGTTTGGAATCATGGAAATTGTGGCGTTATCCTGAGAGTTTCCAATGGTTCACAGTTAGTGCCTTGCCAAAGTCACTGTGTCCTATGGTTACACTGAAAGAGGTGGAATGCAAAATGTTGTTAAAACTGTGGTACTAGGCTGTTAAAAATTTCATTTACCTAAAGGTTTATACACTGTTACTGAAGTGGGCACAATTAATACCCCTGGATTTAAACACTCCAGCATGCTGATACTTGGTACTAAGGATATTTTCTATAGCTAGAACATACTTCCTTGTTTTAGCTCACTCACTCATCTTTAAAAATAATCAGTCACAACCTCTTTTTTTTCCATGCAAAATATGCATATCCTCCATTAATTCTATGCTGGTTTTCTTCAAAAGATTCTCTTAGTTTTCCATCATGTGTTTTGGCCACCTTTTTTTACTATTTTACTGTACCCTTGGCTGACTTTAGGTCTCCTGAAATCCATTGGACTTACAGCCCTCCAGCAGCTATGGCTGTTTAGCCCAGCCCTCAGCTGGAGGAGGTTGGGTGGGATCCTCCATCTCCTGCTGACTCCAGAAAACAGCAGCAGATAGGTCATGGTCTCTCATGGGCTGTACTGTGGTGTGCAGGCAGCCAGTGGCTTTGTATGATACTCCTCTTTCCCTTAAATTGTCCGTCATGCATGGATCAAGGATAATGTTTTTGATCTACTAAGCTTTTTTTAAGTATAACAAAATCAGAGTCACCAAGGTTTATGCATTCATCAAGCGCCTTCCAAGCCCTGTGTAAGACAGAAGACAGCAGATGGATATGGAGGACAGATGGGGACATGGTTATTAACACAATGACAGAGTGTGTTTGGCTGAAGAATGGGTTCCCTTCTTGTTCCCAAAGTGGACAGGTTTTCTCTCGCAGCTGGGACTGGCTGGTGGGAATGAGAACAGGCAGAGGAGGGCAGATGTCTTCACATTGGCGAGCAGGCAAATAGGGCATAAAGCTCCCTTCAAGTGGTAGTTCTTCTGCATCCTGGATTGATTTAATTGATGGATTTTGAGGAGTAACAGGCTGAAATGGCAGTGGACATATATGGAAGCAACAAGGGGCTTAAATGGATTGTGAAAGGGCTCAGACCATGGCAAAAGATGCATGGATGCAATGAGGCAGAAATTTGGGTATAACTTACAGTATAAGCACATTTCTATCAGATTTTTGTAACCAGTATGGCTGAGAAGGGTGCAAGTTTAGCAATCTAGATGTACAGTAAGATCATCATCATTCCAGCATTAGGCAACTGTTTATTTTGTAACTGCTTCTGTCAGTACTACTGCTTTGATGCTCATGCAGCATGACTTTGAAATGAATTGTACTACTTGACACTACTTTACAGCATAATATGTAGCAAGTTAAGTAGCCACCACAGCCCTGAGATCTTCATTATTTTTAGGCAGAGAAAAGGCAGGGATATGAATTTTTGGTAAATACCTTTAATTGCTCCAGCTCTCTCCTTTTTCCAACAATTTATTATTTTTTTAACTTTGTTTTCAAGACTTCTTTCTTCAGTGCTCTGCCATGTTTATCGAGCTCCCCTACCGATACATGTATTTTAAGCTTTGAACCAATTCAGGTAAGCACCATAACTACATGAAATTCTTGATTCTGAAACACGGGCCTGAAAATTCTGTGAAAGCTGGAGAAATGGAAAGTAGCTGCTGATACAGATCAATTTAGGTGCTGAAAAGAGCAGGGAATCTTCTTGTTTTTTCTCTATCCTGAAGTAGTCGTGATTCTTTGAAATCTCAAAATCAGGTTTGGTTTTAAGGAAAGGTTTCAGTCAGTGCTTGCTCTTCTAAATCACTTTCGAATCGCAAGTCCTGTGATAAATGCCAGATCTCCTACATACAGATTCAAAAACTACTTTTTCACTCTTTTTCTGTCACACAGAAAACACCAAGAAATCTCATGTTCATATTCTCCCACTCACACATTTAGCAGAAAACAATGCAAATGTTCTTCTTCTGCACTAGATGTCACCTAGAGGAAAATTTAAAAATAAAATATCCTCTTCCCTTTGTTTCCAGAGGCGATTAGGTTGACAAGTTAATCAAGACTTCATCTGCGCCCTGCATTTTTCTATTCATCATATCACAGCTCTTCTAATGTAGCTGTCCAGTCCACTCAAAGCAGGCTCTTTAAAAGGACTGGATATGTTGCAGATTAACTTCACTGACAAATCCCTTAGCCTTTTCTTTAACTAGCCACATATGAAACAAAACCCAGAAAGACCGCAGGTGTCCCAGAGAGGTGGCTATTAGGAGGATAGCTGGAATGACCTTAGTGCCTTGAACTGAAACCTAAGGAGACCCAGAGAGGGTTCTTGGCAGAGTGTCATGCTTCCTCATGACCTGGGGAAATCACTTGTGCTCCCTTCTGCTTAAGGGCCCTCATTTGCAAAAGAAGAATGATTTTTCTTTGCTTTAAGGGTCCTGCACCACTAATGACAGTGAGTCTTCAGCTTCTGAGCTGATGAAAAGCAGTCAGATATATGCTGGTCGTCTTTAACCTGCTTTGTGTCTTTTGGGGTCCAGTGTGTAAAGAATACAATTTTCCTGTACCACCTACCATGCTGCATATAAGTTACAGAATCTAAATAAGTATCTGGAGAATCATATGACATGATGGGGCTGACAGTTACAAAGAAAAGAGGTAGTTAAAGGCAGCCTTTCAAGAGAGAACAATTGGGCTCAAAGCCCTGGGTAATTGAAAGCTACCCATGAGTTCAGAATGGCCAGTTTCAATCTCCTGCTGCTTTGGCCATATCCCGGTCTGCCCTGTAGTCTGAATGTGGGAAGTGAATGGTATTTTGTATGTATCCAACTGTTGTTTTTCTTTTGTTACCGTCTTCTGTAGCTGGTATACAACAAAAGGACATCTACTTAAAAGCATTATGTTTTCCTTCTGAAGTTTTCTTGAGAAATACACAGATTATGGCAAATTTGCTACTCTGTAATATGACATTTTACTTTTAAATGAACTGTAATGCTAATAAAGTCTTTACAAACCCCAGCAATGTAACAGTAGTGATAGAGCATGTCTTTTTGCTCAACCATCAAAATAAAGAAAATGGGTTCAAAATATTTTTTTCTAAGAAGCTTTACTGGAAACCTCTTACAAATGTTACGCAAAAGGGATGCTATGAAAGGGCTAAAATAAGCACTGCTCAGCTCAGCCTGACGTAGAAGTCTCTCTCTGGTCAAGTCAGTGTTTCTCTATCTTTGGTTTTGTGGGGTAAAGCCCATCAGGAATACAATTATCTCATAAACTTCTGCTCTGTGTATGAGTAATATATTTTTAGTTCCCAAGAGATAACGGAATATATTAAAATTTAACTCAACTTTTGATGCCTATTTTTATTATTGAATTCAGAGTTTCTTCTGAGTAAATTCAAAATTCAGAGTTTTCTTTTTTTTCATTTGTGGGAATCTAAAAGAATGGAAATGGAAACCAAGAAATCCATGTATGGACAAAAGGTCCAGTACCTGTGAAGAGGCCTGATTTCTCTGTTCAGATCAAAAGCCTATGAGAAGAGGTCTTAAAAAAAAAATCCGAGTTTTTCTCTTTACAGACATATGTATTGTGATAAACCCTGTGAGCTATGAAGGGCCCAAATACTTGTATTTACTGACTGTATACAAAATTAGTTACATATCTGCATTCCTTTGCTGGCAGGTTCTAATAACTTCTAATAAAGGTGCAAATGATTTCTTCAGCAGTGTCCACTTGAATGCTATTTCATTTGATATCTATTTGAAATGATCTAGCAAACATGAGGATATATTCACAGAGACTAGATGGTAGAAGGTTTTCTAGAGCCAAAAGTAGGTATCAACATCAGTTCTGAACAGGGAGAATCATAAATTTACAACGGGAAGAAGATCACTTCAGAAGAGCTGCTGTCTTCCACATCAGATTTCTTAAAAGTTCTGGTTAGATATAAGGAAGAAGTTCTTTACTGTGAGAGTGGTGAGGAGTTGGAATGAGTTGCCCAAAGAAGCTGTGAATGCTCCATCCCTGGCAGTGTTCAAGGCCAGGTTAGACACAGCCTTGGGCAACATGGTCTAGTGTGAGATGTCCCTGCCCATGGCAAGGGGGCTGGAACTAGATGATCTCAAGGTCCTTTCCAACCCAAAATGTTCTGTGATTCTATGATTATATGTTCCGCTTCCTACAAAAATGGCATTGTCAGAAAGGAGAATAGTTTTCAACATGATCATGGGATGAACAGAACCTGCAGTGAGTGAAAAAGTGGAGACCGAATATAAGTTTGCCTCTAGAGCTGGGCTCACTTTGCCAGGCTGATGCAGGGGAATGGTGGCCAGCTTGGGGAAAGCTGCATTTTTGTTTCATTTCCTTTGTTGTCTGACCAGTGGTTAGAAAAATGCTGTAGACTCTTGACCTATGTCAAGCTAGCAATTTTCACCACCACTGCTAGACAGTAAAGGAATACTGGTGCTGAATGTCACCTGTAATATTTCAGTTTTCTGCTGAGAAGAGTGTGTTAGGTGTGAATTGTCCTGTAAACCTGATCTATTTTTCACTGTGAATGTTTGTTTATCATTTGTGTCCTTACTGAATTTTTGAGGCACAGTTCAATAAAAAATGATATTGTTGCCCTGTCACCTCTGCCAATGGAACACTCTGTCAACTAATGAAATTCAGCCTAGGATCTTGCTTTGAAGACATTAAAGAATATAACTGGAGGCTGAACTGAACTCTTTTGTTCAGTTGAAAAAAGTATCCTTCCATTTAGCTGCCTTCAAAATCAGGACTATGAATGCGCTTCTGAAAGGGGGTGGAAGAATTCTTAGCTTATGCTAACAAATCTGAATGAGAAGTGCTGGGGTTAAGGAATCCAGTGTGGTGCAGAAATGAAGGACTTGCAAGTAATTGTACAGTACCAAATCAAGGCTAAGAGTGAAGCCAAATTATTTCATCATGGGGATGCTTTACAGCTTTCTCCTGCTATGTAGTTTTCCAAAGCGCATGAAATGAAAAAGCATTGCAATTTTGTTTCATCTGCAGAGTAAGAGGGTCTTGAATGATCTACACATAGGTCTAACTGCAAGAAAAGGGTCAGACTGAAAATGCTTCTGGTACAAGGGATTTATATTTTATGCTCTCCTAAACTGTGTTGCTTATTCCCATTTATATTTGGCTAGCAGATTCAAAGACTGTTTCATGTGAAGGTACGTCATGACAAGCAAAATGTGCAGAGCAGGACATAAGGACGTATTTGTCATTTTGCTCCTCCCTGGCTGTATGCTTATAGTCACCACTGACTATAAACGGGAAACAGGACACTAGGCTAGGTAGACCCTTGGTTTAAACCAGTATTCACTTCTTCTTTACAGTCATGTGTATCTATTAAAAGGGTAAAAAACTGCTAAGACTGGTGAATATATTCAGTGCTTCATTTACATTATTCTGTGGCATTCATGCTAACTATTAATTAACACTGATTAATGTTAACTCCCATCAACCTCCTTCTAACAGGGCACTGTGCATGCATCAGCTCTGCTTTTTGTTTGTAAATAGCTTGTCTGAAACAAAGCAATTTAAGTTCTCCTCCTCACTTTTGTGAATAGAAGAGATAGGTGCTGGTATTCACTTTACCTGCTGGTCAAGCATTGTTGTTTCTGAGCCTGACCCAAAGTCCATCAAAATACTCCTGCTGGGTTAAACGTGTTTTAGATCAAGCTCTTAGCAAAAGCAGCACTTTAATAAATCACAGCCTGGCAACCTTTTTGAGAGGCTGCATACTTTTCTGGTTTTCTATGTCCTTCTAGCTTTATAATTTTCTTTGTCTTTTTAAGGATTTTATTCTACCCAAGCTACCCTGACTTACATTCTGTACAGCCCCACTGAAAGTAAATAGAATTTTGCAGTCTGTAAGTCAGAACTGACTCTGATTCTCTGATGCTGTCTTTTTCTGATCTGAAGGTTCACTGTCATACTAGCTTGTCTCTTCTCCCTTCTTCCTTCAAAATTTCATTTCTGTCTTATTTCTGTGTTTCCAGATCTCTGGCTCCATCACTCAGCTGCTAAATCTCTGTCTCTCTCTATCGGGCTGCCTTCTTCCTCTCAACTGCCAGATCTTTTTTTGCTCACAGCTATCTTTTTTCCCTCCTCAAGTGCCATAATGTATTTGCTGCTATTTAATGAGATGCCCAAAATGGGTGAATTGACACTCTTATCCTGTCTCCCAGCATCCTTAATGGATAGCATGATAAATACAAACCAAAACAGCATTTTCTACTGATGAATCTGAAACATCTAATAGCCTTCCCAATTCTCCAAAATAGATAAGGCCATGTCATCTGATAGTAATTTGACAAGACTCCACTGAGTTCAACAAAGTTACTTTGGCTTATGTTGACTGAAGTTTCACCCTATAGTATATATAAATAGAGCTTGTGTTTCACATAAATCACAAAAAACTAGTTGGATGTATGGCAAATTAAATTAAATATCTGATGTCAAATTAATGCAAATTCCTGAACTGGTGCTGCTTAATAGAAATTCTTAAATTTCCATATGAGGTCAAATTAAAATTGCCATTTTCTAATAGAAATGGCTCTATACTGTATCTTCAGTGACAGTTATGAGTTTAATAATCTGACAAACCACTGGATGTCTCTACTGTGTCATGCAAGTTCAGTTAAAATACATATATGTGACACAAAGGGCTACTTAAAAAGAAGGCAATTTGAACACAGAAGTATTTGGAATGATGAAAAAGAGTCTGGAGATGGATCTCTCACTGGGTATTCTATGAAATGCAGACATTAACTATAGTGTAGAGCAAAATTCATTCTTTCGAATAAGGAAGTTCTTTTTACTTTTATTAATTAAATGGTACATGTTTCCACAGGTATATGAAACCACAGATCTCTAGTACAATGAATTTTGTTTGCTTTTATTTCTTTAGCTCAGCTAAATGGCATTAATATTTAAATGTTAGTCTTCCTGCTTTGAACACTCTCCTAATGCTCTGTTCTTTTGCTGTCCCTCTCTGTGAACTGGGGATGACAGAGATACTCCTTTGGAAACTCTAAATGTTAATTAAGTAACAAAAGGCTACATGAGGACCAAGCCAATTTATAATAGGAAGGATAAAATCATAAGGACAGGAATACTTATGGGTGTCAAATGTACTACATGGACTATGTGCTTATATGTGTAGGGAGAAGGGGATGAGCCTTCTGATAGACACCAGCTGGATTTAGTCGTCATGGCTACACATGATTTGTTCTGGCTGTCCCTTCAAGCTGTTTTTCCAGTGAGAAGGATCACAGGGCTGTGAGATTTCTGTGGGGGAGGCACACACTGCTCCTGAGGCAGGCTGGCAGCAACGCATCCAGGCACCTAATGAGGACGTTACAGGCGTTTGCTACTCAGACACCTCATAGGGTACAGCAAAAGCTGTATTTGAAAATAAAGCTGGTTTTGCTTGCTTGGCATCCTGTGTCACCACCCTCTCTTTTGGGGGGCTGTTGTATTCTCTAGCAGGGTGCATTAGTTTATTAAGGGATTCCAAAAGCACTTTGTGACTTGTGTAGGGTGAGCAATTTGTTACATTCCCCTGGATTAAATACCTACTATATGACCTAAATTGGTCTTTCCATTCCTTTTTGAAGTTAAAAAAATGAAGAAGTCAAATTAATCATAAACAACACCGCTACACCATTTTCAATTTATCACAAATTTACTCATCCGTCAGAGTAGTTATAAGTCATTACTGGTATGGTTGCTCTTGCTTGTTTGCAATCCCCCACACAGTCACTTCCACTTCTGAAGAGGAATCAGGATAAAAAAATGGGTGACTGGTCGGTGGACTGGGAGTTATGACTCAGCCAAATGCTTATTTGTTGTTCCAGTAATGACAATTCACTGCATCTCTAGAATGGTTGCTAAGTATTCATGCAGAAGAGATGCCATGTGTGATTCTAGAAGGCAGTGATGGCAAAATATTGTGTTAGGCTGTTGTCAGGTACTCAAATTAATCTGGGAAAAGGTAATAAATAGGAGCTGGATACTCTTAGCTCAGTCTTAATAACTTTGGCTGTAGCTGGTACTCGGTTTGTCTTGTTCTGTTTTGGTTTGTTTGTTGGGTTTTTTAAATCAAAATCCATAAAAAAAACCTTGAAATGGTAAAAAACAATGTCTATAACGACAGTGGATTCAATTTTACTTCATCCCAGAACTTTGGTCTGAGCAGACTAGTTAAGTTTTAAAAAGACTTCTCCTCCTGTATCTATAATAAATTCCTGCCTAGCAAAGTTTAAATATGCAGCTTCAGGGAACAAAGGAAGCCGCTAAAAGATGGATAAATCATCAGCTTTTATTCAAAAGAACCTTTTCACCTATTCAGTAGCATGAATCTTGCAAGACAAAACCAATATTTTGAATTTTATAGTGCTTTTCATCCAAAGCATTTTGCAAAAAAGTGAATAAATTAGTTTCCCCTTCGTGGTATAGTGTTTGCAAATGTTGGTGTTTCAGTTTAAAGGTGGAGTGAGTCAAGACAAAATGAGTAACAATGGTTTCTCCAAAGTCTGACACAGGTAGCCTGCGTTAAGAGTCAGGAATAGTACCCAGATTATTATAAGACAAATGTCCTGACTACTGGTGTTGGGAAATGAAATCATGCAGAGATAAATCTGTGAAGAAGCTGGTCTGCTGGTCATGGCAGAGGATGAAAAACCACCATCTGACTGCAGACATTTCTACATTGAGAGTAGAATAAAGGTAAACAGATGTTAACTTTATCAGTAAGCACACTTTGCCTATAGCTTGAGCTAGGTCAGGTTTGTAACTATGAGTATCGTAATGCCAGGTCTTGTGGAGGATTTAGGGTCTGTGTCAGTTCGAGACCCATAGAATGTGAATAAATGTGCTGTCTTACCTTGCAGAACCCCTTCAAGGATGAATATATGGATGTTAATGGATTTCAGGTGCTTAGCTGAATCTGTAGCAGTAAGTACTGTATGTGTTTGCCCAGAGTTATCTCAGCTGCTTTACATAGGTTCCCATATAGCTTGACTCATATGATGCATATCAGACACAATGATTCACTTTCTCCCACCTGCGGCATTTTCCTCATGTACCTTTCTTAGGTTTAAATCTATACAATTTTTAATATTCCAGAATAATCAAGTTTGCAATTTCACCTGGGGACAATATTTGCTACCCCAGTATGTTTTCTGACACTCAGTCTTCACATATTCTTCTATTTTCACACATCATTCACTATACCTTATGCATTGCTCCACGTGACTCCTTTTATTGCCTTTGAATTTATACCTTCAAAATGTCCTTTAATAGGACATTTTCCATTATGTCTCCCCACTATGCTCTGAGTTGTCACTTAGCCAAGCTCTCATGCAGAACTAGCTCCTGTAATCTTGCCTCATTATTCACCTGTTGGCCTCTAGGTTTTTCTGCGCACTAGTGTAAACTCCTACCTGCTTATTGATATATTTTGGGCTGTGGATTGCACACAACACACTGAATGCAAATATATGAGAACTGTTCAAGGGAATCATAAAACAGTTTGGGTTCGAAGGCAACTCAAAGATCATCCAGCTCCAGCCCCACTGCCATGTACAGAGACGACTTCCACTAGATCAAGTTGCTCAAAGCTCTGTCCAACCTGGCCTTGAACACCGCCAGAGATGAGGCAGCCACGACTTCTTTGGGCAATCTGTGCATATCTCACCACCCTCATAGTAAAGAACTTCTTCCTAATATCTAATCTAAATCATAGAATCATAGAATAGTTAGGGTTGGAAAGGACCTTAAGATCGTTTAGTTCCAGCCCCATTGCCATGGGAAAGTACACCTCACACTAAACCAAGCCACCCGAGGCTCAGTCTTACCTGGCCTTGAACACCACTAGCGATGGAGCATTCACAACTTCCTGGGCAACCCATTCCAGTGCCTCACCACCCAAACAGTAAAGAATTTCTTCCTTATATCCAATCTAAACTTGCCCTGTTTAAGTTTGAACCCATTACCCCTTGTCCTATCACTACAGTCCCTCATGAAGAGTCCCTCCCAAGCAGCCCTATAGACCCCCTTCAGATACTGGAAGGCTGCTATGATGTCTCCACGCAGCCTTCTCTTCTGCAGGCTGAACAGCCCCAACTTTCTCATCCCATCTTTATACGGGAGGTGCTCCAGTCCCCTGATCATCCTCGTGGCCCTCCTCCGCACTTGTTCCAACAGTTCCATGTCCTTCTTATGTTGAGGACACCAGAACTGCACACAGTACTCCAAGTGAGGTCTCCCGAGAGCAGAGTACAGGGGCAGGATCACCTCCCTCGACCTGCTGGCCACTCTCCTTTTGATGCAGCCCAGGATACGGTTGGCTTTCTGGGCTGCGAGCACTCACTGCCGCCTCATGTTCATTTTCTCATCGACCAACACCCCCAAGTCCTTGCCTGCAGGGCGGCTCTGAATCTCTTCTCTGCCCAATCTGTAGCTGTGCCTGAGATTGCTCCGACCCAGGTGGAGGACCTTGCACTTGGCATGGTTAAACTTCATCAGGTTGGCATCAGCCCACCTCACAAGTGTGTCAAGATCCCTCTGGATGTCATCCCTTCCCTCCAATATATCAACCGAACCACACAGCTTGGTGTCATTGGCAAACTTGCTGAAGGCACACTCAATCCCACTGTCCATGTCACCGACAAAGATGTTGAACAAGACTGGTCACAACACCGATCCCTGAGGGACACCACTCGTTACTGGCCTCCAGCTGGACATTGAGCCATTGGGCACTACTCTTTGCGTGCTGCCATTCAGCCAGTTCTTTATCCACCGAGTGGTCCACTTATCAAATTGATGTCTCCAACTTAAGAGACATCCTTGATATGTTGAGGGCCCCAGAGCTGAACGCAGTACTCCATGAGAGCAGAGTAGAGGGGCAGAATCACCTCCATTGATCTGCTGACCATGCTCCTTTTGATGTAGCCCAGCATACGGTTGCATTTCTGGGCTGGAAGCACACAGTGGAGCCAGCTTCTGTTGAGCTTCTCATCAACCAACACCCCCAAGTCCTTCTCAGGACTGCTCTCATCAATTCTCTGTCCAGCCTGAAAGGAGAGAAAGACAGAACAAGTCCATTTCAGTCTCCTTATTTGAGACCCAAATCTAAGTGCTTTGCTTCTTTTTGCTGCTTTATAACATAATGAACTCTGCATTGCCACCTTCTACCCCTTCTCAATCTTGTCCAATGAACTCAGAGCATTTCTGCCTGTAGACTGTGTCTCCCACCATCCTAGTTGATGCACATTTCTCTTTACTAGCATTCACCAAACCCACTGAACTATTTTCAGTTAACTACTGAAGAAACCTTCTTTCTCACCACCGTATGGTTGCTGAGCTGTTTTTCAGCCTGAACAGCTTTTAAACAGCTGTTTCAGACGATCCATCCAACACTTCTTTTATTTGCACACGCACTCAGATTGTAACAATTCATCCTGCTATTCCATCTGGGGAAGTATTTACCCTATATGCCCATAGTTGCTTAATCCATCAGGCATGGCCTGAGCCTGTCTCTCTAGAAGAAACCTGTGCTCAGTCTCCCAGGCTCTCCTGCTGTGGAGGGATGATTTTCTTTTGTTGTCCTCACATGTCTGCCATTAACCCACAGTGCAACAAAGGGGGAAGTACAGGGTGAAACATACTGCACCTGTTCCCTTTGCGCTCATGGATGCTCTGTACTGAGGTGTGGTGATCCTCATGCATCCTGAACCATGCAGGCTTTCTGTATGGACATCTGCGCAGTGCAATTACCCTTCCCAGACCAGAGGGCAGGACACTTCCATTTAGGCTTGCTGCAGGCACTAGTGATCATGATAGTCTGCTTGGAGTCAATCTGGACTAATAGTACTGCCAGTGCTTTAAAAGAATGAGGGGGCAATGGAGAGCCCTGCCTGTTGAGACAGGAGGCTGCAAGAGGACTGTGATTCCTACAACTCTTCTGAAAGGCTTTTAATGTCTACTTCATGGCCTCATTAAGCGAACAATGTCAGAGCTTTAAAAAGAGCCCTCTGTGATTCTTGCACTGGATTGGTGATATATGTCACAACAGATGTATATATATATAAAAGCAAAGGAGTACAGAAATGTACTGTGTGGTTGGACCCCAAAGGAAAGAGCTAGAACATTTCTTCTTTCACCCTCTACTCTGAATCCTTGCAATAATTAGCCAAAGTAAAATGAATATTAGCTTATGCTTAACTGCCTTTCCAGCATGTTACTCTGCATTGACCCAGTAGTGCTAAACCAATTATTTTTTGAACTTTCTGGCTTTAAATAATCCTCTCCTCTAAAACTCCCTCTACCCCTCGGCTATTTAACCACAGGCCGACTGCCCTAAATCCTTTTCTTATACTTTGTAGCTTTTTAAGCAAGCCCCCTCTTTAAGTAGACATAATCCCTTCTCTGTAGAAAACATGAAAGACCTTGAACAAATCAAGATTTCTCCATGGAGAATTCAGCTAATCCTGTGCTTAGCTCCTAACAAGGAAATCCATCTTGCCACCAAGCACCCCATTACTAGAAGTAATGCCTGACTTGAATTACAAGCACATTATTGTGCTTTAATTGTTGCACTGCTCTGTCACATGGAGAACTAGGGGAGGAACGTGACTTGGCTTCTCCAGCAAAGACAGGTCACACCTTTTTGTTGTTGTTGAGGTTGCTGTGATTTAAAAGCAGACTAAATTAACTATTAATATGGACTGCACATGCTTCAGATTAGATGAAACAGCTGCACTGTAGCTCTGTAGTACACTTTATTATAAAACAAGTGCTGTTATACTGGATTACTGTTCTGCTTTGCTTTGTCATTTGACTGTTGAGAAGTTCGCATGCTGGGGCTTAAAAAGGTATAATCGTGCCCTTGGGGGGGAGGGAGGCACCAGCCATTTGGTCACAGAAAATTATGTTAGTGTTAAATCAGACTAAAAGCAAACTAATCCGCAATGTGGATGTGTGGTCAGCACTTTTTCCTGGAAGGGCTACCCACAGCACAAACTGGTTACTGCTGTGATGGTAAGAGGAAGAAAAAACATTTTGTGGGAAAATTACAATATATATCAAAGGGAAATAGAAGGTGCTGTTCTGGCTTTGGGGTAGCACTATTAGCACTGATGTAAGCTGCCCACTGGGTACCATAACAAAATGGAAACAGGAAGAAGACACCTGGTACAGATTCCAGGTACAACGGGGTACAGTAACCTCACTGGCCACTGGTGTTGGGATAGCCATTGCAATTACTCCTTGGGTAATTACTCCTGATGGTCCCTGGCCACATCTAAATTGGAAATTAACAGAGTTGTGGGAGGCAGGCTGTGTGCACCTTATTTGCGTGTGCTTATGTGGGCATGCCTGGGGGGCACATAGCTTTTTGCTAGCTTGCGTGGGTTTGGTGAGTGGCATCCATTGCATTCCATCAGCATCTGTAGAGGCAGACAGGGAGCTGGGAACTGATGTGCGAAGAGTGAATAGAAAATATTCCTCATGACTGATGTGCTTATGTAAAGCCATGGTGTCTCTGATTAAGTCTATTAATCAGCTCCATCGCATGCAATTACTGTGTGATCCTTCTGCCAGTTCAGAGTTTTGTGAAGCTCCTCTGCAAGTCCTGATGTAACGTAGGACTACAGGTGATTCCCCAACTTTTTCTGGATTAAGAAGAAGAAATACAGTTTGAACATGTCTGGACAGACTCTTGGATTAAGCAAGGAAAGATCTTTGATGTTGCTTGGCAGAACGGAGGGTATTAACTCTGAGAACTGTAACTCATTTCTGTGCTTGATAAAAGCATGTGTATATTACTAGACAAGAGTGACTGTAACAAGACAAGAGGAAATGTCTCTTCCACTGTAATGAGAAATTAGGATGAAATACCTGTGTTATTCGGACATGCCTTATCATCCTATGTGGAGAGCACAGGTTGCATGTTTAGTCTCTTGGTTTATAATGTTGTGTTTAAAATAAAATTGTTTCCTTCTCTGTATCACACAACTTAGATGTGGCTGCTGCTGCAGTCATGTCTCTAGATCCTGAAAAATAACACTGAGGGATGGGTGGGATGGCAGAGACAAGCAACAGCATTATGTGGATTTAATGTGACATTAAGCAAATATTGAGCAAGAGTTTAATTACAGCAGTTATGGCGAATTTTCCTGCTCTGGGAGTTGTCAAAAGTCCTCCTGTATTTAGTAACCTGAATACAAGAACCTCATTGCCTACTCTCTCCATCTAAGGCTGCAAGTAAATTGCAGACTAGGAGAGTTAATGGGTTGTAGTTTAAGGGGAGTTCCACTAGATGATGGTATAAATCTTCATTATGAACAAGACGTAAGTGGGCAGCTTAAACAGGAGTCCAGGAAAAGCAAAATGCCACACTACCAGAGACAGTGGCAGTCCCTAATCTTTCCCTTGCTGTATTACAGTGAGGCTCCCAATAATTGCATGGGCGGCACAAACACTGTCAGTGTCCAGCAGCATCGCAGCTGGTTGTGGCACCACACAGGCAAACTAAATGGAGGGGTTGATTTACTGGAATTTAAAATCAAGTAAAAATTTTCATCATTTATTTTGCAAATTAGATTGGGCTAACACCAATTTATTTTTAAATGATACTATAAATGAAAGTAATTGTGTAATTAGCAGAAAATTAATTACAGAGTAGGAGAACCAGTTGCATGAATCTGAAATAAAAAATTAACGCTCAGTCTTACATTTTCCCAGCTGATAGATGTCAGGATGTTATTGGGGCACAAGTCTTAGTCTGTCTGCCCCAGAAGGAGAAAAGATACAGCTTTTTGAACAGCTAGGTAGCATCTCCCGTAGCTCACTCAGATTGGCACTGGAGGCCTCAAATGGGAGTTTCATGAAGACATTCTCGAGCAGGAGGAATATTCCCAGATGAGATCTCAATTAGGAGAAAGGGCATATGGGAAAGACAATGCCATCAAGAAAATCTGCTGGGGAGAACAACCTTTGGAAGGTACTAGCAATAGAGAAATGCTTGCCTTGGTCTCTGGAGAAAATATGAAAGATGATGCCACTTCTGGATGCCAGTTAGAGGAATACTACTTTTGCCTGGGGGCTGGTGCATCTCTTCTAGAACATGACTGCACCATCCAGCTTGAGGATTATAAAACCCAGCTTCCATTTTCATTGCCATTTCATTGTACTGCCTCTGGCGGGATGCAGTTCATTTTCTTCAGAGCAGCCCGTTGAGTGCTATGTTTTGCATTTGTGCCAAAACCAGTCCTGATACACACCAGTGTTCTGGCTGTTGGTGGATGGTGCTTGCACAGCACCAAGGCTTTCTCTATTTCTTATGCACATCTTCCCTGTCCCCAGAGTGAACAGGCTGGGGGTGGGCAAGAGGCTGTGAGGGGACACAGCTGGAACAGCTGACCCCAACTGGATGAAGAGATAGCCCACGCCATAGAACATTGTGCTCAGCAAGAAAAGCTCAAGGACAAGAGCAGTACTGGGGGGGAACACATTTGGAGTTACGGTGTTTGCCTTCCCAAGTCAGTGCTGGGTGTGCTGAGGCCCTGCTGTCCAGGGAGCAGCTGGACCTCCGCGTGCCAGTTGGAAATAGTTAATGAATTCCTTGCTTTGCTTTGCCTTGCCTTGCCTCTCAGTGCAGTTTTTGCTTTACCTGTAGACTTGTTTGTGTCTTCATTCATGAGTCTTCTCACCTTCCTTCTATTTTGCTCCCACTCTGCAGGAGAGAGGAGGGAGCAGCTTCGGGGGTGCTCGGCTTATGGACAGAGCCAAGCCACCACATTCAAGTAGTGGTTTATTATTCTGTATTTAACTAACTGCTAATTGCACAAGTATTTGCATTAATAGTATGAATAAACCCCATAGAAACAAAACCACAAAGATGACAAAGAGTAAGTTACTGATGTAAAAGAGAAACAGAGCTCAAGAATATTGATCCACAATGAGAGGTCTAATGAGTGTGAAGAGAATGGTCTGTGATTCTGTAGTGGCTTTGCTTTTTAAATCAGTATGTTTCAAAAAGAAATGGGAAATGCAGACTCTTGAATGCTAGGACTTGAAGTACTTGCTGCCACACAAATTCTGCATAAGTATAAGCACTCATCTGTTCAAAGATAGAATTATACATTTATAAGATAGTCACTGAAAACATCACACTTCTAATAGGTATAGGTTTAAGGATCTTAAGGCAAAATATTGAAAGCAAGAGTTGATTTTATAGACATACCTCACACACACTTTTGTTAGAGGATCTGGGAAAAAAGGACCACACTCAGTAAAGGTTTGACTCTGTGCCACACATCATCTGCTTAGCCTTTCATTTCAGCTGTACATGCTTTTGAAAGTGGTGACCTTGATGATTCTTTTTATCCATGCAGCTTTATAAAACTGTCTTTTTACATCCTGTGGGGCTGTAACTTCCAAGAGCCGAGAGCCAGCCAGAATCAGGTGTCATTGTACATGAAGCTGCTTGTTGTACAGGGCTGATTGGTTATAAATTGGACATTGAGCAGCACAGGCCTCTGTAAGTCATCTGAGTAATTACGGGCAATTTGCATCCTTTCACAGATCTGCTCAGGAAAGCTGTGAATCTATATATAGATATATAAATCTATATCCATCTCGATGTGCAGAGGTGGGTGCAGAGGCTGCAGAGGGGCATGAGCAAAATTAAGTGCTAAATTTGGGCTCCTTCTCTCTGGCAGTAGTGTTTCAAAGCCTGAAGGTATCATGGCCCTCCCTTGCTTTGTGCATACAAGAACAGTCAGTTGTAGTAAAAGCCTCTGGTTTCCAAAGGGGGCTAGGCTGAACTGTAGTTATTGCTGTACTAATGCTGTGTTGGACCTGAGCACCCTGGTGGGAGCAACTTCTGCTTCTGCAGAAAGCCTGTACTTGTGAGAACCACTGGAAGGAGTCACAGCTTGGCCCCTTTCCCTCTTCTTCCTTTCCCTTATGTACCAATTGATGATCCTTCACTGATGCCAAACTTCAGCTTTGAGAGGGTCACCATGAGCCTGGAACCTCAGACAATCTAGGTGCTCCCTTTGAAAATCAGCTGTCCCACAACAGCTTTGTTATTATTAATATGAGGCTGTATTTCTTTTACACGCTGACCTGCTGATGGCTTCTCACTTGGATTTGTTGAACTTAGCAATCATAAACTCTGCTTCTGTGCTTTGTATAATCAAGTCCCAAACCAGTGAGGAAAGCTGTCAGAGCCCTGTATTTAATGTTGGGACCAGGCACTGCCAGACCAGGCAGCAGCACAAGTCACGTAAGGGCATGTGCTAGGACTTCTGTCAAAGTCAAAGCGCATGGGATGAAATGCTTGCTCATTGCAGAAAGATAGGGAATAGTGGGTTTCTAAAGCCTTTGTGTAGAATAGTAACCCACCAGAAAACTGGGCAAACATGAAGCACTGGCTTGAGTTCATACTGGTTGGCTACTTTGGATCATGTGGCTGCAATGTTTCTGATGTGGTTTTAGCCAGACTTCCTCTGTTGCTAAACCATGACCTGTGGAGAGAGATCGTTTGACCTCAGTGGCATAAAAACAGAACTAAAAGCTTTTTACACATCTTTTGCCAACTAATGTATCTTTATTTCCCCATCCCCTAATAACAATAATCTAATATTCCCACAGAGGATGCATTATGGTAATTTTTATGGTTTCCCCTTCCTCCATTTACTGTAGGATTTCAAATTCAGTGCCAGGAGTTCACTGTGTATGGAGTTTTAATGCTTAATAGTTCATAGATTTTTACAAGCACAGGCAGCAGTCTAAAATAGAGAAGAAATCTTGTGACTTGACATCTGAAATATTCCCAGACTTCAAAGAAGTTTCAGCTGACCAAGCAGCCTCATTTCAATGAAGCTCAGAAGGAGGGTGTTACAAAACCTGAGAGTGGATGAGTTCCCACCAGGGATAGAGCAATGGAGAGCATGAAAGAAAAGAAATCTCTCCTGGTGGAACTGGAGTTGAAGTGTCAAGGAGCTGGAGTCCTGAAGGGGCCAGTGTGGACTTCAGACTGAAATACATACAAGGATGTATTTGGCCTCAACAGAACTCTGAAATAATAAAGCAATAGTAGGAGTTGGGAAATAAGAAAGAATAACCTTTGAAGCTGCTGAGAATTTTTTTTTTCTTTTTTGTTATTTATTTTATGAGGGTGGGGATAGAATCATTCATCAATTGCAAGTCATCCAAGAGCAGAAGGTTTCATTGTCTCTGCCTCATGAGAAGACAGCACATGCCTTCTCGGCAGAAACAAAGTATGTCAGAATGCCTGGTCCCACAGGGGAATCTGACAGTGTGGCACTAGCTGTGTGGGGGCTGGGTTTGGCGTAAATGAGAGTGGTAGTGCAACTTACCCTTGTCCTCCCAGTGATGGCTACCTTCCAGAGCACACACAGGCAGGGCAAGGGGCCACGCAGAAGAGTGGCAAATGACAGTGTTTCCTCCCTGTTTGAGGGCAAGGGAGGTGTGTTTCTGTATAACAGAGACATGTAGCTAAATGCACTCTTTCAAATTCTTTGGCTTGTTAATGAAAATATCTAAACCATTTCAGCTGCACACTGTGCAGTTGGACGGCTATGCTGCTTACTCTTTTCTGATAGAGATACTCTCTTAATTACACTATTGAGCCTCTTAAGTGAGCTGTTCTCAGTCCATGCTATAGAACAGGTTAACTGTACACCATTAAGTGTTTCCCCTGGATAGGGACTCCACAGAAAACCTTACCAAGGGACTCTTCTGTAAAAAGAAGCAATCATCTGAAACATGCGAGTGGTTGCAGAAGGCTGTTGGTAGTAGCTCTGGTGGTGGCAGTCATGATAAGGGAAGGAAAAGCTGGTTAACTATCTTCCAGGAGTGTGAAAAACTGAAGGCTGTCAAGGGAATTGGAAGTAAAAAGGAACAGCCATAGCTTCACTGTTTTATAGTGTAACAGAAACACCAGTAACTTGTGAGAACCTGAGAGCAATAGATTATCTCGTTGCAATTTCCTCTCAGGTTTGGGGTTTCTGTACATGTGCCTTTCCCTGGTGCTAGTGCAGTAGACCATTGTCTACCAGCCTGATGAGAGCTACAGCTGCATTTCCACCTACCTGCTTGATAGCTCGAGGTCATCTAGGACTCAGGGGTTCTGAGTTTATAAAGACCTTCTATAAAGCAGCACATTGTGACATTAAGTGTATTAAGACATCAGACCTGAGGAGGGATCCAGTCCTTTGAAATGATGTAGCTTTTGAATCTGTATGAATTTCTCTTCAGTAACAACTGGAGGATCTATGTACAATGTATTTTATGGCATTTTGTACAGCTACAGATTGCTTTGTTTCTTTGTATAAATAACAAAGATCTCCAGTACTTTTTTTTTTCTCTTCTTTTAAGCTGCAAGAATTGCAGGACATTCAAAATTTCTGGGTAGGTATACTTGCTATAAGTGTGTATTGCAGATTGGGAATAAGAAGGACTAACTTATTATAGACCTCTCTCATTAAAAGTCACCTTCAGAAAACACTGCTGTACCTTGCTTATAATCAAATGACGCCTCATAAGCACCTAACCATTTTTAATATCCCCTAGACTCTATTGCATTATGCCAAGGCTCAGACACTGTCTAGCCCAGTCAAGGAAAAGAGTATACCATCATATTTAAACGCAGTTATTGGGACAGGTTTTACAGGCAGTGGGCTAAGACAATTCAGAAACAATTGCTTATGTGATAGTTTGAGGATTTGTCCCTGTCAAACAGTTAATATTGCTTTAATACATGAAGTAGGCTGTATAAGACAGCAATAATGAAAAATGTCAGGAAAGACAATATCAATTGTTATTCAACATCCACATCAAAGATTACTTTTTTGTCAGTAGCTTTCAGAAAATGTATTTTCCATCAGATCTGATTGCGTTCCTCTTTGAAGTGCTCCATCCTCCCGGTAGATTTAATGTGACATCTAGGCACTTTTTAGTCCCTGGGCCTCTGAGGCGATTCAAAGAGGCACAACAAGCCATCACAGGTTTATCCTCAAAGGCCGACACTGTCTGTCTGATTTATTGTAACTTTAAGAATCATCTCCAGCAAAGCATGAGCCTTTCTACCCATCCACAGTCTCAGACTTTTATCAATTCATTTGTATGCAGCCTGTACATTCTGGAACTGAGAGCCCTATAGCCACTCATGGAAAATGCATTACCTGCTACTAATCCTTTTTATCTTTAAAGTCTGTATTTTTTATGTATAAGTCATTTTGGGTTATCATAAAATATACATAATTCTAGCCCCAAAAAAGACAAAATGAAAAGAGAATATATAATAAGTTATGAGCTTGCCATGTCCTTATCACCAAGGGTTCTAAATAAACAGCTCTCTCTATGTAAATACAGTGGGATATAAAACTGTGATTACTTTCAATAGGGAACAGGAATGCTTCCATTTCTGTTCCTTGTTTCAAAGCAAAACAGTGAGATAAATAATTTTAAATGTGTTTGGGAGCACTCTTATTTTCTGCTTCGTTGCTTTGGGGGCCTGACAGTTGTAGGGGTTGCCTATCAAAGTTCTGTCATATGCTACAGACATCCAGAAGCATCTCATAATTTCAACATTTTTCTTCAAATTCATGGTCAACCATAAGTTAATGACAGCTGTTATTTTGGGGATATTTCTGGTTAATGCAGGATGCATTCAAAGCATCTTCTGCCATATGTGAAAAGTGGTGATATAGCTAGGAGGATGATACAGTTCTGGGAGCAGGACTTCCTCTGCAAGTTTGGAGTCTGCTCACTACAAGTTCACAGTGTTGTTTTCTTAAAATATAGTGCTCTGTGAATAGTCCTGCCAATAACTTCACTAGATGGGTGAACCATGCAAACTTCTATCATTTTGGATACAATATTAATCGTGGATGAAACTTTTCAAAAATTAAATCTTACTTTCATCTGCTCATGCCAGTATTGCATCTCGCATGCATACGGCATATGATAGGCCAAGGATACGCAACATAGTAATATAAGGCAGGCACAGCAATCCGTATTTTGACAATTCTGTGTATACATGTCTGTACACACACACATATATACACATACAAAAGTCTTTGCATGTGTGCAGGTATGCACACATGCAAAGTTGTGCAAAATTTATTTCATCATGCATATTTAAAAGCAGTTATTGGGGTAGGTTTTACAGTCAGTGGGCCAAGACAGTTTAAGTGACGATAGTGAAAGTTTGATGCTCTTGCAGCTGATGTGGTCTCAGACTGTAAAAGTGGCCAATTTTGTTTAAAAATGGCCAAATTTAATGGAAAACATTGGGATTTAGGAACCTAGCAGGAAGTAGAAATCTGTATGTTTTTCTAGATACTGTCCTGTATGTGCCTAGGAACTTACTATTTAAGTGACTCTGGTCTCTTGTTCAAACTTATTCTGTATCTCTAGGAAAAATTAAAGTTTAACACTATACACATACTAACAGAGATTAGATTAACTAAATTAGCTGAGTTACATCAAGATAAAATATAATGGAGATTAGAACTAGGTCTATTTGTTAGATGACATGCAAGAAAACAACACACGGAATGTAAATTAAGATCTGTTTTTCACACATAATATAATACTTGTAGAAACTTTTAATAAATATTATTTAATCAGTTAATGAATATTTTCCCAATCTAACAGACAACATATGTCGTGGTTTAAGCCTCTAAAACTCACGAAGTTTTACTCACTCACTCACTCACTCCCCTCTCTTTCTTCCCCCAGTCCTGGGGGGATGGGGAGGAGAATCAAAAAAAATGCAACTCCCACAGGTTGAGATAAGAACAGTTTTGTAACTGAAGTATAACACAAACCACTACTGCTGCTACCAATAGTAATAATGACAGGAGAAGTACAAAGAAAGAGAATACAACTGCTCACCAAGCCCGACCCAGCCAGTGCACCCCCCACCAGCGAACCCCCCAGTGCACCACCACACCCTTCCGGGGCTCTGCTCTCCATTTTCACATCCTGGACATGACGTGCTGTGGTATGGAATAACCTCTTTGGTCAGTTTGGATCAGGTGTCCTGCCTCTGCTTCCTCCCGGCTTCCCCTCCTCTCCGGCATAGCATGAGGCTCAGAAAGTCCTTGGTCAGACCAAAACATTACCAAGCAGTAACTGAAAACACTGGTATTATCAGCACAGTTCCCAGGCCCAAAAATCGAAAACACAGTGCTGCACCAGCTACCAAGAAGGAGAAAAATGACTGCTACTGCTGAACCAATGACAACATACTAAATTATTAAAATGGTAAGGACAGTTGTACAATACTGACAAAAAACACTGCTGTAAGCAAAATGATTGCATATATAACCAGATTTTTGGTGACAAACTATTGTTTTTTCTTACAGTTACAAGGACAATGCCCATAAAACTCAAAGCATATGATGAAAAGTAAACAATACTATGTAAGGCACTAGTGTGAGAGACCTAATGATGTATATATTTGCATAATTTTTTGGTCCCATTGATGTTGTGGGACTACTCACAGCCTATACGAGGAAGTTTGACCCTTTGCATGTTTAGGATTGAATTTTCCTTGAAAGCTGTTGCACCTGTGGGATTGAATTCAACAAAATAATTTTGCCTTTCAGGATCCCTCTGATTTACTGGCAAGTGCATAATAGGAAATGTTGGGTCAAGTCCTGTATTTCTTTTCTGAGAAGTGTCTGAAGAACACCATCCCTGATTAAACAGTTATTCTTTGCTAGCCATTCCCTCCATCAAGACTGGATTTTTTAACTTTAATCACAATGTGGTATCTGGTGAGAAAGGATAGATCTTTGGGGGCTCCTTTTTTGTCTTTAAAGAATGCTGAAGAATAGAAATATGTAAGTAGGAAAAGAATATTGTTGCTTTTTATTTTCCTCTTCTCACCCCCAGCCCTAACTTACATCCTTATTTCTAAACATTATAAATACTACATACTGTCACAGCCCATTTATTTCTCTAACTTGTCCTTTGAGCTTGATTTTGCTCTTTGATAAATGAATCACCAGTTTTTTCTTGCCCAGAATGAAAAGCACAACTTTTGTGCAAATTAACCATTCCTTCTTGTGATCAAAATGATGAATTATAAATATTCAACTAAAATAAGTTAGTTATTCAACTAAACTAAAATAAAATATTTATCTCTGAAATCTGGGCTTCTAGAATGTATCATAACTCTTTCAATGGGATAATTTGCTGGTGTATTGTTTCTTATCTGCAGTACTGTTTTGATAATGTCTTTACCTCTGGGTTGTGTTCAGACCCTTAAGGTTCACAGTGGAACCAAGAAAAAAAACCTACTCTGCTATGCAGTTTTACCATGGGGGAACACAAATGGTCATGATTTACTATAGCATGAATTCTAGGACACATAGAAGTAGAAGGTATCCCTGTTACTCACTAGCCCCAAGTGTTTTCTTTGCCGTAGAAAGATAATTAAAATTCTGGTCCACCTACCACTGAGATAAGTGGAAAGACTGTTGTCTTCATTGGAAACCAGATCGAGCAATGGGAGGGCAAATACATGTTCAGCTAGGCAGTTCATACTTAACAGCAAGCTACTTCTTTAAGCACCTCCCAGGTGCAGCAGAACCAGCATGTTTATGCTCATGCCACTAAAGGACCTTCTAGAAGCACACTAGGTGGGAGCAGCAAATTAGCACAGCCAAAGCCAAACACTGCTCTTTGTGCAAGTTAATTGTGGGCAAAGTAACTTGTCATCACCAGTTTCCTCCACTGCCTTATTAATGAACCTTGGCATTCCCTTAGAGGGAATTCTGTGAGGGTGAGAAAATAGTTCAGGTTTTATATTGTGCTTTGGCTCAGCTTTTATGCCTTGTCATCTGTGCTTTGGCTTTTCTTCTTTCACATTACTGCAAACAGATCCGAATTATTGTTAGTAATAAGAAGAACTTAATTTCATAAAGGTATAATTTGTTTAGGAAGTGCTATCATCAATCTCCTAATAAGACATACCTGATTTTTCTCACACTGGGCTCTGGCTGCCAGTTTGTCAGAACGAGGATATATAAAGACACCTGTATTCTTTAATAGGCAAAGTTATAGTTTTAGGATTGGAAATTTGGATAGGATGGCGGAAACTCTAAAATCCTAGGCTCTTGCTAGGGCAGGATTTCCTAAGCATACTGCCACTGACAGATAATCTGGGATGTGTGGGTATGCTGGGGTGGCCATGCAATTTAATGGCTGCTTAATTACTCTAAAGTTGATCTGGCTTTTGGGACAAGGTCGGCAGAGCACAAATATGCCTCAGGACCATCAAAATTCCCTGGCACCTTTGGTGTGACATTTCTGTGCTAATTACTGAAAAGCAAGGTGCAGAAAGTCAGCCATCAGACCTAGCAGGGAGAAAGTGGTTTTGTTACTGAAAGTACATTTTCTTTCAGTTCTTCTGCTAAGACTGCCTTTAAAGGATGTTTGCATCTACTGTGTTTTTTTGTGTAACATGGACACTATACATCCCTTCTCCCCATCCTCCTAACTGGAATGAGTTCAGAAAACATTATTCCTTGTAACAAAAAAAAAAAAGAAATCCACTATCTGTCCCGGAATGTGGTAAGATATGAAGTTTGTTTTATTTTGATTTGGTTTGGTTTGGGTTTTTCCCCCTTTTGTAAAATTTTTCTCTTGATGTTTTATCTCAAAATCAGAAAATGCCAAGATAAAATTAGAAACAACCAAGAAGAAAATACCAGAACGTGTTTTCAGACCTTTACGCATGTTCTCCTAGCTACCTGTATTATTTAGCTTATATGGTAAATATTTCTGTAATCTCTATCAAAGAAGTGAGTCAAAAAAAAAAATATACCAGCGGGCTCAGGGTTATTATTTAAGAGAATGTGATGTTTTAATGATATTTCCTGACATTTTCAGACTCTAACATGTACCATTTATGTGACCAGAACTGATCTTCAGTGGTCTACATTCACTTCTTATCAATTCTGTCTAGTTGCTAAATTGCCAAGAAGCAGAGACTGCAATATTTTGCACAATTTGGAGTCTTATCTGAGCAACAGATTACAGCAGGTTCCATGACATTATCAAGAACCAACATTCATCTGCAAGTAGCCTTTTCTACTTACAGTAGTAAGTCTGTATCACTTTCAAATTTTTTTTCCTGGAAGTTTTGGAAGCCAGCAAATCCTGCTCCAGCTTGGGAAAGCAAATGTCCTCTCTGAATAAGGCCACATTTCGTCAGGCCCAGGGAAAGAAACATACTGAAAAGAGGGGAAAATCTCTGTATAGCAAGAAAGACAAAAAAATTTCACAGCCCTTCATACCCCAATCAACATGAGGTGCTGATTTAAAGGAAATTTCCTGTTAACTTTAGGAAGAACTGGGCTTAAATCTATACAAAGATTTTTACCAGTCCAAACTGATGTACTTCCAATTTGGCAAGGTTCAAAGTGACACTGGCAAAGAGATCCAGGCTGTCTGTGCTTGTAGGACTATTTATCAAAAACTGAGTTCAGTTCTTAGATTCCAAAGAGATCACAATGTAAGAGTACAAATCAAGAAAACATTTGAAAACCTAATACAAAAAGTGATAATGTCAGTGATGACTTAGATTACTATAAAACTGATGTATTAAAGGGGTACGTTTGTTGTTGAAACATTTGTAAATCTTCTCCAAATATGTTGGAATAATTTACATCAATTTATACAGTTGGATCTAAACTGTATTTCTGTAGAGAGCTCTGAGGGTCAATGCAAAAACTGCTCAAGAGATTTAAGCAGACTAGGAAACACTGTGGCTTGTTTGTTGATTTTGGGCAGCTGCAAAAGTTGTTCTTTCCAAGGTGCACAGCTGCACATTGACATTTGGCCAGGGTTGGTTAAGTACATGGGACTTCCAGGGCAAACCCTATTCTCAGAGACTGACTTTATAGCTATATTGTTCTATATGTCATGTGGGTTTTGCATACCCTTAGGGAGGGAGAAGAAACTCTCAGGGAGTTGATAAAGGTTCACTTCTAGTGAATTTGCATTGCTGGAAGGGCACAGCTCTGAATCCGACTTGAACACATGCTGCACAGCAGTGGCAGTACTGAGATTGCTACATTCAGCTGTTGATACTCATTTAATGCAAGTGGCAGGCAGCTAATAAAGTATTCCTACACAAACAAAAACCTGTACAAAACTTTGGTATTTGATATGTAAAGAAGCTCTGTTGAGTACCAGTTCAGGAAAGAAAATGCAGGGGGAAGGGCTAGAGTGTCAGAGCACAAGGATGCTTCAGATGAATGAACAAGGATGGGTTTCTGGTTTAAGCAAAATTGTGGGAGAGAAATGTTTGGCTAGAAGAACAGTGGAATGTGGGGAAATAAGCTGTGTTGTGTAATGTCTCCTGCACCCGCAAAGGACTTCTTACTTGTAAATGAGCTGCATTCTATCAAATTACCCATTACTCTCTTAAGATAAAATCAAGCCAACAGGGCTTTGGTTTTGACTTATTCAGCAAAAGGGGTTGAAAATAATAGATAAATAGTGACAGAGTAACCCTCTCTGATTCTAGTTAACAACAGAAACATTTAGGTAAGAAAAAAAGAAGTACTCAATGAAGGCAGCATCAGAAATACACCCCAGGCTGACTTGGCAGTCTTGGCCTGACTTTATATGTACTGTGAATGGAAAACTTGTAGATGAGAAGAAATGCTGTAGTCAGTCTGTATATTTAATACTCTGTGGCCTTTGCAGAATTGCTGTGAAATGCCTGACATGAGCTGGAAGTTGATGATTTCCTGCATATTCTCCCCATCCTGTTTTTTACTAATGGCTTTTCTTTTTCTTCTTGCCTTTTTTTTTTTTTTTCTCCATCTGTTTTGAGCTAGAAAAAAGAATTCCCTCCTTGGAGACACTCAGAAGGTGACAGCTTAGGTAAACATGGTATCTTTTATTCTTAAAAATGAAAACTGTGAATTTGTTTTCCCTAAGATGAAATGGGATTTCTTCCTTGAACATCTTGCTTTTACGAACTAGGGTTGAATAATTTGTATTTCTTCTGGTTACTTTTTACTGAAGATGCTGATAATTTTAAGATATTGGCTTCTGACAAGGGAAGCTTTGATAAAATGCAATTTTTCAAAATATCCCAAGTCCAATTTATCATAGGATGGTGTAATAAAGACAAATACTCAACCAATAATGAAAAGCTCAGTAAATGGGAATATTTAAGCTCTATTGTGTACAGGGAAGTACATTAAGGCAGATCTAAGAGACGCTTTAATGGATTTAACATTAAATCAGACCTGGACTTAGTATAAATCAACTACCACTGCATTTCGTCCTACTGCACACCCACTCATTTATTAGCACTGTACAGTTCAGATTATAAGTATTAGCAAAGAAACCTCCAGCTCTTGAAAAATCTTTCTGCAGGCCCAGCAGTAATTGAACAATAATGATGACAGTCTTATTTTTATGCATCACTATAACTTATTGATTTGCACTTTGGACTTGAGAGAACTTTCTTGGCCAGTATACAACAGGAAATAGTTATAAGCTGTTAAAAAGAAAAAGAGAGAGAGAGATGGAAAGAGAAGAAGAGACATTTGGTATCAGATAATTGCAGATACAATCAAGATGTAATGAGGAGGGTCCCCTAATTTATCAGCATGCTGATACATGGTAAATTATTTACCCCACCTCACATATGCGTTCATGAATAAGCATGCCTTTGATAAGAAAGGAAATTATGGTATATCTTTCTTTTGCTTTCCAAAACAAAGAGAGGAAACATGTAAATATTGTATGAATTGCATATGCATAAGAGTATAAACACAGAAGGAAAGTGGACTTTGTAGCTGTCTGTGATACACAACTTCAAAACAACATAAACAGTGTAAGGTTCTAGGAATACTCCATCTATTACTATGAAAAAGAACAGAACTCTCCTGTCTTCTTTTTGCAATAGATGTACTGGTATTTGTTAGGAAGCTTTTCTTATCTTGCATTTCAAAATTGGTAGAAAATTTAATATCCTTTAAAGATGAAGATAATACTGGCATACATTTGTGTTTTGAAGTAGGAGGTGCACGTGTGTGTGTGTGTGTGTTGTTGTTAGCTTTTCTTCTTTCTTGTTTTTGGAAAACAGAAAAGATGTGAGTATACAAATATGAAAGACAAACTGGATTTTTTTTAACCATTTATTTTATTATACTAATACTGCACTGGTATTTACTGAGCCTCAAATAGCTAAGGTGCCATCAAATATTAAGTTCATTTGGACATTCTGACTTTTCCTATAACAGTTTGTTTCAAAAATAAATTTACATAATTCATGTTAAGAATTCTTTATGCTAGCATTTAGTGGTGTAACAATTACTGTCTTCCATAAGACTTTTCCTCCCTTTAATGACCTAAAATTTGCATAGGTTATCTCAATCTAATTTACTGAAATGAGTTTCTTCAAGGCCAGATTCTGAACTAGATTCAGCTGTGCAAAAGAAATTTTGATATCCAGAAGATCACCATAAAGCTCCAGGCTTATGAAAGTCTAGAGAATTTCATTAATAGGCATAATTACAGCTTTTTTTTTTTTTTGGATTCAGGTGTCCTGCTGGGAACCCTGAAATATTTGAGCTTGTAACATAATCTAATGAAACACAGGAATCTTTTACTGTAAGTAAAAACATCAAAAGTATTATTTTTATATGTTTCCTAATCATTTTATAGTATATGATTATAAAACCATGTGTTGCCAAGTGCAATTACAAAGCGCACTTGGATATGAACTACAGCCATATTGATTAGTTTAATGCAGATGGCAACACAGTTGTTATATATTACCATACAAAATGTTCATACTATACATATGCTGAAAAAGAGTGATTGTCAAGATACCGCAGATGCGGGCACTCCATCAGTGGTTTTCAGAATAACAGTGGTTATTCTCTGGATAACAGAGAGAATTTACCCAAGGTGAGACTGGCCTCCCCATATGAAATGAAGCACCTGGTGAAACCAGAGAAGCAGAAATCTTGTGAAGTTCTTTTAATAGGGCACCTGGGAAGCTCCCTCTCAGGTTAGATGATTTGAAGGACTAAAAAGTTAATTGGGTAAGATAACCCAGAGGTCTGCTGCATGGGAAGATGCCAACAGCTCAGCAGCTACAGCAACTATCAATCTTATTTGCCCTCTTTTAGCAGCTTTAGGACTTCTGCTGGTTAACTCCTTAGCAAGAAGAGGAACTTGATTTTTATCAAGTACAGTTCTATCCTCTCTGAAACTGTTATGGAGAGATCTCCATGCTGAGCATTTGAGACACAGCAGCCCACCACTGCAGTGCAGCAACTGCTCATGTAGAGATGCCCAACTACTCTCAATAGGCTGGGAGTAGTACCTCAAATTCAATTTAAAGCATCTGCATTCCATTGCTTACATTCTTAACAGTTTAAATGTGGTTAAATACCATCCTGGGTTCAGCAGTAGCAGGCATTTTTCTCCTCCTTAGTAGCTGGTGCAGCGCCGTGTTTTTGACTTTCAGCCTAGGAACAGGGCTGATATCACTGATGTTTTCAGTTACTGCTTAGAATGTTTGGTTTGACCAAGGACTTCCTGAGCCTCATGCTCTGCCAGGGAGGAGGGGAAGCCAGGAGGAAGCAGAGACAGGACACCTGACCCAAACTAACCAAAGAAGTATTCCATACCACAGCACGTCATGTCCAGGATGTAAGAACTAAGGGCAGGGACCCAGAAAAGGGGGGTTCACTGCTGGATTGGGCTTGGTATCGGGTGGTGAGCGGTTGTATTCTCTTCCCTTGTGTTTCCCTGGTCAGTATTATTATTGGTGGTAGCGGCAGTGGTTTGTGTTATACCTTAGTTACTGGACTGTTCTTATCTCAACCTGCGGGAGTTGCATTCTTTCAATTCTCCTCCCCACCCCCTAGGAGCTGGGGGAAAGAAAGAGGGGAGAGTGAGTAAGCAAACTGCATGAGAGGCTTAAACCACGACAAATGCTGTTACCTGGCTGAGGTGAATCTGACAGTAACAAAAAAAGCAATTTTATGTCAGATTTATTTGAAAATGAACATGCTTGTATGTGAAAGTTGTGTTGCAAAATACGTTCACAAGGCCAACTTAAAGACTGCAGACTATGTGGATGCAGAAGCAGAACAGCAACACTTTTGGCAAGTTCCTCCAATAGGATGTCTGAGATGCCTTCCCTCATGCTAGAAACTGGGATAAACTAAATTATTAACCATGGTACTTTTCCCACATTTCTTGTGAGCTGTTACAGAACACAGATAGAATGATGAAATGTAGGAAAATTTCCCCAGCCTTTCTCTTATATGTGTTCACTGACAGAACTTGATTTGCCTTATTGATGACTTTTCGCAGCAACAAATCTACCATACTGAGATGTCTGAATAAAATATGCATACAGAAAAAGTGTACAATTAAGCATTGTGCAAAAATGTTTCTGGCTGTGAGCAAGAGATATGTGTTTACACTTCCAATACATAAAGAAGGGTGTTAAAAGAGATGTAAAGAGATGTAAAATAATATGTTGGAACCATAATTATTACCTTTGATTTATTTTAGGTTATTTCTAAAGTTGTTAAAAATTTTCCCTGAAAAAAACAGTACCTGTGTGGTGGGTTGGCTCTGTCCAGCAGCTGAGCACCCCAGCAGTGGGAGCATAATAGAAGAAAGATGAGAAGACTCATGAATGAAGACAGTTTAACTGCACTTCGAGGCAAAGCAAAGCAAGGAATTCATTAACTATTTCCAACTGGCACGCGGATGTCCAGCTGCTCCCTGGACAGCAGGGCCTCAGCACACCCAGCACTGACTTGGGAAGGCAAACACCGTAACTCCAAATGTGTTCCCCCCCAGTACTGCTCTTGTCCTTGAGCTTTTCTTGCTGAGCACAATGTTCTATGGCGTGGGCTATCTCTTCATCCAGTTGGGGTCAGCTGTTCCAGCTGTGTCCCCTCACAGCCTCTTGCCCACCCCCAGCCTGTTCACTCTGGGGACAGGGAAGATGTGCGTAAGAAATAGAGAAAGCCTTGGTGCTGTGCAAGCACCATCCACCAATAGCCAGAACACTGGTGTGTATCAGGACTGGTTTTGGCACAAATGCAAAACATAGCACTCAACGGGCTGCTCTGAAGAAAACGAACTGCATCCCGCCAGAGGCAGTACAATGAAATGGCAATGAAAATGGAAGCTGGGTTTTATAATCCTCAAGCTGGATGGTGCAGTCATGTTCTAGAAGAGATGCACCAGCCCCCAGGCAAAAGTGGAGAACCTTGGCAGAATTCTTCTCACTGGCATCCAGAAGTGGCATTGTCTTTTAAAGAATTTTTTTTTTATGTGGCATTTGCAATGTATTTTTTGCTTGAACTTTTTTGGAGTTAGGAATAAGATGATGTTTTCTAATGCATTGAACTGTCATTATCAGCTGCTCACAACACTCTGTTAGAAGGCTAATATAAAATACTTTAGTTCACAGATAAGGTGTTGCACTGTACTATTGCTACTGTTGTTTTCACTTGCTTCAATCAATGGTTGTGCCTAAAGTTGCAAACAGAAAAAAGCAAGCGATATAATTCCATCTGTAACCACGATAGGCAAGAGATAGTCACTGATCAAGGAGCTCTATCATACTATAAGTATTATGCATTAAGGCTGTACAATAATTAAATCTTTTATTGATTGAAGGCAGTTAAAAATCATGATAACCTGAAGATTGATCACTCAATGCCAGGGAGACTGTTCCCCTGGAGGCTAAAAATTAGAAGTGATTTTTGACTCTGATGTGTAGTAGAGAGCAATTCTCAACTGCTGCCTGGCAGAGATGAAAAAGATGCATGGCTCAGGAGGAAGCTGGCATGTATGAAATGCGGTATGCAAGTTCTACAGATTAGGCACCTTCAGTCAGGTGTATCCTGATTAATTCAAATTGATACAATGACACGAAAAGTTGATGTGTTGGTTTTGGTCATTCTGTTCTCAGACATATGTTCTCAGCATATGTTCCAGGTTTTTAAAGGGTTTTTGTTGCATTATCCTAAGGACTAGACATAACCTTGATTATTTTTGCCTCCAAATAGAAGGGAATATTATACTCTAGAGGAAAGCTGAAAATCATCAAAATCAAGGGAGGGGAGGTATCAATAGAAAATGATGCTTTTTCTGTTGGGTAGGTATGATGAATGAGAGATGACTCAAAAATGTGAATGCCAATTCATTATGCCTGTGAAACAAAATACCTAGTAAGAGAAGTAAAAAAACCCAACCAATTATGCTAACAGGATGCTTCACTTCTGGAGCTCCTGACTCACTGCTCAGCAGACATTCTTCTGAAAATCAAGGGCTTCCTGTGAATAAATAGAATGAAATAGAAGCAAGAAGGTGGTTTAATTCTCATTTTCTTTTCTTTCATTGTAAGTTGGAGCTAGCCATTAACTTGAGGTCACAGATAGCATGGGAGGTTGCTCTTGAGCTTTTTTCTGCAAGACCACACATGTATAGAGCTCCAGCAGCAAAAAAAGCTTCAGGCTTGGGGATGCTTGGTTCATACCTGTTGCTGTTAGAGGTACGTACTACTATATTACTGTCTTTAGTATTATCTGGACAATATTTTACTCCAGGTGAATAGGAACTAATGTTCTTTTTGTGGAAAAGGACACTAATGTTAATTTGCTTGCTTATAGTTTAAGCTTTTTAAAAAGCGCCAACTGGTAAAGAAGCTTCCTACTTATTTCACTAAAATACAAGTTTTCAGTTGCCAAATATAGTTTTTAATATAGGCAGACAGGTGCTTATTATTTTTTCAACGACATTTTGCTATTTCATGGAAGACAAAGCTTTGAGATAAAGCTTTGAAAGCTCTTATTTCTGAGGTTTGCATGAAAGAGTATGGCACAGGCAAAACCAAAATAAACCTGTGTCAGCCCACTGGCATTGCTTCCAGGGTAGGCGTAATGGGCAGGAGCCTGTTGAGATTTTGAATTCTTCCCTGGAAACACTAGAATGCCTGCCCATCAGTGCGTGCCAACTTTCATGTGCTTTTGTGGTTGGTGGTGTGTTTTGGGGTATTTTTATTATTTTATTTTATATTATTTTTTATTATTCTTATCTTTTATTTTTTTTTTATTAAGAACACTAATTGTTTCCATGCAGGAGCTATAAAGAAAAAGGATAACATTTGGTCACTGCTGGCCTGGGACTAAAGATATAAAAATCCTACCTTATAATCAGTTGTCTCTGAGTGATACACCTTCTGTGATACCCACCAGTTAATTGCATTAAAGGTTGCTTTTTTTATCACATATCCATCACTACCCATTTATTTAAACTAATTTTTTTTATTACTGATGGGATAAAGATATAAAATAACATTTAATTTACTCTGGATGGTGCTAAAACTCTTTCATGGGTAAGTTATGTTTGCAGAGCTCATAAAAACAATTTTTTATTTTTTTTTGTAAAATAGCATGCTACCTGTCTCAGGCCTATCCTCCCTTTTCTCTGTGTCAACAAAGCCAGTGGGCCAAAGCAGCATATTCTGGCTGTTTTGTACTATGCTGGCAATTTACAGCTGGTGTAACGTCCATTTACATAGGTTTTTAGCCTGTGGTAATACTTTGTGTCATGGCAGGAATGTGAAGCAGCCAGACCATATATAGACTGAATATGCCTTCCATAGTATACATTATTTCCAGTAAAGGCATTCAATATATCCTGATCAAACATGCTTGGTAAGCTGAATGTGTTTGTTCATTGGAGTAGTTAAAAAATTTGTATTTCTCTGTCACCTAGTACTTCAGTGGCAAATAATACACAGAGTAAACTAATTTCCTCAGTATTTTAGGGTAGACAACAAGTAGAGTGGAAACTTTCTGCAACTCAAATCAAAAGGAGACAACAAATGGTATTTGTTTTTAGCCATACCACTCTGTCCCCCCTGGAGCAGTGCTCTCTAGGATCCAGGGCAGGGAGTACTCTGCAGTAGCTCTCTGAAAACACCGTCAGAGTGCAATTGCCTCTGGGCTTCATGTTTAGGATGCAGGCTCATGAATAACAATGAAGAAAGAAAAATTTAATATTAAGCAGTTTTTCGGCTAGGTTTGACTGGCTGCTCCTGGCACGCCTTGAGCAGAGGTGTCTACTGCAGCAGGCATTGACTGCTAAGTTCAATAGAGCGTTTTCCTTTTGGAAACTCACTTGCCCTGATCACGGGCTTCATTTCTGTACACATCCAACATAACCTCAAAGTGGGTTAATCCAAAGTGGGTAACCTCCCCAACACCCTTTTCTTTCTTCCTTCCCCCCTTTCTTTCTGATGTAGGCTTTTGGGGAGAGTTGGAAGTTTTTTTCTTTGCTCCTTTTATCATGAGACTGCTGACAGCAAGGTGAGCCCCTGCCAGCTTTCCTGCCTTTGCTCCTGCAGCTGAGCCTGCCTTTGCATTACTCTCTCCATGTGTGTGCGCGTGTACACGGGTTTGAGCATGAGCGCATGCCTTCCCACCTACACCCAGCTGTCCTGTCAGAGGATTCTGTCCTTCAACTGAACAAAACACAAGCCATGCCATGAGTTGAGTTGCTTACCTATGCCTCTGGAGGAGTTTTATCTCCCTTGACAAGGTTTTGTCTGGTTTTAGTGGCACGGTTGGTGACAGGCCGTGCACGCAGGAGCATGTGACCCTGGCTTCTTGCATCCACGCGGGCAGTCGTCAGAGCTGTCACACAGTCAGAACAAGTTAATTCAAAGCGTGGAGACAGAGGTGGGGGCTGTAATAATATCAGGCCTCTGGAGAGGGTGCTGTCAGACAGTGTGTAGCGGCAGCTGCCCCAGCTGCTACCTCCCGCCTGCGAGGATGCACGGTGGCAGGCAGCAGGTTTATTTGCCTGGAGTCGACTGGGGAGCACGCATGTTAATTTTCTGTCTGTGCAACAGAGGTGGTAATATTGCTTGCTGCAGTGCTTGAGAAGCCACTTCGTGCTTCTCACCTTGGAAGACTGGTTGAGGCAAGAGTATGTGCTCCCTTGAGGTGCTCGGGAGACAGTGGCAGGTCAGGGCGCCCTCCTGCTGCGGCTCTTGTGCTGGTTCTCTGTTTTCTCGCAGTGCTCTTCACTCACACAAAATACTCTGCACTTGCATTTTACTTCCCTTTTTGACGGGAGGCTGGTGCTCTTGGCATGTCACTACCTTTAAAAATTTTAGGGCTATTGACTCATTTCACTTGTGTTTGTGTATATACTGCATGCATGATTTGTATGTACATGCATACACACAGAGTTTCTTTAAGGATTTTCAGCTCTGTAAGCAATGCCATAATTAAAATAATAATAGTCTACATCAGGCAAGTGAAATTTCTTTTCACTGACAGACTTGAGAGGCCAGAACTGTCTGGTCAATGACTCCCTGGCTATAAACATCCAGGCGTGATTAAACAAAACAGCAAGATGATAACACTCATTTTAGAGACCAGAATTAGCATGTGAAAATGTTGTAATAAAATACAAAGGTGGAAGAAAAAAAACCCATGTTTTTATTTCCTCCCACTCTCTTGCCTAAAATACACTTAATAAAGAATACAGCAAGAAGACTATGACTGCTACCAAGAAAGTAGTAAAAATGCTACCAGTGTAACAGGCTTCTGCTTGGTGGGAGCAGTAAGCCTGCTGGAGGAGGAAAAAGTGGGAACAAAATCCATAGGCAAAATCACTGTTTTAAGTCCATTGGCCTCAGCAATGTCCGAGTTGTAAAAACAGAGGGAGAACAAAGAAATTCCTTTTAATCTCTTGACTACAGCAACTGAATCTGGATAAATCGGATTTGAGATCCACATGTCTGAGGCTGATTCTAGAATTACATTTTTAGAAATGGAAACAAAAACCCAATGTGTTAGGAAATGCAGACTGAGACTTGACTCATTACAGCTGAATTCTACTGTGGGCTAGGAACAAAGGGAAGGAAATGCCTTTTCACACCGTGTTAATTAAAACTGCAAACTCTTTAATATAAAGATGAGGTTGAAACCAAAGTTAATATGAAACACAAAAAAAGGTAGGACACTGAGATTTAACAGGAACATCCCGAAGTGTAATTGTGAAGTAATGCATACTTCAGAAAAATTTTTAACCTGCATGCTTCCAAGTTCTGATTCCAGATGACTAAAGAATAAAGCATACATTACTTTTACTACTGCTAAGAGAGAGAAGCAAGATAACACATTATTTGGGCTGCATGTTCTGACATGCAGCTGGGCAACATGGGCCCCAGATGGATTAGGGCTCATCCTTTGTATGTGGGCATATGGGTCTTGTTTTCCTCCTGAAAGCAAACTGCTAAATTCTTGTTGTTTGGTTGGACGCCAGGAGCTTTCCACTGATCTAGTTTCCAGGACTTTCGATTCTTACTCTTGAATTGGCATTTTAAGAAACCTGTTCAGAATGAGTCCAAGGGGCCTTTCCTTTTCCTAGTGTCCTGGAGTCCATCACTCTGTATATATGTATATATTTATAGGGAGGGTTTTTCATTATATAGCTCTATCTTACATTTAGCAACACTGAATTTCAATTGTCAACTAATTAGTTGAACATGACACCCTTGATATCTGTGCATTTCTTAAACAGAACCACCAGCTGTCCCATATAGGCAAACACCACTGGAGGTTAAAGTACTAGCCTCGGTTTTGCTGGTAGCTAGAGCAAAACAGGTCACAGATTTTTAGATATGCTGACAGTGGGACAAGAAAGCTGCTTCTTGCTGCGTAAAGGGATATAGAAGGGAGTCTCAGACAGACTTGCCTCAGAAATGGCTCGTGTACAAGCAGCTCTACAAATAGTATCATTTTAAATATGACTCTCTGCTACTAAAAATATTTGTTGGCTGTTAGGTAAAATTAGAAATTTATGATTTCTTATATTGTCATATGATAAAAAGCATATGCATTAATCCGTGAAAAGTCAGTCTCATCGCATGACAGCTGGAATGGATCCCAGCTATTATTATATATTACATGTTTACAAGGAGTATTACATGTTTAAAGGAGTTCAACTTCTCCTTTTGTGAGATTTCTAGAAACTTCAGAGTAATCTCATGGCAGTGAAATGTGTTCTTAGCCAATTTATCTATCTTTAGGAAAGAAAATATTGAAATAATTTTTTTAAACTATTTAAAACTTAGACTTTGCAATGCCCATTTATTAAGGGATTTGAAGTCCCTTGAAATATCCTAGCTTGGGTACAGTGGTTTATGTGGTGAGATATAACTTCAAATCATGCTATCAGCAGAACACATGTAAGATGTGCTGGACTAGATGGGCATCTTATGTTGATACTTCAGTGATGCAAATTGTAGGATCCTTCAATAAGTGGTTGGTCTATGAACGTGGCTGTGTCTTGAGTGAAGTCTAGAAGCAAAAATGAGTTCATTGTGTGCTGGCTGCATTTCTCCTAAGTAAGGTGTGCTGGGAAGAATAAGAATATAATGAAGTACTGATTTGCTCTGGTAGTGCTTTTTTTTTTTTTTTTTTTTTTAAGGTAAATTAATACAGTTGTATTAAGTCAGTTTCCCTTGGATTTCCAATCCTTTCAACAAGGGCTGTTGCAGAGATTACTTGCTTTTAAGGTAGGGGCATCAGTCTTACATTTTTTTTCTCACTGACTGTAAGTACTTTCCCCTTGGTTTTATACCTGTCTCTGTACTGTCTCTATCTTTTCTCCTAAAATATGGTTCAGGTTGTTTGGTGTAAAGTCAGTGCATTTATTTGCCATTTCCACACTGTTTGAGGGCATAGTCACCTGCACCAGGGATGAGATGATCTGCTGTGGGCAGATGGCAGGTTTGCCTCAGCCCCCTGAGCAGCTGCCTCCACTGACAAAGATGCTGTGTGTCTCCCCAACTGAAAGGAGAGGGTTGGGAGGACCATTGAATATATCATCCAACATGAAGTCACTTCATGTGAAGTGATTTTACAATTTACAGTGATTAAATTATATCAATTCCCTTCACATATATTTTATTTGTTGCTTAACCATTTCTTATTCTGGGGAGGAGCAGCAGCATAGGCTGAAGTCTGACTCTCTCCCTCTGGCTCTTGCACACAAGCACTGCCCCCTTTGCTCCCTCCCTAGATGTATACAGAGCCTTTGCTTTAGGTCTTTCTTTCTGTGTGACGGTAGACAGTATAATTTTAACTAAACTGACGGTATATCCTGGCTGCTAGATGTTTACTTGAAATTGGGTAAGAAGTCAGCGTATTGTGTTTTATTGTCTGGGTTGGTTTTAATCCTCTTGTAGCTCCCAGAGATGTAGGAAGCACTCTTAAGGTGTGGTGGAGATCTGAATAAAAATGCTCTGACACTTGCTCACTACTGTGTTGTCAGTGTAGATGAAGTTTCAGCTGATCAAAACACCCCTGCAGGCAAGAACAAGACAGCTTTTCTCTCCAGTCTGCTGCTGAAAAGGCTTTAAAGAGTGAGATTCAGTAAATTAACACTGGCTATTACCAGGCTTAGAGTTTTGTTTAGTGCTTAGCTAATTTTGTAGTCATGTGGTTTGGACTCTGGATAGCAGAATGGTGGTGAGACCTTCCACATGGCTTGTCACTGAACTACCCTTAACCATATGCAGGATGAATCCACAGAGACATAGAAAATCAGGTTTAGCAGCATTGCTCACCAATAGTGTTTCTGGTGCTGGTTTTATGGATGCAGATGGTGACGTGTTGTCAGAAGAGTCAACTGTTAGATGTGACCCTACAGCAATCAGCCAGTGCCAAATGCCTAATACTCTATCTCCATATTGGGCAGCTAAGGCTGCTCAGCATTAAGAAATACAGCTGTGTCTTCCAGAGAAATGTTTCCATTGTGATTCAGGACCCCTTGAACATTTTGGTGTGTGCCAGCTGTGCAGGAGGAATGCGTGTAATGTTTATACTGCATGAAAGCGCAGTACTTGGGGACAGTCAAAGGATGGGGTGTTGGCTAACATCACAGCCCCTTTTCACACTCTAGCTGCAGAATGAAATGGCACCATCCGTTTTTAGGAGGAGAATCAAGGAAACGAAACAAAGATTATGATTGTGTACTGTCTCCTTCCCTGAGATGGGAGAAATAATATACGATATCTCCTGTTCTGTGGAAGATCACTACTTTCTTGTCTGAGATGCGTTGAAGGTTATGGGGGTCTAGTAGGGAATACACTAGAGTAAGGAGAAACTGAAAGGTTTCCTGAGGAAGCAAAGTCATGAAAAGTCCTGAGATGGAGAGCTGGGAATCTCAGGAGCCAAAGCCTAATAACTTTCAAAGTAATATATGCTGGAGTGACAGGAGTGTGGAAACACAAAAGGAATAGAAAGTAATGGCTTTCTGGAAAGACTAATAGGAAAGGGCTATTAATTTGAGCCAAGATATTAGCTCTCTCCTGCCCCCCCCCCTCCCCATCATTCTTCATTCCCATGAAAATGTGACAGAAGAATTAGGCTTGTCCCATAATATTGAGAAATATGATGGTTTACATTGGAGTGTGGTTGCTTTATGGATAGCTGAAAGTTAGGCTTTGGGAAAAGCATGAATAGGAGAAACTCAAAGCAGAGTCAGGTACTTTTGTTGCAATCCTGTATATTTGAAAAGAACGTAAAAGTTGTGTTTTCCTCACTAAAGTAGGAGACAAACAGCAGGAGCTTACAGCTTTGTCACCTTCCTAGCCATTGTTGAGCCCCAAAGCCTGCTTTTCACCAGCCTTTTCTCAGGGTCACGTTACTACTGCTACTGTGTCTTTGTCTAGTAATTCAGCTTTCTTACTTCTGTTGCTCCCTGTCCCCCTGGTCTTTTGGCATCTATTTTACAGACATGCAAAACCTTTTGAACATAATATCCAGTGAACCACCTTCACCCATAGAGCAATCTGGAAGTAAAAATTTCATTGTGTATAGAGATCCATCAAAACCTCTTCTATTCTGTTCAACAAAGCATAAGATTTTTTGTAGTGCGTGCTCACTTCTTAGTTCTCTTTCAGGCTTTTTTTGCAGCATCAGGCAAGATGCTTGGTGTCGCTGTCATTGTATCACCACTTCTGAAGGCCAGGAAGGGGTGAGGTAGCATAAGTTCATAAAGTCCTTTGAGAGCTTTGAGAAGTCAGGCTGGAAATTACTGCAGAATGAGAAAGCTGCTACATAGATGAGATGAGGTTCTGGCAGTGTGAACACAAGAACCACAAGAAAAGCAGAGGCCTCTTCCGCACCAAATTACCTCAGGGAAGTGCAATGAGTATGACCTTGAAATGAGCATATGACTCCATGAAAATTGTGCTGCAAAGAGCAATCATAGACTAGCCAGTTTATTGTGTGAAATAAGTGGAAATTCTGCAGAAGGGCAGTGGAGGAATTTGTAAAATGCCATCCTGATGAGCCTTGTCTCTTATAAAAGATGCAAGTTTGTGAGATTTGTTACAGTGAGTAAATTAAAGAAGATTTCCGATATTGAACAGATATGTCAGCTGCCATTTTCTCATAAAAGTTTTGCTGATGAATCAGTTTTATGCTGGTATTTTCTTTCCTTCTTAGACATGCACCAGCCTGGTTTCCTGACTCTGTATGTAATCAAGTTTTCTCCTTTTTTCCCTTCATGAATTAAAGAAAGAAAATGATACTGCTTTGATTGTTGCTTTGAAAAGTACAATAAAGCTGATTATATCTCTTTATCTTTTTTTTTTTCTTCCTCCTGTATTTTCTGTATTAGAGTTGTATTACTTTACAAAAGAGTAGAAGAAGGAAGTAGAGAGAGAAAATTTGGTCTGGAATTCTCTCAGTGGTTGTGGCATTTGTCAGAGTAGGCCTTGCAACTTGTACAGGCTAGATTTGTTGTTATACCGGAGAACTGGAAGAAAACATCCACTGTGTTTCTTCTCCTACTGTTTAATCCTGGACATGATTGGGGGTGGCATCTTTTGCAATTTTCAGCAGCTCTGGCTCTCTGTGTGTACTTATGGATTTATCGGACAGCCAGCACAGGATCATTGGAGCAAAAGCAGAGATCTGGTCATGTTCCCTTTTTCTCTCCTTGCATATCTTACCTTTGATGCTGAAGGTAGAATATTAAAAAGGAAGCATTTCTCCATATCTCTGGGATACCAGAGATTTTTTTTTTCTGGAAGTAATATCTATATTAATATTGTGATGTTACATAAAGCTCATGCTATTACTGTGTTTTAAGTCTGGTCCTGAGGTACTTATCATTTTTAGGAAAATAAAAAACATTATACTGTCACATTAAAATGGTAAAGTATGCATAAAATAAATCTTCCTTGACCTGCATGATGGTATTAGGCATTTTCATTTGGAATCTTTGTTAAAATTTTGTGATCTCTTTGAAAATAGATAGGAGATAGAAATTCATATATCTCCTGAAACTTAAAAACACAATTTTAATCTGGTTGAACAGGTACATTAATGTGAAGGGAATATATTACATGAAACTTTTACTTCCACCAAATCCTCCTTGATTTCTCCATCTGGTCACTCCAAGGCAATTTTAAAGAACACTTCCCCTTATGTGTGTGCTTATATGTAGGAAATTGCTTTTTCCTATTCACACATGGTCAGGATGGTGACCTCACCTCAGTTTTTAAAAGAAGCAGTATAACTTGCCTTTCAGTCCTTCAGTCTTCAAGTCATCAAGCATTTAGCTCATTTTTAGTATGATTCTCATCTGAATATAAGGAACATCCATCCACTGATGCACAAAAGAACTTTGAGCTAACCTTTCACCACAGAAGCCTGCAGAAATTGAATGACTTTCATATGCGCCTCTGGTAGCCTTTGTAACTCCTATTAGAAAGGTAAAGATATCTTTGTCATGCTATACGTTAGCTTAGAGCAGGAAGTTCAAGAAGTCTTATGAGAAAATTAGGATTTTCTTGTAAGCATTCCAGACAAGAGATACACACCTGAAAGGTTTTGGTCATTTCAGTGTTAATCTTCAGGATTTTTATTTATTTATTTTTTAAAAAATCAGTTACTGACTTAAAATAGAGAAAATTTTACAGATTTTCAAAAATTACAAAATTGAACACAATTGCTGGTGCAACCTTAGGATCACCAAAAGGAGAATGTAATAGTTTTCCTCCATTTTCTGGCCAAAGTCCTAATGTAGTCTTTATGAGGTTTGTCTTACTTTGTGGTGAAAGCATGGTTTTGGCTCATAGTCAGCCTAGTGTCTGGTACGTTCCAGGAGAGCAGGTTTAGTACACATAAACGTGACTAAACACATTTACACCACATTTAGGTCATGTAAATGTGTTTAGTACTACTACTGTCATCAGGGTAAGGCTAGTAAAACCCCACTAGTCCTAGATGAGCTGGGGGGATGCCTATCCCTTTTTCAGAAACTGACTTGCTTTAGGGATTTGCGTCATGTTATTTCAGTTTATTCATCACACAGTTTTCTAGAAAAACATTTAAAATGAAGGCTATATTTATAGCACCTTACTTAAAGAATGCCTCAGTAGCATTAAAAAAACCCCTTAATATCATTGTAACTGAAGACAGTGATGACATTATGAAGTTTCCCTGAAGCCACAGACAAGATGTACTTGATTTAATGCAGGGTTACACCTGCTGGCTATCTGCTGCTGGTCTTTCAAGTAAAAAATGGGTTGTTCAATTTATATTCATGTGCATTGCAGCGTCTGTGCTGAAACTGTTCAAGAGGAGCACTAGCCATGATCTTGTTTTTATCTTGGTGTTTGTCATGGGCTCAGCAGTAGCAGTCATTTTTCTCCTTCTTGGTAGCTGGTGCAGCACTGTGTTTTTAATTTTGGGCCTGGGAACAGCGCTGATAACACCAGTGTTTTCAGTTACTGCTTGGTAATGTTTTGGGCTGGCCAAGGACTTTCTGAGCCTCATGCTCTGCCAGGGAGGTGGGGAAGCCGGGAGGAAGCAGAGACAGGACACCTGACCCAAACTGACCAAAGAGGTTATTCCATACCACAGCACGTCATGTCCAGGATGTGAAACCGGAGGGTAGAGACCCGGAAGGGTGTGGTGGTGCATTGAGGGGTTCGCTGCTGGGGGTGCACTGGCTGGGTCAGGCTTGGTGAGCAGTTGTATTCTCTTTCTTTGTATTTCTCTTGTATTATTACTGGTGGTAGCAGTCGTGATTTGTGTTATACCTTAGTTACTAAACTGTTCTTATCTCAACCTGTGGGAGTTGAATTCTTTCGATTCTCCTCCCCATTCCCCCGGGACTGGGGGAAGAAAGAGAGGGGAGGGAGTGAGTGAGAAAATTAGCCTAAACCACGACAGTGTTTTATTTTTCTTTTTTTTTTTTAAGTTTTTATTTGGGAACTACTGCTTTATAGGTTTTGAACCTTTAATTCCTACTGGCTGCTAGCACCATCCTAGTCTACCTATTCTCACATACAAGCAGACTTTTCTTGGTCCTCTGCTTAGTCCCAGTAGTTTAAAGGGAATTACTAAGCTTATATGATTGGTCCCTGGAGAACTCTTCCACTTTACAGAGGTTTCCTGCTTCTGCAAAATAACCTACAATATATGAAGAGGTTGAAAAGTGATGTAATATCTATTCCTGGTTCCCATAATAAACAGTGAAGATCTTGACTTCCCAGTAATTTTTACAGAGGATTCAATGAGGGAAAATGTGATATCTGATAGTCCCCCAGAACAAATTCTTTAATTCTGCATAAAGGAAATATGGTAGGGATGGAGAATATTTCTCTATTTTTATTTTTTTTTTATATTGGAATCTGTTTTGTGTTGAGCAGCTTAAGAAAAGGTATGAAAGCTGTATCAATAATTTTGACCCAGATTCTGAAAAACTCTCTTGATGAAATTAAAACCTCTTTCTCTCAATAGTTCACTGTTTGAAATATATTTCTGGCTGAAAACAACACCACCATAAAAACCTCACTATCAATAGGAAGCTGCTGCAGGAGTGAAACTCCCTTTCTGGCTAACAGGGCTATGTTTTCCTATGCAAATGCAGCAAAGCCCAGAAATTAGCAATGACTGCTAAATTAACACACTTGAAGAGCTTGGCTGGTTCTAATAGGCAGTCAAATGGTCTTGTTACATTGTAATGGTGCCAAGCTAATTGAAGTGATTACTGTTGCTCATGAGCAGCCCTTTTGAAGTAGAAGTCTTTTAAATTATCCATAGACATTAAATGTCAGACACTATTGTGTAATTATACTTTGTAAATGCTGAATGTCATAAGGCATCACAGGTAATTGAGGTTTACAGAGAAGAGCTTTATCTAAACCTAATTGGGCATCAACTCTCTGTCACTATTTCTAAACCTAATTGGGCATCAAATTTTTGTGCCAGGGGACACTCCAACACCTCATTGCAGCCTTGCCCCCATTGCTGTCAACAGGGAAATACGTATCACAGCAAATCTGACCCTCCAAATCTAGGATCTCTTGCAATACAACTTACACAGCCTGTCACTCCAAGAAATGAAAATTTTACCAGGGAACCGGGCCTCTACATTTCACAGGCGCAGAGCATAAGCACTAACAGTGATATCCCAATTCACCCACATCCTGGATTCAGCTGTCACACCATGAAACCACTTTGGTAGTCAGTGGAAGCTTTGAAATTCATGAAGAGAAGAGCCTGACTTAGCAAATATTTATTTTTCTTTTAATCTACCTTTTTTTTAAATCATTATTTTTTAATTATTATTTCCTAGCATTGGTATTCCTAGGAGATGTAAAAATCCCCTGAACAGAAATCTGTTTATCAGTTGAACCTTTGGCTTTTAGTGCTGTCATTTTACGAGTAGGTGGCTGTTAAGTTCCATAAGACATTCTTCCAGGTAGTGTCATGCTAGGATCATTCATATACAGTAATTGGTTGTATGTGTATGATCAAATATGACTGATTTTTTTATCTGGCTCCTTGATTTTGATTTTTTCTTTTTTTTTTTTTTTTTTTTTTCCCTCCTGAAAATCCAAGAAAAGCAGTTATGCAGGCTTTTCCTTGGGTCCTTGGTGCACATCTCCGAAAGCATTCTCTTTTGCAGACTTGAGGCCCCCAGCCTTATTTATGCAGAGTCTGATCCAGAGTTTACTGACATCGAGTCCTTTGCCTCTGCTTCAGTGCATTTGGTTTGCAAGCCTATTAAATCACTCCGTTAAAATAGATGGTTCACTTGATGCAGAAGTCCAGAAACTGATTAGTACTACCACTTTCATGTAATTTTCTGTCACAGTCTGTTTTGCATGTTTTTATCAGGTGCTAGTGTGTAGCAAGTGTTGAAAGTACTCATTACAGGTAATGATCTTACATCTGCTTTTTATTAGTTAATTTTAATAGTGTGTTGTGACTGGGGAGGAAATTCATGAAGCTGTGGGACAAAACTCATCGTGTGAATGCATTTCAGGGGAAAGAGTGTAGTGATTTTCTAAGACAAAAAAGTTGATTTAATAATCTCAATCCATTTTCAAAGGAAGAATTCTCACTGCTTATGCTAAATATTAGCACTATTGTTTTGGCATATTATTGTTTATCCAGAAAACACTGAATCCTTATCAGACATGGGATGAAATAGAAACTAGTCACCCACTTGGGAAAAAGGTATTTATAATTTTTTTTCTTCAGCAGTTTGGACCCTTCTTTACATCATCTTCCTGCTTCCTCAGTCTGTGCACATTCTGAAGTGTAAGTCATTTTCTGATAGAAGGAGAAAATAAAAGAATATTAATCTGACCAGTTTTGAAATGAAGCACATGCACTTCTTTTGTTTATGCTGCATCATTTCTCTGAGATGTGTCGGTGGACTTACAAAACTAACTGACATGGGAATAGGCCACTAATTTATATAAGAATTTCTTCTTTTCCTCTTTTTTTTTTCAGTAGTTGTTTTTGAGGTGATGTAATTAATTTCCTTTACCTTTAATATACATTTGCATTTTAGAAAAATAAAACAATATCAATCTCACTTCTCGACAAATGCTCTCTATAAATGGCCCCATTCAAATGTGGCCAAAATGAGAAAGAATAAAACGAAATACTGAAGTCTATCACGTGCATATCCAGTTGTATTTGAGATCTGTCTCTTTGAGGTTTGATTTAATCATATTGTCTAGGTGTTTGATGGCCTCAGACTCCCACTTTCTCATATAAAATGATATACATATTCTTTCCTGGGATGTGCTGAAGACTGTTGTCAAAAAGGCGTTTCATTCTCAGTTGTCTGCAGGAGCCCTGACATAACTGCTAAAATATCAAAAAATGAAATTAAACCTGATGGCTGTGCTATCCCCAAAGGGCAGAGAACCTGATTCCACTGAAGGCAGAACACACTAATCCGAAGTATTAGCAACTTCCAAGGCTGTCTAAGTCAGTGCTTGTCTTTGTCAGGAGTGGGAAGAAAGAGAGATGTATGATGAGTTGGTGGGTAGGACAGGATTGAACAGAAGGAAATTGGTGCTAACCAGAGAGATTAACAATAACCTACATTTGGCAAAGATTGATAATGAATGACAGAACAGGAGGAAGAGTAAAAAAAAAAGAGAGAATAAAAGATTTTTTTTTTTTTTTATTTAGGGATGAAGCTTTCTTTCAAGACTTTAAACAAAGTTAAAAATTGTATAATTATGTATTTCTTCAGCTGATAAGTGCTGGAAAATATCAGATATTTTATTGCACATTTCTGAACAAATTAACATCATCTGTATTTATTGTGGGGAAACAAATATGAAAAAGAGATATCATAGTGAACAATCTTGTTGAAGACGTAGAAGCACATTTCCCTGACTAAAGCTGAGTATCTTAAAATATTAATTTTGAACAGATAGCCCTCCACACCCAGCAGATTCAATAATAGCAGGGTTGTCATTTGATAGATACCCAACATGCCCAGTGCCTTCTGCTATTAATCTGGAAAAGTCTGGCCCCTTCCAGCAATGCCACATCTACACAGGATACATGTAGAGCACTAGGGTTTGTGCAAACTGTGGAAGGGCATCACTGTTTTCTACCAACTTATGTAAATGCATCAACAGAATTGTGATAGAGGCCTTGTACTATGATCTTGTCTGTGTTTTTTTTCTAATTTTTTTTTCAAGTTCGTGGTTACATTTTTTGTCTTTAGCATTTTGCACTTTTTGTTAACAATACCGTATGGGCTCCGCTGGGTGGTTTGCGCATTGTTTAATGTCAGCTCATGCAGTCCCCTCCTAATTTCCACTGAAGAGTCCAGTGTATATTCCTATTGCTCTTAAAAATATTTCCAGCCAACAAAGTTAATGTGAGCATTATGGAAATACAAACATTCAATTTATACTTGTTATAAAGTATTTTACCGTCTAGTCCCCATCTAATGTCTCTTTTTCATCCCTTACTGTCCACTGTGCCTCAATCACTATTTCTCAGGAATGGTCTGAGCAGGCCGCAAGCACTCTTATTCTCAACACTAAGTTTTTAAGACAAACTTGAAAGAAGCTGCCAATGTAAAAGAGTCCAGAAGCTGTGGGTAAGAAGAAAGAAAATGAAACTTACTGTGCAGCTAGCTTTTCTGTATCAGACTGTGACCATCAAAGTGAGTAGCCATACTGGAGCTGTCCAAGACATGCTAGTAGCATTACTATGCAAGCAAAATATTTGTGTCAATTAGCCTCAGGACTTATTGATTTCCCCCAGAACTGCTTGCACCTAACACCAACTTTTACGAAAGCAACATGCAGTGATTGGTCAGGCTCGTAAGGCGATGGTCAAGAAGTATTAGTGTCTGTGGGCTGTTTTGCTTTTTGTGCTGGTGAGTATAATGCCATAGGTGTGGTAGTTTGTGTATATTTTCCTTTTTTTCCCCACTGACGTGTAATTCTGCAGAGACAACCTGGAACTTGTGCTTTTTTTTATTTTGCCTTTATCATTTGTTGTTTTATTTGTATTCAATTATTTGTTTTTATTTTATTTACTACTTTTTAATGGATTTTTTTAGACAGATGAATATTTTATAAATTGTGTTTAAATGTTTAAAAATGTTTGGTTTGTTCTTTCAGTAAACAATTTTATCAGCACAATAACAGCATCCAAAGCATGTGTTTGGTGGACAGTACACACACATACCTAAGCTCTGTTACAATAAAGGCTCCCAGCTATTTTCACAGGGCAGACTGCAGACCCAGATTTCAGTGGGTCAGGCTGATCTCTTCTATAAGAGTTATCTAGGCTTCATATGGTGCAAATGCGAATCTTGCAGTGTTCCTCTGGAAACAGCACCACTTTATTGCCCGCAAAATGAATACTAGAAATCCCTTTTTTGTTTTCTCAGCCCTTTTACCAGTGACACCTTTTTCTTGTCCTCTCCCTTTTGCAAAACACCCTTGACATCTGTGAAGTGAAGCAATACTGGCTTGTCTTTTGGACTTACAGACAGCTTTACAGATTTGGATGCTTTTGTCACAAGGCACTTGTGCCATTTCTGAGGCTTTGGAGGCAAAGGGTGGTGTCATACCCTAACAGCAAGCCTGGCTTCCCTTAGGCTATATTGTAGTTCAGCCATATGAATGATGCTCTTTGATCTCACTGGAGATGTGCTATCGCCTGCTGTGAAAGAGTTGACTCCTGTTGTGGAGAGGTATGCTGGTTGTGTATCTTACCCTAACCTGAACAGCATCCAGGTGATTTTAGTTCAGTAATAAATTGTGCTATGTTGCTAGGAGCCGTTGTCTTCTGAGTGGACCTGTGGTGAATATTCAGGTGGAAATGATTGAACTTAAAACATCTTTGAAGTGGGAGAAGAGCTGTCTCTTGGATCCTAAATATCTGATTCCACTATTGCCTGCTGTTTCCAAGAGCTGACTCCTAATTTTTTGCTAAGTCTTATATTTGATACATAAAATACACTACATTCAGCCAAACTCTATTGCATATAAATGATCAGATTTCTCCAGCAACCATAAAGCTGGGTCTACACTGAAATCAGCATTAGCTTTTCCTGAACATAGGTAAAATTACAGAATGCTCAAGGATCCTTACGAAGTACATATTTTGTTATTTGTATATTGTTAATTGATCCCTACAGTTATCATTTGGTTGCTAATTTAAAAACCAACAATATGGGAATTACAGAAATTGCTAGGAACTTGGGTATTTAGCTTGACTTAATACTACAAACAATGACAAAAAGAGAACAGATGGTTTACATCCATGGTTGACATTCAGCCAAGCTGGGATCAGTTTCTTGTTGAGATGAAAACAAATAAGTTGAGGTATAAGTAGAGTAAACCATTGCCATCTGGGTCAATTCTTGTGGTAACTATAAAGCAGCCACTCCATACATCACTGGTTTATCCTTCCTGTTTTCTCACTTATCAAACATTTATTGTCAACAATGGGCAGTTCTGTTTGCACACATTGCAATTGGATAATGAGATAGGTTTACTTCTGTTATTGATGGTGAGGGCTGATGGCATGAATAATTTCCTCCTCTTATAAATGGGAATTGAATTATTGATGCTTCATTTAGGCAGTGCTTCATTTAGTAATATATTGCCATGGCTGTAGGTTGATAGTAGTAGTAGACAAGGTGATACTCAGAGGTGATGGAGCAATTCTACCCTATATCTAGAGTGTAAATTGGAAATTAATTCCCATGAATACAGTGATTATGGATTTACTGCTATACAAATACTGCAGAATTTGTCCCGATAACATTGCTGTAGATATCATTGCTAGTAGACAAAACTCTACATTTCAAGAGCTTCAACTAGCAACATTTTGCTTATAACCCCCACCATCTATCACAAAAAAAAATAATTCAGAAATAAGGATAAAGGAAACAATGGTTAAGGAAATAACTTTTTTTTTTTTTTCCCATTCAAAGGGCTTCTAAGATCTTCAAAGAGTTTATCTGAATTTTTCAGACTGACTAATTTCAGGCTTCTTGAAGCTTGAGTGCCACTGTTGTAACACAGTGATTTGAGTTTCTGCAATCCAGGCCCTGCGATTTTTTTTCCCCAGTCCAAAACACTTTATGTTTTAAAAATGTAAGCTATACAGAAATGAGTGGCATTTGCATGACATCTTTCAAAGAGGACATGTTTGAGAGAGAAAAAAACTGCTGAGATTCCTTTCTAGCACTCCAACATCTGACATTAATGTCCCTTGGCAAATGTAAAAGGTTGAAGTGAAACCTTCTCTAATACATTTGCATTTCTTCACTCACTGCTTTCTGCGCTCTTCTTTGTCCTGTTTTTCGGTTCTTCAGTAGACTCAATTTCCCTCCTGCTTTCCCTAATACCAGTAATCCCACTAGTGCATGAAGCATAGCAGAGCCTCTCCTGTCTGCAAACCTCTCCTGGCTGGACCATGAACCAAATTTCTTAGGCAAATGGCAGGACAGTGTGCTAGGAAATGAGCACAAAACACATTTCCCTCCTCAGATCATAGTTAATAAATTTCAGAAATGTCATGTTGCTCTTAGGACTTACTGCCTCTCCACCATTTTTTGAACAGTGGGGTGGTGGGGAGGAGCCATTGCTAGAAGTTTTGCATACTATTTCTGATGATCAAGTACAGAATAGATCAATAATGTAAAAAGAACAAAAATAGGGTAAAGAAGATCTCAGGCCAATTATTTTTCTACAAAATACTTTATGTGACAACAGCAGCAGCCCCCAAAGGGCAGCATGTAACAACAGAGCCTAATTAGAATGATTTCAGTGTAATCATTAACTAGCATCTAACACCTACAAGAGTATTTCTGTTTAAACTAAAACATGACCTGCATGGTGGTGAGGCCTTGTAAACTGCCTATGAAATAAAAAATGTGACAGTAAAGGTCAGAGCTGCACTCATTTGAATTTCAAGCAGGAAGCAGGTTCCTCAGTTGGCATGTACAGGAAGAGTGGTGGCTCTTTTCTACACTCTCCTTGCAGACAGTAGCAGTTGGAGAAATCCTCCAGGACTAATTACTGGGGCTGCAAAACAAGTATTGTTCTTTTGCCTCTTTCCCTGACCTGGTAAAATGCAAGGGTCCTAATTATATTGTGTCAAAGACGTGGTTTTGTTTTTCACTGTTGTATGAATGAAGGTCACAAGCTAAGAAAGCCAAGTGGCACCTTACATCTCTCTCCAGCCACCTGCCAACAGCTTCCTCTCTGCTCCTGCTAATCACATCGCCTTGCTGCAGAAGCAGGGGAGGGAGGGCTTGCTAATGAACTCTCCTTCCAGAAAGAGTGATGCTAACACACTGTGTTCCACTGGGCCACATAAAAGCAGCTATCAAATCAGTGAGATTTGGTGTGATTTAAAGTCTGGTGAAATTTAAGAAGGAAAAATTGTAAAACATTCAGTGGGAAAAAAGCTTGAAAACATTTTTCAGGAAAGCATTTAAAAGTCAGGAAACAGACATCATAAAAAAAATGTTGGCAAGAAGAGTGTTATTTATTCATTTTGAAACATTGAAAAGAGCTCTGCTAGCAGCACTTATTGCTCTTGAAAAAAAAAATCCAAGAAAATGAGCACATTTAATTCATTTCCTATTTCCTTTTGTGATTTTTAAAGTGCTATATACACACATAGAGAGCTTTTTACACTTTGGGGAATCGACAAAGCTATATTTGATACATAAGCTCTGCGATACTGACTGAATCTTTCTCCTTTTTCTTCCCACCCTCCCAACTTTACAAGTTTTCTTTGCATTGCCTTGTTAAAATTTCTTTACTTACTTCTCCCTTATTTTTTGTCTGTCATTGATTGTGTGCTTTGTTTCTTAAAATTTGGAGTAGAACTAGTACTTGTGAAGAGATGTGACAGCCCAGAAATAAATACTTGGTGAGTCCACAGAATAACAAAAAACAGTAGCAGATCATGCACGAAAAATTTCTTTCCTTTCTTCCATTATCCCAATTCTTTGCCATCAGAGTAATTCTGGCTTGTTTTCAAAGAGTAGATGGCAGACTGTGTATATGTTAATTATACATTTATTTGTATCGTAGTTAGATAGTCACAGGAAAATACAATGTAAATTGGCAGAAAGATTATATATGATATTATGCTGTGACTAGGAAACACCTCAGATATCAAATATCACCCAGAAGTGCAGCTGTTTGGTGGCTTCAGGTGTACAAAGGACAAAACAGGAAGAGAATGCAGGCTCTCATAGTTCATTATGCAGTTTAATCACCTGTTCTTCATGGAAAATTTCTTCCTCTGAACACTGTCATAGTATGCTTCATGCCACATCCACAGGAGGCGTAGATAGTAAAGTTTTTCTTGAAGTCAATGTAAGTCTGCTGGTTTTCATTGTTGAGGGTCTTGCGCTCCTAGCAGATGAAGTAAACTGAAATAAAAAAATAAGTTAAGGTGCAGTGACAGTTCAAGACTGTTCCCATCCTCTCTTTCTCCATTGTGGTTGGCTGTGAAATCCTCAATAACATATTATAGTTTTGGGTGTAATATGTGCTTATGATAGATCACTGAGGAGCATGAAAGCTCATAAGGAAAAATTAAATTGTATTTCAAAATAATTTCTTTTCTGTGCATCTTGGCTGCAGCTCCATTACAGAGCTTCAGCCATGGCATGTCTTATTGCCTAGAGAAAACACTAAATTAGTTACATTTTGGTAATTGATTTTACCACAAGTATATTATTTCCACAAATAATTCCTAAGCAACTAGTAACTTTTTCTTGTTTCTGGCTTAATATTTTCTCCTTTTACTTGTGCTGGAGGACCTCATGGCTCTGAAGATGTATGATGAAGTGGAACACTGGAGTACTAGTTATAACTGGATGTCTTCCCCAGCCCTGCAGTGGGTGGCTGCCCACTCCAACCCACTCCTGCCCACTCCCTCCTGCTCCAGCCCAGTCATGCCTCCCAGAGCTCTGCCAACCAGGCTGTGTTTCCAGGAGTGAGGTGAGTAGGGACCGCTGGCAAGGGCCATCACTGATGCACCACTGACCCAACACTGATAACACTGGCAACTGTAAATGGATCAGCTTTATTAGGAGGACCACAACACCCCCAGGTACATGGCTGCAAAACAACTCAAGGAACCTCTCAGGGTTGTAAATTGGACCAAACAAGAACATGTAGTTAATTGGAAAGACTAAACACACATTCCAACATCCTTAACTAATGGATTTCTATAAAAAGGTAAGATGAGTCAGGGGATTTCTCCCCATATGAGCACCACAATTCCCAGAGACTGCTCTCCAAATGCACAATGGCCTTATCTTCCCAAATTACCGCATGCATCAGTGAACGCATGGCCCAGCTGGGGCTGGGACAAAGTCCGCATGTCCCTTGGCCAGCCTGCGCTCTGTGATGGGCATAGCCCTTTCTGCTACGGTGCTGGGACTACTGGCAATGGCGGGGGGTACCGCGATGGCTCTGACAGTTCCATGGGCTATTGCTCGATGAAGGAGTTTCCCTGTCCTGAGCCAGGGGTCCTGCAGGAGCTGAGCACCTCCTTGTGCAGGACAGCAGTGCAGTCCATGAGAATGCTGCTCTGCAGCATGGACCTTGAGAACCAGGAGCAGGCCATCGAGAAGCTGGGTGGCTGGGATGACCTGCTCCTTGTCCAACACCACCTCAAGGGAGTGTGCATTGTGGCCAGGTGAGAACCCCTTCTCCCTGCTCCTCGGGGACCAGGCACCCCACAGCACCCCCTCCCTTGGGGCTGACGGCAGGGGGGTCCCTGTTGCTCAGAGGGAAGTGCAGCAGACTGGTGATGTCAGTTGGGTCAATTGGTGAAGTGAGTAGCTCGAGAGAGGATGCCTTCAACACCTGAGCGGGGGGAAGCTCAGCATCCAGGAGCCTCAATTCGGAGCAGCAACACCACCGAGTCCACCGACCATGCCCAGCACCCGGCAGCTCGGCTGAGGTGGGCAAGGCTCCCAGGCGGCGGTGCCAGGAGGAGCGGCACCACCCTGACTGGGTAAAAACCTGCCCGGGGAGCGCGAGCGACCAGGCTGGCAAACAGGGCGCGGCGCGGCGGTTCGCGCGGGCCGAGGGGCGGGAGGGTGAGTGCTCGCCTTATCACCAGGGCCCGGTCTGGGAGCTGCCCCGGCGGTGACCACCTTAGGTACTTAGAGCCGACGAGAGGGGAGGCTGCAGCACAGAGCTCGGAGTGTAGAGAGCGCCTGCACTGCTGAGAGGAGGGTGCGCAATGGGCGGGGCTGCACTCTGTGCTCCCCGATGGAGGTCCTCCTGCAGCAGGTGACTGAGCTGCGGGACGCTGTTAATGGGCTGAAAGATGTCAGGGAAGCTGAGAGGAAGCAGCACTGCTTGCTCCAGGACCAGACTGTGCAGGGGCCTCGAGCGTCCACTGTTGCTCATGCAGGAAAGGAGGCCGCGAACCCAGGAAGGTGGGAAACAGTAACGGGAAAAAAAAAAAAAAAAAAAAAAAAAAAAGGAGGAAGAGGACAATGAAAAGCAAGGGGCTTCCTCCTAAATCTGTTGTCCCCACCCAGAACCCCTTTGCTGTCCTGCAGGGGGCTGATGAAGAAACACTCCCAGGAGGAACAACCAGCTGAGGCACTGGTAGAGGGGATCACTACTGGTGCTGCCAGGAAAAAGCGGCTGATCGTAGTGGTAGGGGACTCTACTCTGAAAGGAGCAGAGGCACCCATCTGTTGGCCTGACCCAGTCTCAAGGGAGGTGTGCTGCCTACCCAGGGCTCAGATCAAGGATGTTGCAGAGAAGCTGCCTGCTCTAATCAGTCCCACTATTACCCACTTCTAGTGATCCATGTGGGTGCTACTGATAGAGATAGCAGTAGCCCAGAGAACATAAAGAAGGACTACAGAGCCCTGGGAGAGGTGGTTAGGGGCTCTGGAGCTCAAATTGTCTTTTCATCCATTCTCCAGGATACAGGGCAGGACCTTAAAAAGGCTAGGAGGATTGGCCAGGTTAATAAATGGTTAGAAGGGTGGTGCTGTAGTCAGGGGTTTGGATACCTTGAACATGGGACTCAATTTAGTAGGCCAGGTCTAGTGGGGGCTGGTGGAGCTGGTCTGACAAAGAGAGGGAAGAAGAGTGGATTTGGGAGGTTTGCCAGACTGGACAAGGATGCTTTAAACTTGATGTGTTGGGGGAGGGGGGCATCATTCCATCCCAGCACTCCCAGTCAGTTGCCAGCACTTATAATAAACACTCAAAGCAATATAGAGATATTCCAGCCACTCCAGCCAATGAGCTTCAATTGGAGCTCGGTTCAGATGCCTCTATACAAATGCCCGTAGCATGGGGAGCAAATGAGGAATTAGAGATGTGTGCACGTCTACAGGGTATGATATAATAGGGTGATGTCATAATTTCCCTGCTGGGAAGTCCTGGCAGGGAACAGGCCCAGTGACGCAGCAAGGACATTGCTAATCCCCTGGCGCAGCTCAGCCAGTCATTGACCTTCCAATGCCACGTGTCTGGCCCTTGTGGTTACCAGCTGCATTGTGGGGGGACCTGGCTGGCCACCTCACCTGCAGCGCACTTCAGGGGGCCCTGCCATAGTCCCCCTGGTGCCCATCCAGCCATGTGTGACTCAGTTTCCCCAGGCTGCTCAGTAGGAAGAGCAGCAGCCATGCTGGTGGACATGGCCTACTGTCAGCCCCAGCTGCCCCACAGTGAGACCCATGGGTGGAGGACACACTGGTGAGACTGCGCAGTGCTGTTGGGACTGGTCCAACCCTCAGAGCACAGATGGGGTTGGCTCCCTGCCACACTGGCGGTCCCAGAGCTCCAGCTGGCAAGCTGGGGACTGGTGGGAGCGGAATCAATGTGCCCAGGCAGGGCAGGGTGTAGGACCACCTCCCCACCAGCACCCACCCCAGCAATGGTGCCGGGGAGGCTGGGGGAGCTGGTGCCAGACCTGCGGCAGCAGCCAGGCAGTGCCAGCTTGGGCAGCTCCTGCCCACACTGCTTTAATCACTGGCCCAGAGCCTGGGCCCCTCAAATGTCCTTCTTCACACAGAAGATGGGGAGCCCTTTGGCATTGCAGTGGGGGGTCTCCAGGAGGCTGTGCCCATGGCTCTCAGCCTGGACTCTCCTTCCCCAGATCACATTCGGCAGTGGGGTGGGTGCTGCAGGAGCAGCAGGGGACGAGAGGGGAGGTGGAGGGCACAGGGGGCACCCTTGGCCTGGTGGTGGTGGTGGTGTCAGCACCAGGATGGGTGGAGAAGAGCCACAGCACCTCAGCGGGTATGGTGGGGCTGAGGAAGGCCACACTCTGCACCGCCTTGCCCAGGACAAAGCCCAGATGTGTGCAGAAATGCTGCTTGTTGTGGGTGGTAAGGTGCATGCAGGCAGCTGAAGCCCGGGGCCCGGGCCCACTGCTCTGTGGCCTCCATTAGCCACCGCCCGGAGCCCTGGCCCCGCAGCGCCTGGGCCACCACCATGCTCTCCACAAAGAGGTCGTGGGGCCGATCAGCCACACAGGAGAGTTGGACATGGCCCCCGAGCTGGGAGGGGGACTCAGGGGTACCCGTCCTCTGCAGCAGCAGCTGGGAGGTGGGGAAAGAGTCTGAGGTGCGCTGGAGCGTGTGGGGCAGCCACGCCCAGCTCTTCCCCATTCCTCGCACAGCAGCTCAGCAGAGGCCTGCAGTAGTTCTGGCCTCTGGTGCAGGGGGACCACGACCTGCTCCTCTGACACAAAGCCCATTCTTCTTACTGGTGGGAGACCAACAGACCACAGCTTAGAGGCAGTGGGGGACAGATAGTGTGTTTCCCCCAGCTCGCACCGGCCCCAGCGCAGCCATGGCTACCCAGCTCACGGTGGGATGGGTTGAGGGGGTTTAATGGCAGGTCTGAGGGTGAATGACAGCACCACAGCAGGAAGTGGCATATGGGGCTCTGGAGTGGGCCCTGCCAGCCTCTGAGGGGGTCAGAAATCCCCTACTACAACCTGTGTGCTGTGGGGACCCCTCTCCCAGCCCGGTGGTTGTTCCTCTTGCAAAGAGAAGCCACAGAGGGCAGGAGGAACTGCCACACTGCTGTGCCAGCAGGGGATGAGCAAACGGCTGCACTTCCCCTTCCCCGGGGGTGGGGAGGGCCTGGCTCTGCTCCCCCACACTCTCAGGATGTCCCCAAAGTCACCCTTCAGGTCTAAGACCTCTGGCTCCCAGCCTAGCCTGCATCCTGCCTGGTTTGGAGACCAGGCAGAACCCCAAGGGTTCTGCCTTAGAACCCAAGGGTTCTACCCCCTCAGCTGCAGCAGGCAGGTGATGCTTTTACCTTGTCTCCCCAGCAAACCCACACCGGGGACCCCACCAGCAGTGTCTGCATCCTGGGGGGCCTTCAGTGCCAGGGGGAGCCCCCCTCATGTCTGGCCTCCTGCCACTTCTGCCTGTGGTGCCCAGCCAAACTTTGCCCACACTGGTGCTCAGTTGCCCCCTGTGCCTGCCCCTCTCCAGCCCCAGCACAGGGACTGTCCAACCTGCCTGCTGCTCCCCATGCTCACACTCACCCTGCCTGCTACACTCCCTGCCTGCTGCCCTCACTGCCTGGTGCTTCCCCTGCCTGCCGCTCCCCCTGCTCACTATCACCCTGCCTGCTGCTGTCGGCTCCTGCACCCTTGGTGCCTGCGCAGCAGAAAGCAACCCAGGCTCATGGTCAACGGCGGTGCCTGGTTCTGCTTCCCCAGTGTGAATGACATGTCTGTTCAGAGCCCCACATGGCAACCCCTGCCACAGCACCCAAACCAGACTGCATCCCCCATCACTGCAATCCACACTGCACCCACACGAGGTGCTCAAACCTGAACGTCCTCTCCCAGCTGATCACTGCTCCCCCCAGCCCCAGCACTATCCGTCACTTATCTGTCACTGACTCATTGACCGGGTTTCTACTAGTATCCAGTAGAGGATGGAGGTTCTCCTGGGCCCTCCTTTTATTGCTAATGCATTTGTGGAAGTATTTTTTATTATCTTTTATGGCAGTGGCCAGCTTGGTTGGCCTTCCCCCTGATCTTCACCTACAAACATTCAGCCTGCTTACTCACAAGACTGACTTCGAGGCAGTTGAGGCAGTCCCTGACACACAATGCAGCCCCACCACCTCTTTTTCCTTGCCTGTCTCTTCTGAAGAGCCTGCAGCCGTCCACAGCAGCACCCCAGTTGTGCAAATCGTCCCACCGCATTCCTGTGATGGTGATGATGTCATGATTTCCCTGCTGCACAACGGCTTCGGCTCCTGCTGGTTGTTGCCCATGCTGAAGGCATTGGCACAGCTGCATTTCACTTGCCCTGTGGATATGGACTCCACCATGGATCATTTCGAGTGAGCCTGGGGTTATCCCTCCCCTGTCTCCTAGGTCCCATCCATCTGCCTAAATCTTCTAACCCTCATGATCCCTTATCTATTTTGTCACTTTCCTCAGTTTCCTGATCCCAAGGTCCCAGGGCTTTGAATCAGTTCTTGAGGGGTGCGTGGGAAGGTGACCTGAGCTGGGAAATAATACACCGTGCACTACAAGGAACAACCTGTTTCCAGTCTCCCCCATCTCCCAGGTCCCCTTCATCTGCTTGGTGGCAAGAAGTGGGGCCAAGAGGAGGGCAGACAGCAGGGCAAACAGGTACATGGGAAACAGGTATGTGGCTGCAACACAACTCTAGGAGCCTCTCTGAGTCGTAAACTAGATTGAACAAGAACATGTAGTTAATTGGAAAGACTAAACAGACTTTCCGATTTCCTTAACTAATGGATTTCCATGAAAGGCTAAAATGAGTCAGGGGATTTCTTCCCTGACAAGAACCACAATCCCCAGAAACCACTCCTCAAATGCACAGCGCCTGCACCACAGCCTGATCTGCCCAAATGACCACATGCATCAGTAATGAGAACTGAGTGGGAATTTCATGGAATTATAATGAGTTTGTATGTAAGCTGTAAACTGTCCCTTTTCAGTGTGTGTGTTAGGCAAAGTGATTCCCCATGCACCCGGTACTGTAATAAAGTAATGTAGGGTTTCTGACCTGTCATTCTGGTTAGAGAGTTTATTTCCTGGATTTTGGTGACAAGCTCACTGTCATGGTGTTTTCTGCTGACCCACAAGGGGGTCCCGGTGGCGGAAGAGGCAGTGCTGGCCTTCCCCAGCCCTGCAGTGGGTGGCTGCCCACTTCAACCTGCTCCTTACTGCTCCCTCCTGCTCCAGCCTGCACTCTCCTGCTCCTGCTTCCCAGGGCTCTGCCAACTGGGCCGTGTTTCCAGGGGTGAGGTGGGTAGAGATCCCTGGCAGGGGCCATCACTGATAATTGACCCGTTACTGATGGCCCTGGCAAACCATAACCCAGGGACTGCCATTATTAGGGGGACCCCAACATCCCCCGGTCAGTGCATCTGCAGCAGTGGCTGAGTGCATGGTGTATGTCTGGTATCCCTGCGTGCTCAGCAGCCTTCAAGCGAGGGGAGACTATGGGGTGTGTCCAGGGCCTTCTGTGGAAGTGGAAAAAGCCTTCGAGTGCCTGAGGGCAAGGGACTACAGGTGGGGGTGGCCCCAGTCCCCAGGAGGGAGGGGGAAGTGGGGTTGTGACAAGGGCGTGCTCTGGCTCAGAGGAACCCCAACCCTGTGGTGGGAGAAGGAGGAGGGAGGAGTCAGTCCCACCACCCTGGGGCAAGGAGGGGTCCATGGGGCTCTGGGGTCACAGGAGGGGTGCTATGGAAGATCAGGAGGTTGAGTGGGGGTGACATCGGGGCACTTTGTCACTCAGCCCTGCCTGTCTCAGGGGCATGATGGGAGCAAGGAGCCCCCCAATTCTGACAGGACAGCTCTGGGGCGGTCTCCTTCACCCCTTTACTCCCTCCCTGCCTCAGGATGAAGGCGAGTCCCGCCAGCCGACTCAGGCTGTCCTGGTTGGAGGAGGGCGAAGCTGGCCCATCTTCCCAGCTCCAGGCTAAAGCTCAATGAGATGTGCAAGGGTGAGTGTGAGGGCGCTGCAGGCAAGTGCTGCCCACCCTGCCATGCCCTGTCCCAAGCTTGCAGTCCGCAGCCAGGCATCGGTCCCACAGCGCAAAGCCCAGGGAGCAGCCCCACCACAGCATCCCTGGGCCAGGAACCCCCTCTTTCCCGTGGTGCTGAGTGTCTCTCCCTGGGGCATGCTGGGTCTCACTCCCCTGCCGCCCTCCCGCATCGCACCCTTGCCCCTGGGGTGGACGAGGGACACCAGTGTCCCAGCCTAGAACCAGGGCTGGGCACATCCCAGAGGCTGGGCAGAGGGCTCATGCATTCCAAACTGCCTGCCTTCCAGACCTGCCTACTCTCTCTTGGCTAGGTTCATGCATCTCCACTGTGGATGTGTTCAGAGAGGAAAAGAATACCCTGGACATCATCTTAGCTTCCATCAGGAGCAGACCAAAGGTATCCATGGCCACTTCATGCGGCTGTGCCTGTGTCTCCTGCACGGTCTTTCTGTCCCTGTCCCATACTCAGAAGCTGCAGGGTGCTCTTATGGACACCACATCTGTCTCTCCCGCCTGACAATGTCTGTCCATCTGTGACCTCCCTGGCTGGCAGCAAGAAGACCAGAAGCTGAAATTTCTGGAGTCTGTCTGCACTGTCTGCACCACCACCAGTATGCACTCCCTGTAGGACATGCTGCTGTTCTTCCAGCATGAGGTGGTGGAGATCCTCGAGGTGAGATGGCTGGTCAGGTTGAGGCAGGGGCAGCGGCACAGCCCTAGGGCAGGAGAGGGCTCAGCCAGGCAGGGTGTGAGAACGGGGTGAGCATTTCTCCAGGCTTCCATCTTTGGTGATGCTGCAGAGCCACCTGCATGGCCTGGTTGGAGCTGGGGCTGGGACCAAGTCTGAAGGTCGCTTGACCAGCCTGTGCTCTGTGATGGGCACACACCCTTCCTGCTATGGGGCTGGGACCACTGGGTTCTTGGGGGTACTGGGATGGGCTCTGACAGCCCCACGGGCTATTGCTGGATAAAGGAGCTGCCCTGTCCCCTGTCCTGACCCGTCCACGCTGCTGTGCTCCTCAGGTGCTGCTGCAAGAGGAACCTGTTGACTGTCTGGACACCACGGTGTGGCAGCAAGTCATGCTGACCATCGCCGCCATGAGGTAGCTGCTCAGCCCCACATTGACATCCCTGGTGCACAGTGCCCCAGCAGCCCCCATCCCGGGAGCACTCACAGTCCTGGCATAGAGAGGGGCCACAGAGCAGGGCAGGGGATGGCACAGGGTTTTCCTTCCAAAGGCCAATGTCAGCATCAGGAGGGGTTGAGATGGCCCCTGTAATGTGGGAATCAGCCCAGGTCTCCAACAGCTGGGTCTGCCTCCTCCTTGCTGGCTCCAAAGAGCTTTTCCATGTCCCTGCAGCAGGGCGGGGCTGTTTCTGCAGGGGAAGAATGGCCTCCTGGAAGTCTGCTTCTGCAGCATCTTCCACCTGCCTCTGCAAGTCAGCTGGGGCTCCAGTGCTTGGCTCTACTGCAAGGTATGCCAAGGTGTGAGCCACAGGGAGTTCTCTGTCCCAGGGCCCCTTCCTGGTCAGCGCAGAGCCATGGCTGCGCTGCTCCCCATGGCTGCCAGGGCTGCCTTCGAGACCCTGTTCCCTTGCAGACCCTGTCTGTGATGGAGAGCATGTTGCAGGTGCTGGTGTGCAGTGCCAGCCCCCTCGTCACCCTGGAGCTGCAGAACATCTTGAAGGTCTGGCCTTGGCACAGGGTCCCCTTGAGCGAGCAGTGACCTCTGGCTTGAGCGGTGCCCTTCCCCAGACCCTGCCTACTGTCTGCTGCCAAAGCCTCTTCACCTGCCCCAGCGCACCCTGGTCCTTGCCCACAGCCTGTCCTGCACAACCCTGCAGACAGAGCTGCCTGTCTGAAAGGGGGAAACCAGCCCTGAGGCTCTCCCCCACTGGCTTCACAGGCCATATCTCAGAGCCCCACCACAGGTCTGCATGGAGGGATCACCCCAAAGCCTTGGGCTCCTCAGGTGCCGTGGGTGGAGGGAGGGACCTTTTCTGAGGGGCAGCGAGTGCAGAGCAGCAGGGTAGTAGCAGCAGCAGGAGGTGGGGACCCGCCTGGCCACAGCCCATTGCTGCAAGGGGCAAGAACACATGCCCTGTGTCAAGCTGGGCCCCGAGGTGCAGTGCTGTGTCACGCCACCTTCCTGGCACACCAACAGCTTTTCTCGTCCCAGCTCCTAGAGCCTTTCACCAGTTCCCAGACAACCAAGGTGCAGGAGAGGACCATAGCCCAGATTGCCCAGCTGGCCAGCTTCATCAGCACCTACCCCCTGCCACAGGTACTGAGCTCCTGGTCTGGGCAGCCCCAGTGCCCCAGCCCTGTGCCCCTGAGCCCCAGCAGCACCCAGGCAGCTCAGGAGTCAGGGCTCGGCTCTGCCCTGCCCTGTCCTGTCCGTGCTCTTTCCCAGGGCACAGGCAGCAGCCTGGGTCCAGCATCCTTGCCCTGCTTTGAGCTGCTGCCTGGCTGCTCTGGGAGCAACTGAGGCTCTCCTTGTGCCCAGGTGACCTTGTGCCCATCTTACCCCAGTTCGGCTGCTGTATGCAAGCCCCAGTGCCCCGACATCAGTACTGGAAGACTCTAGTGGTGGGGAAGCTGGTGGCGCACCTCATCCTCTGCTGCACCTGCAATGACTGGGGGACCTGCCATGAGGCTGCAGAATCTCTCTTGCATATGCACGGCTTCATCCCGTAGCAGATGAGTAAGAGAAGCCTTCCGGGGCTGCGTGCCTCTGGGCATGGGTAGCCAGGGGCCACTCTCCTTGGCAAAAGAAAGCCAGATCCACCCTGCCTGCCTGCAGCCCAAAGAGCCATTTCCTCTTGCTCATGCTTGCACTAGCCCTGGACCTTCCCTGGGGATCTGCTTTCTAGCCCTGTGTGGGCCCAGGCCTCTCTTTGCCAGGTTCTTGCAGCCCACCACTCTCAGCTGCACCTCCAGCTCTGCAGCCTCTCTCTGAGCACCCCGATTTTGCTACCAGGCAGGTACCCCGCGCTGCAGGAGAGAAGGCAGCAGCCGCTCCAGCAGAGCTGGCAACAGAGGCACACCTGATGGCTTTTGAAAACCAGACACACCAGACGGATGCTCCTGGTAAGAAGTGTCCTTGGCTACTGGCTGCGGCTGAGCATGAGTGAAGGGACACCTGGGGTGTGGGGGTGATGGGGCTCGTACTATTCCTGGGCAGGGGCCAGGCAAAGGTCCCAGTGAGCTCTGGTTCCGCACAGCTCCCTGAGCCCCACTGCTGCTCTCCCAGCACAGCCTTGCTCTGCGTCCTGCTCTCGCTGTGTAGCCAGGATGCTCTGGGTGAGCCTCGAGGTGACAAACCTCCTCTCCTTCATCCTACAGATGTTCACAAAGTACCTCCTGCCCTCTGAGAGGACAGATATCATCCTCATGGCCATGAAAAGCTTGACAACCCCAGAGGTCTACAGCAACGGTGTGGCTGCCCGCATGGTGGACATCCTTGTGTCAGACACTGATTTCCGACCAGACCAGGTGAGCAGCCTGTGGTGGCACGGCTGATGTACCCACCCACCAGGGACTATTCTTGCCCCGGCTCTGTGCCTGGCCAGCACTGACACCATCTCGAGCTGGCATATCGCACAGGGAATGAAAGCAGCTCCCAGTTGGCGCTGGGGAAACAGCCATGCTTGCCCTACTGACATCACTCCCCACTGCTACCCATGTGTCCCTTGCAGGTGCTGAACATCACATGGACCATATACAGAAACCTGTCCTCCATCAGCACAGAAACAGCTTTCAACAGCTTGAACAGGGCTGTGCTGGCACTGACACGCAAACAACCCAATGAGGTGGTGGCCAGTGTGCTGCAGTGCTCCCCGACATGCAGCAGGTATGGGGCCCACCAGCCTTTGGGGCTCCTCTCACACTGGGGCAGGGCCCCAAGGCCCTCCTGAAGGCCTACAGCCTGGCCATCCTCCAGAGTGTCCCCACTGACAGAACCCTGTGTCTCTGCAGTGTCGCCACGGCCATGTGGAAGGCAATGCTCTCAAAGTCCAGAGCTGCAGGGAAGGTGCTGAGGGTGCTCCTTAGCATGCTGACAAGCCAGTCGCTGTGCGAGATCTCCACCGCCACCATGGACATCCTGTCCCTGGCTGTGAGTTGCTTGATGAGGCCTTCTGTAGAGGTAGAGAATGAGCAGGCAGCCTTAGATGACCTTGTTGGCTGACCTTGAGAAAAAGGGGAGTGGAAAGTGAACAGGAGGGGAACAAACTAACCAATCAGAAACCAGTTTGAGGTGCATAGACAGCAGACATCAACCAATCATATATTGTTATGAAGCGCATGCGCAGAATGCTTGTTATAAAAGAACGTGAGACACATGAATAAAGGCCTTCGCTTGCAACTGCACATGGAGTCCATGCACTACATCTCCACAAATTGCATCCAAACAGGGACATTAAAGGTGGAAGAAGACCCCCGGTGGAGAGCTGACCGAATGAATTAGGCAGCGGACCAGAGAGCTGTCCTCCTGGGAAGATTAGCACCTCTTAAACAAGTGAGTGATCAGAATGATGGGATCGCAGATGTCTGCAGAGGAAAAAACTATTGTTTCTCAGTTAATGAGCATTTTAATGCTTGTCATGGGTTCAGCAGCAGCAGTCATTTTTCTCCTTCTTGGTAGCTGGTGCAGCACTGTGTTTTTAATTTCATGCCTGGGAACAGCGCTGATAACACCAGTGTTTTCAGTTACTGCTTGCTGATGTTTTGTCTGGCCAAGGACTTTCTGAGCCTCCATGCATTGCAAGGGAGGAGGGGGAGCCGGGAGGAAGCAGACACAAGACACCTGACACAAACACAGACTGACCAAAGAGGTTATTCCATACCACAGCACGTCATGTCCAGGAATGTGAAACTGGAGGGCAGAGACCCGGAAGGGTGTGGTGGTTGACTGGGGGTGCACAGCATGGTCAGGTTTTTGGGACTGTGGGTTTGCTGTTGCACTGGCTGGGTCAGGCTTGGTGAGCAGTTGTATTCTCTTTCTTTGTACTTCCCTTGTATTTGCCTTGTCATTATTATTATTATTGGTGGTAGCAGTAGTGATTTGTGTTATACCTTAGTTACTAAACTGTTCTTATCTCAACCTGTGCGAGCTGAATTCTTTTGATTCTCCTCCTCGTTCCCTCGGGACTGGGGGAAGAAAGAGGGGGAGTGAGTGAGTAAAACTGCGTGGGTGGGGGGCTTAAACCATGACAATGCTACAGGGCAGCAAATATGATGAGAAGGCTATTTGCACTTTACTTGCATGGCTTAAAGGGCGTGGATTTGCCGTTGATTCTCAGACAGAGTTTCAGCTGAAACAGTGGGACTCGGCTAAAGAGAGTCTTTGGGAGGCTGCGTCTAAGAGGAATAAAATTGTTTTTCCGCCGTTGATGATATGGTGCTTAGTCTATGAGGCTCTTAGAAAGCTTGACCCCATTGCAGGGCGCTGTTGCTAATCATCCTAACAAGCCAATTGTTACTGCCCTTCTGCGCTGATGGTGCTGTCGGCACCACCACCAGCAGACAGGGCACCAATACCCCCCACAGCAACCCCCCCACCATTTGGTACTTCCTGTAGCTGTTGGTGATGGAGAGGTTGATTATGACCCTCGTAAACGCTGACAAAAATTGCAAAATCAAGCTGCAGTGGACAGGGAGCATATTGAGATGGCATTTCCTGTAATAATATGAAATAATCACCCTGATGATGTGGAAACTTTGAGATGGGAACTGGTTAAAGAACTGAGGAAGGCTGTTATGCAGTACAGGCTAGCCACGCCATATACTAGGAGCCTTTTACAGACTGCATTACAGGGCAAGCTTATGACTCCGTTTGACATCAAAGCCCTTGCCAACTTGCTTTTCACCCCCACACAGAAGGCGGTATTTTTGTCCTATTGGCAGGAAAAATGCAATGTGGCGGCAGTTTGTAATCTCGGATGGAATTTGGGGGACCGTCTCTTGGGGGCTGGAATCCTGCAATTAATAGGGGATCCTTCTGTTAACACGCTGCATCTACAGACTTGGTTAGCCCCAGAGGTTTTGCGCCAATCTGCTGAACTAGTGCTTAAGGCAATGCTTAAGGTGCTGGATGTCAGGAAATCCACAAAGGCATTCACGGGCGTCAGACAGGGAGAAGATGAACAGTGTATGCAGTTTATAGATCGTTTGCAGATGGCTGTCAATAAGCAAGTGGAGAATGATGCTGCCAAAGTTGCCTTATTATTGAAATTAGCAATAGAGAATGCAAACTTGGAGTGACAAAAGGTGTTGTGAATGTTAAAAAATCCTACAGTGATTTACATGATTGAAACATGTAACCGTATTGGCTCAATAGACCACGTTAACAAAAATCTGGCGGGGCATTTAGCCGTAGCTCTGCAGACCACACAGCAGCTGTGTTTTAGGTGCGAAAGAACCGGTCATTTTAAGTGTGACTGCCCTCAGGCTGCGCAAGATGGCATCCCGAGTCTTTGTCCATGTTGCCATGAGGGGCGTCACTGTGCTAAGCAGTGCTGGTCAAGGTATGACATCAAAGCGGAACTGATTCCAGCCTCAGGAAATGGGAGGCGGAGTGCGTCATGGAGTTGCACGCAGACACAAGGCATCTCCACCCCACATAATACGGAATGGGTCTGGCACGCCTCTGTTCCTTCACCCCCGGAAGTGCCAGAGTGGATGTCGCCACAGAAACAGAACTAAACATAGCAGATACCAAAGTACAAAAAGTACCGCTGGCACTGAAAGGTCTGCTGGGTAATGGATTTAGTGCTTTATTACTGGGCCGCTGTAGTGTCACCCTACAGGATCTGACAGGTGTAATTGATGCTGATTTTGAAGGACAATTGCAGGCAATGATCTGGACTCCATCCCTGCTGGTAACAGTCCCTGCAGGTGAGCATATATGCCAACTTGTCTTATTCCATGCACATACGGTAAATGCTTCTTCGGAGGAAGACATAGTCAGAGGAAGGGGTGGCTTTGGGTATACTGGTAAGCCACACATTTTTTTGACACAATCATTAACAAAACATTGGCCAACCATCAAGTCTGAACTATGAAACCCCCAGCATAAACCTAACAACATCAAGCTTTGTGGCCTGCTGGACTCTGGAGCAGATATTGCAGTCATAGGTACCTCCTTTTGGCCATCAAACTGGGAGACGATCTCATCAACAATGGATCTAACAGGAATAGGAGGAACATCAATGTCACATCAAAGTGCATCTGTTATCCACATAATAGATCCTGATGGGCGTACTGTGAACCTTCGCCCATATATAGGGAATTGTCCTTTTAACCTTTTGGGAAGGGATGTCTTAAGCATGTGGGGAGTCTCGATAGCCACACCGCCTTTTTAACTGGGCTCATTGATGAGAATGTTCCAATGAGACTAAAGTGGCTGACAGAAAAAACAGTGTGGGTTGATCAAGGGCCCCTAAATTTGGAAAAAAACCCACACCTTAACAGAATTGATAGCAGAACAATTGAAGTTGGGACACTTGGTTCTGACCACAAGCCCTTGGAACACGCCAGTATTTGTAATTAAGGAAAAATCAGGGAAATGGCATCTTTTACATGACCTCCTCACAATTAATAATGGAGGACATGGGAGCTGCGCAGCCAGGTTTACCTTCCCCAACCATGATACCAAAGAATTGGAACACTGTCATAATGGACCTTAAAGATTGTTTTTTTACTATTGCCTTACACCCTGAAGATGCCCCAAAGTTTGCCTTTTCTATTCCCACTGTTAACCATCAGGAATGGGTAAAGTATTATCATTAGACTGTGTTACTGCAGGGTATGAAAAGCAGTCTGACAATAGTTTGTCATGGGTTCAGCAGTAGCAGTCATTTTTCTCCTTCTTGGTAGCTGGTGCAGCACTGTGTTTTTGATTTTGGGCCTTGGAACTGCACTGATAGCACTGGTGTTTTCAGTTACTGCTTGGTAATGTTTTGGTCTGACCAAGGACTTTCTGAGCCTCATGCTCTGCCAGGGAGGAGGGGAAGCCGGGAGGAAGCAGAGACAGGACACCTGACCCAAACTGACCAAAGAGGTTATTCCATACCACAGCACGTCATGTCCAGGATGTGAAAATTGAGAGCAGAGACCAGAAGGGTGTGGTGGTGCATTGCGGGGTTCGCTGGTGGGGGGTGCACTGGCTGGGTCGGGCTTGGTGAGCAGTTGTATTCTCTTTCCTTGTATTTCTCTTGTATTTCCCTGGTCATTATTACTATTGGTAGCAGCAGTAGTGGTTTGTGTTATACTTCAGTTACTAAACTGTTCTTATCTCAACCTGTGGAAGTTGCATTCTTTTGATTCTCTTCCCCATCCCCCCCAGGACTGGGGGAAGAAAGAGAGGGGAGTGAGTGAATGAGAAAAACTGCGTGGCTTGGAAGCTTAAACCATGACACAGTTATATGTGGCTAAGGCATTTTGAGAGGTAAGAGAGACATGCCCAACAGCTATTTGCTGTCATTATGTGGATGACATTTTGTTAGCCTGTTAGGAACCACAGAAACTTGTAGAAATTATCTCCAGTGCTAAGTCTTGCCTTGAAAAGCATGGGTTAGTTATTGCTCCTGAAAAGGTATGACAACAACCCCCATGGAAATATCTTGGATGGAAAATCCTCCAGCAGACTGTAGTGCCTCAACTGCTAAAGATTGATGTCAAGGTTAACACCCTAAATGATAATACAGAAATTAACTGGCACTATAAATTGTGTGTGAGCCGTTCTAGGTATAGACAATGATACACTTCAACCTCTATTTGAGCTATTGAAAGGAGAACCTGCCCTCAACTCACCCTGACAGTTAATCCGGAGGCTGAGCATGCTGTTGAACAAATTAACAGGGCTTTAACCAATCGACAAGCTGCAAGGATAGATTAGCAGCTCCCAGTTACTTTGTATGTTATCCAAGGGCCTAGGTCCTTCAAAGGATTAATAGATCAATGGGATGCAAAGGAAAAGGATCTGCTATGTGTCTTAGAATGGATCCTTTTACCACACCAATTCTCCAAAACCATAGTTACTATCTGTGAAACGATAGCACATATAGTGTGTTGTGGCTGGCAGAGAACAACAGAATTGACAGGACACGAACCAGGGACTATTTATCTCCCTTTAACCAAGATGTATTTTCAATGCTCTTTTCAGAATAACACAGAGCTACAAATAGCAATGACAAATTTTTTGTGGACAAGTTACTCCACATCACCCACCACATAAGCTATTTTCCCTGACAACAGAAATAGAGATAAAATCAGTTTCAAAGTGCCAACATAACCCTGTAAAAGGTCCAACCTATTTTACAGACGGTTCAGGAAAAACAGGCAGAGCAATCACAGTTTGGTTTGAGGATAACGAATGGCATCATGAAGAACAAGAAGTTCAGGGATCAACACAAATTGTAGAATTAGCTGCAGTGGTGTATGTATTTCAACACTGTCACCGAGCATTGAACCTTGTTACTGAGTCAAATTATGTTGCTGGAGTTCTTACTAGAATCGAAAATTCTTGGCTAAAGGAAGTTGCCAATCCTACTTTATTTTATTATCTCAAAATGTTAAAAATGTTATTAGATGAGCACACAACGCCTTATTATGTTCTGCATATTCATAGCCATACAGATTTACCTGGATTTATTATAGAGGGAAATCAAAGAGCTGATAGGTTAATGGCTCCCGTAGTAGCAAATCCTCTACCAAATCAGTTAGAACAGGCTAGATTATCGCATGCGTTTTATCACCAATCAGCAAAATCACTCAGAAAACAGTTTTCTCTCTCTTGGTCAGGGGCACGTGCAATAGTACAAACATATCCTGACTGTCAACCATTTGCAACACACCTACATACTGGAGTAAACCCTCATGGCACCAGTGCCTTACAACTATGGCAAGATGGTGTTCCTCAAATCCCTGAGTCTGGAAAACAGAAGTATGTCCATGTTTCCATCAGTACATTTTCACACAGTCCGGGCCATGGCAGAAAAAGGTGAAAAAGCCCGCAATGTTATTTGTCATTGGCGTGGTGCCTTCGCAGCTTTAGGTGTTCCAGAACAAATCAAAATGGCCAATGGCCCCACCTATACTAGTACTACAATTCAAACATTTCTAAACACCTGGGGGATAAAACACAAGACAGGGATCCCACATTCCCCACAAGGACAAGCTATTATTGAATGATGTCATCAAACATTAAAAACGTTATTAAAAAAACAAAAAGGGGGAATGAAGTGAGAATCCCCACAGCACATTTATCTAAAGCAATTTATGTATTAAATTTCTTGATAATTGGAGGGGGAAACAAGACTGTGGCCATTACCAGACATATCCTGTCGCACAGCCAAATTTTGCCTAAATCCATAGGGACTCATAAGCCGAAAGTTTGGGTAAAATCACCACAAATGTTTTGCTGGGAAGGGCTGTATCCACTGATAACTTGGGGACGAGGGTGCAGTTGTGTCTCCACAGATCATGGCCTTTGGTGGATACCTGCACGGCTGGTGCGGCCTGTTTTGGACCATCCTGCTGTTACTGATGCAGAATCTGAGCAGTGAAGTTTAACTCTTGTCTTTATTTTTAACTACTCACGTCTCGGTGCAGATGCAGACCCACAGCATTGGAGCAATAGGACGGGACTCCAAGATGTGACCCTGACAAACCCATTGTTCCAAAATGCTAGTAGTTGGTGTGACCAGGTACACCAAAACATTAAATTCTAAGTGCCTTAAATTAATGGACCAAACTCAAAAATTGCAACAAGGTGACAGGTTTTTCAGCCTCATATCTTTGTTTCAATCTTTATTTTTTCAACATGGTTAATGTTCATAATAAAAGGGGGTTCAGTATTATTGTTATAGTTTTCATATTGTTAATAATTCCATGTCTGCTGTCTTGCCTACAACGTATGATAAATGAAATGATCAAGCGTTAGTTATAGAAAAACAAAAAGGGGGAGATTGTGGAGGTAGAGAATGAGCAGGCAGCCTTAGATGACCTTGTTGGCTGACCTTGAGAAAAAGGGGAGTAGAAAGTGAACTGGAGGGGAACAAAATAACCAATCAGAAACCAGTTTGAGGCGCGTAGACAGCAGACATCAACCAATCATATATTGTTATGAAGTGTGTGCACAGAATGTTTGTTATAAAAGAACGTGAGACACATGAATAAAGGCCTTCGCTTGCAACTGCACACGGAGTCCGTGCGCTACATCCCCACAGCCTTGCTGTCCTCGAGGGCTGCTCTCAGCTGTGCAGGGCCCCCCCCCCTCATCCCTTCCCACCCCAAGCCCTGACCTCCCCAGGGGCGAGAGGACGTCTCAGTGTCTGAGTGTCTTCTGCAGTCAGCCAGGACGATACACGAGATCCTCCGGCAGTCCCTCTGCCCAAGGGAGGTGGAGGAGGTTTACCCCGAGCTTATCCTGACGCTGCTGTGCCAAGTGTCATTCACAGCAGAGCTGATGAGCAAGGCAGTGCTCATCTTCTGGAAGGACAGCCAGCAGCAGCAGCTCACTCCCATCAGGTGCTCCATCCTTGTCCTCTCATCCCGCCTGGCCACCTGGAGTCAAGCCAGGGGTCCCTGTGGGAGCTGAGCACCTCTCCTTGTGCAGGTCAGCAGTGCAGTCCATGAGAGTGCTGCTCTGCAGCATGGACCTCTAGAGCCAGGAGCAGGCCATCGAGAAGCTGGGTGGCTGGGATGACCTGCTCCTTGTCCAACACCACCTCAAGGGAGTGTGCATTGTGTCCAGGTGAGAACCCCTTCTCCCTGCTCCTCGGGGACCAGGCACCCCACAGCACCCCCTCCCTTGGGGCTGATGGCAGGGGGGTCCCTGTTGCTCAGAGAGAAGTGCAGCAGACTGATGATGTCCAGACTGGTGCAAAACCCAGAGAGATGTGCCTGCCTGGCTCAGGCCTGACACTGCCTCCTTCCCAATGCCAGGGAGATGATGAAGACCCTGAGATGTCTATGCTCCATACTGTTCAACCAACTGGTTAAGCTCCTTACTGTGGAGGACTCCACATGGGAGATGGTCACCATGGTCATGTTCACTGAGGTGAGCCTGATGCCACCACCCTGAGCTCCTGTTGATCTCATGTCCAGCACTGTGCTGTGGGGGGATCTGGGGTGACAGGTGGGATTTGGCTGGTACTGTGGAGAAGCAGGCAACCAACCAGTACAGTGTGCTGTGGGTCACAGGGGCTGTCTGCAGACCCTGCTGCCTCTGAGCTTGCTCTTGCCCCAGCTTACGTGCCTTGAGATGATGGTTGGAGCCAGCGCTGCACCTCGCCTGCTCCTTCTATGTGTTTCAGGTGCTGACCTTTGTGATACTTGATATGACCTTGGTGATACTCTGAACTATGCCGTGGACATCTTCCCCATGTACCTGCAGAGCTAGCCCATGGGGATGGCCATGGCCATGATGGTGCTCAGTAGCTTACTCCAGCTGCTGGAGGGGAAGACACTCTGCCTCAGCATCCTTGCAAGCTCTGGCTGCTCTTAGACAATGTAAGGCTCGGTGAGAGCCCTATGCCTCCCGCACCAGGCACGTCCATTCACACCTCCCAGCACAAGCCCGTGCTCTGCAAGGAGGTGTTTTGCCCCACAGCCCCCAGGCCCCATTGCTACCCTCCGTGGCTCTGTGCTGTGTTCTTTCCCCTCCCCACATGGACTAAGCCTGGCTTAGCCTCACTGTGTCAGGGGTTGATGATGGCAGGATTGCAGCAGGGCTGCTGAGCCCCAGCCTGCCCTGGCAGCACCCCTGAGCCTGCCCAGGGTCTCCTGCTCCGTCCCCCAGCCCTGCTCAGCAGACGTTCTGCATGCTGCAGGTCCCTCCCTTTTGGAGCAGGGTTGCATGTGGCTGTTCTGGGGACATCCACCTCCACGTCAGCCCCTTGCTTGCCATGGGCTTGAGGCTGAGGTCCTTCTCCCACAGGAGTCAGACACTGTGAGGGAGCTCTCCATGTACTTCTTCCGATATGTGATGGAGCTTGTGATGGGTGCTGAAAAGAAGAGGAAGAAGGAGGTGTGGGAGAGGCTGCTGCCGCTGGTCTTTCACCTGCATGACCAGAAAGAGAACCTGGCCAAGGTGGGATTCCCAACCAGATCGCTCCGGTAGGCACTGGTGACACTGGAACCTTCAAACATGTATCACCATAAGGTCTAGCTTGCTGAGGCTGTAAGACCAGGCAGAGCTCCCCCTTGCCCACTGCTGCCTTTCTCCTCCTGCTGCCCAGATGAAGAGGGTGGTGGGTCCCTTTCCCACCCACCTGCCTCTGCACAGCCCATGCCACGGGGCATGTGGCCCTGCAGCCCCGGAGACAAGGCTATTGCTCCACAGCAGCATAGGGCCACCAAGGCTAAAAGGTTGCAGCCCCAAGGGGCTTCCAGGCAGAGAGGGTGGCTGGCCTTACCTTCCCCTGTGGGACTGAGCCTGTGCCCAGCAGCACCAGTGCCCAGATGGTTTTTCTTCCCTGCAGGGAGTGGGACAGGCTCTGAGCCCTGCTGAGAGGGAGGATGCAGGGAGCTTTGCCTCCAGGGCTGGTGGTGGCATCTCTTCTTCTTCCAAGGCCACCCAGGAAGCCCTCTGCTTTGTTGGCTGTTTCCTGAAGTGGTGGGAACTGACAGAGCTGGCCCACAATGCAGAACCGTGGGACATCAATGAGTGCCTGGTGAGAAGACCCCCAGTGCTGCTGGGATCCGCACTGGGAGATCCCGGCCTGTGCTCAGTGGGGAGGAAGCAGGGCTGTGCCCCACGGCTGTATGCGTCCTCCTGGAGCAGGCTCTGCTCCACACTGTTCTCACCCCCAGGGTCCCAAGGGGGACCCTTTCACCAGAGTGGAACCCCAGCACCAGTGGGCAGCCTTGTGCTCCATCTGAACCTGAATGCCACACAGTGGGGAACTGGGAATGTTCTGCTTGGGGGAAGAAGGGTGGCCCTGGATGGGGAGACAGCCCAGCTGAGGGGCAGCTCTGCACCAACCCTGCACCATTCTCTGTCCAGCTGGAGAGGAAGAGGAGAAAGACCAAGGATTTTCTGCACCAGAGTGAGGTCTACTGGCAGAGCCCACAGGAGATGCTGAGTCAGGATGCTGTCAGGTTCATTGGTGAGCCATGAGTCCTTCCCTCTGACAGGGTCTCTGCATCTCAGCAAAGGACCCTGACACCCCAGGGTCACTCCTCCCTGGGGAGCTGTGTGGCTAGGAAGGCTGGGTGCTGAGGTCACCAACAGGCAGCAGGTTCCCAACATACTGTGCCCCCCAGGATGCGTTGGAGAGCAAGTGCGTGAGCATGGGACCAGGGCATACATCGAACAGGGTGAGTGAGGGCAGTGGGGAGGAGGAAGGACTCTGGCACAGAGCTGCCCCATGCGAGAGGGGGCTCTGCTCCCGGTGCATGTATGGGGAGAGCGTGTTTGAGGAGAGAGCTGCTCCTGACCAGCAGCCTCCAGCTGAGCCACCTGCCCCCTGGCTCCCTCCTGGCCATAGGCATCATGGAGTGCAATGTTCCCTGCCTGGAGGGAACACAGGGCTGCCACCTCACCTTTCTTGCTTTGTGCCCACAGTCCTTGAAGGCCCAAGAAAAGATGCTAGCCCCCTGGCCTTCTCCTTGGCAGCTCAAACCATCCTCTTGCTTGAAGAATGAAGTACAGGTTCCAGGTTTAGCCTACAGCGGCTGCGCTCATTGCTGCCAAGGGCATGGAGCAGGTGGCGCTTGGCCCCCAGCAGAGACTTGTGAAAACCAGGTGAAGTTCAATAAAGCAAAGTGCAAGGTCCTACACGTGGGTCACGGCAACCCCAGGCAAAACCACAGGTTGGCTGGAGCACCTGCCATACAAGTACAGGCTGAGACAGTTGGAGTTAGAGAAGAAAAGGTTGTGTGGAGGCCTCATAGCAGCCTTCTAGTACCTGAGGGGGCCTACAAGAGCATCCAAGTCCCTGAATCTTCATCAGGGACGGTAGCAATAGGATAAGGGGCAATGGGTTTAAACTTAAACAGGGGAAGAGACAGACCCCCACCTCTCTCCAGCCTCCTTTCAGGTAGTCATAGAGAGTGAGAAGGTCCCCCTGAGCCTTCTCTTCTCCAGAAAAAAAGCCCCCCCCCCCCCCCCCCCCCCCCCAGTTCCCTAAGCTGTTCCTCATCACACTTTGCTTCAGGCCCTCAATGCTGCTTCAGGCTTTGCTGCCCTTCTCTGGGCCCACTCCAGCACCTCAATGTCTCTCTTGTAGTGAGGGTCCCAGAACTGAATGCAGTATTCGAGGTGCAGCCTTACCTATTTCCCAGTATGGGAGGACAATCACTGCTCTGGCCCTACTGGCCACACTATTGCTGATAAAAGCCAGGATGCTGTTGGCCTTGTCTGCCTTGGGCACACGCTGGCTTATGTTCAGCTCCATCAGTTAGCATCCTGTCCTGGGTTCAGCAGTAGGAGTCATTTTTCTCCTCCTTAGTAGCTGGTGCAGTGCTGTGGCTTTGACTTTCTGCCTGGGAACAGTGCTGATAACACCAATGGTTTTAGTTACTGCTCAAATGTTTAGTCTGACCAAGGACTTTCTGATCCTCATGCTCTGCAAGGGAGGAGGGGAAGCCGGGAGGAAGCAGAGACAGGACACCTGACCCAAACTAGCCAAATTGGTATTCCATACCACAGCGTATCATGTCCAGGATGTAAAAACTGGGGGCAGTTACCCAGAAGGGTTGGATCACGGCTCGGTTGGGCTTGGTATCGGTCGTGGGTGGTGAGCGGTTGTATTCTCTTCCCTTGTTATTTCCCTCATAATTATTATTATTGGTGGTAGCAGCAGTGGTCTTTGTTATACCTTAGTTACTGGACTGTTCTTATCCCAACCCATGGGAGTTACATTCTTTTGATTCTCCTCCCCATCCCTCTGGGAGCTGGGAGAAGAAAGGGGGAAGTGAGTGAGCGAACTGCGTGAGTTACATCTGGGCTTAAACCACGACACATCCCCAGGTCCTTTTCCACAAGCAGCTTTCCGGCCTCTCTTGCCCAAGCCTGGAGCATTCCATGAGGTTGTTATGGCCCAGATGAAGGAGCCAGTACTTTGCCTTGTTGAACTTCATGCCACTGGCCACTTCCCATCGGTCCTGCTGGCCAGATCCCTCTGCAGAGCCTTCCTCTACAGCAGCAGGTCAACATGCCCACCCAGCTTGGTATCATCAGCAAACTGACTGAGGGTGCCCTAGATCTCCTCTTCCAGATCATCAGTGAAGATATTAAACAACACTGGCCTTAACACCGAGTGCTGAGGGACAACTGGTAACCAACTAGATGCGACATCGTTTACCACCACTCTTTGGGCTCAGCCATCCAGCTGGTTTCTAGCCCAGGGAAGGACACACCTATCCAGGCCGTGAGCAGACAGTGACTCCAGGAGAACCCTGTAGGAGACACTGTCAAATGCTTTATTAAACTCCAAACTGACAATGTCTACAGCCTTTGCCTCATCAATCTGGGGAGTCACCTTGTCATAGAAGGAGATCAGGTTGGTCAAGCAGGACCTGCCCTTCATGAGCCCATGCTGGCTGCGGCTGATCCACCTGTTTTCCTGCTTGTGCTGTGTGATCTCACTTAGGATCACCTGCTCCATGACCTTCCCTGGCACCAAGCTCAGGCTGACAGGCCTGGAGGTTCTGGTCCTCTGGCACCTGGCCACTAGGCGAGGACTGCTGATAGATGGTGGAGAGTGGCTTAGCAAGCTCCTCTCCCAGCTCCTTCAGCACTCTTGGGTGCAACCCATCCAACCGCATGGACCTGTGTAGGTCTAAGTGGAGCAGGAGGTCACTAACTGTTTCTTCTTGAATTATGGGGACTTCAATCAGCTTCCTATCTGTGCCATCCAACTCAAGGAACTGGATACCCTGTTGTGACTGTTAATGGAGGGTGGGACTATTAAAGGCTGAGCAAAGGCAGCATGAAGTACCTCAGCCTTTTTCTCATCTTCAGTCGCTAGGTTTTTCCTGGTATCCAGTAGAGGATGGAGGTTCTCCTGGGCTATCCTTTTATTGCTAATGTGCTTGTAAAAGTACTTCTTATTATCTTTAATGGCAGTGGCCAGATTTAGTTCCAGCTGTGCCTTCGCCTTTCTAACTTTCTCCCTACATAACCTAACAACATCCTTGTGCTCTTCATGGGTGAGAGTCCCTTCTTCCATAGGTGATAGATTCTCCTTTTCCCTGAGCTCTGGCACTATCTCCATGTTCAGCCGGGCTGGTCTCTTCCCTGCCAGGTTGATTTTTGACACATGGGGACCACTTACTCCTGCGCCTTGAGGAGTACATTCTTGAACAATGCTCAGCCTTCCTGGACCTTTTTGCCCTTCAGTAATGTTTCCCAAGGAATTCTGCCTACGTGCATCCTAAACAGACCAAAATCAGCCCTCCGGAAGTCTAAGGTGGAGGTTTTGCTGACCTTCTTCCTGACTTGTCCAAGGATTGAAAATTCAGTCCTTTTGTGATTGCTTTGTCTAAGACGGCCTCCAACCATCACATCACCCACATATCCTTCTGTTTGTGAACAGCAAAACCATCCAGGTGTCTCCCCTAACCGGCTTGGACTCCTGATCCCTGAGCCAGTTGCCCGAAGGCCCTGAAGTCTTTCTTGAGCCCCGTCAGCCTTCTTGAAGACATTTCCTCATTACCTACCTGAAGGACTAAGAAAGTATGGTAGTTGAAGGGCTGTACCAGATGAGAGCTTTCTGGTGATGTCCCTTACCCTGCCCCAGGGAGGCAGCAGACTCCTGTGCGAGTCTAGTCAGGCCAGCATACAGAGCCCTCTGTTCCCCTTAGGGTGGAGTCACCAGCCACTGCTCATTTTTTGGTATAGTACAGCTGGTTATAAAATGAGGTGTTCTCTGACTTTTCTGTGGGACTCGTCTAGCATGTATGATCTTCCTCACTTTCATGATCCTGAAGTGCTGGGGCCTTGTATCTATTGTAAAGGGATACTTAGGAAGGCGACAATAGCTGGAGGGTAATACGCCATCTACTCTGGGAAGTAACCCATTTCCAGCCTCCATTGTCTCCTAGGTTCCTTCCGTCCGTCCTATGGCAAGAATGTAGGGGATCCTAAAGTTCTTTTGTTTCAGGTGTCTGGCTTGCTTCCTCAGGGATAGTAGAGCATGGGTCCAATAGTCAATCTCCTCAGATTCACTTATGCTCCTTAGCCATTCCACCTCTTCCTGTAGCTCTGCCATGCAGAGCAGATCATCAACCTGCTTACTTCTTACACAGCTGCATCACTGACAGGCTCTGGCACTAGACCCCTTCCCAGCTCAGGGTCACTCACCCTCCCAGGGGCAGTGTCTTACTGCTCAGGGCAGTGCTGTCCCTCCTGGCCCCTATGAGTTATTTGTTGTGTCAGCAGCACTGCCGGCTCCTGGGCAAGGCCTGACGAGGACCTAGGGCTCAACTGGTGGCGCTGGCCGTTCAGGGTGGAGGCTCCTGGACGCTGTGTTTTCCTTATGCTCTGGTACTGAATGCATCCTCTCTGGGGTTGCTCACCTAGGCAAAAATGTCCACCATGAATGTCTACCTCTGTTTATCATCTCGAAGCTTCCTACAAAACACTCTCCAAGTCTTGGAATGAAATAAGCATCTCTTCTAAATCACTAAGTTGTTTTCTGTGCTAACAGAATGTTGTTAGGAGCATTATTCCTGGTTAATTTATCTCATATAAATTCTCTCTTTACTTACTAGTTGATTTAAGTTAGTAAGGCACCTGCACATTGCTTGTGATATCTTGACGTTTGGCATTTGGAGTTTTATGGATTTATTTTAATAATTTGAATTTTATGGAACTTTTAGAAATGCAGACTCTGAAGTAAATAAATGGAAACCTATACCTTAGATGAATTTGTTTTGCCTACCAAAAATGTAAGTTTTTATGTCCTTAATGTTCAGTGTGGCTGTAGTGTTGTGATTGAACAGCTATTCTAGAGTTCTGAAAGAGATGTGACTGTGTGATAAAGTTAAAAGTAACCTTGGAGGGTGTCATGCATCTGTAAAGCATCTTCTGCAGCTTTACTATGAGTGGAAAGAGTCTCTGCAATCCTGATTTACTTATGGAACACAAGGAGATAAATATTCTTTTGATAGATGAGCCATTTGCTGTCCAAAAGAGTATTTCCAGTGCCTTACACAATTTTAGATGGTGGTGTTCTGCCTTATGATTCATACAGCAAGCAGAAGAAGGGATTTAGTAAGTCCCTTAATGTTCTTATTAAATGAAATTATATAAAATTATTGTAAAATGCTTAATATAAAATCATGTCTTCAAAAAAATTTAACAAATTCACATAAAAGACATCATGACTGACTAAGATGCTATTGGCATTTCAGTGGCTTTCTGCTTAGGCCCATAATGCTGTGGAAATAATCTATTTGGTTATGTATTGTTGTTGCATGGGAGGCCAGTGTTACATGCCTTAGACCTGTCCTTTGTGGTGGTGTTAGTAGGGGTCTGTGGATCTAGGCTTTTTGTATGTCACCTTCCATTAATAAGGTTTGATTTACCCTTCAGGCTGGCATAAGTTCATTAAACAATGATGTTGCAGAGTAATGCAAAACCAGTTACAGAATACTGATTATTGGAGAGAGAGGAATTAGATTAGCATGAAAATAATGAAAAATCTGAAGCAAATACAATTTAGGGAATTAGGCAATGAGTAACGTGTAGTAGTCTGCTTTCCTCATGTGCAACATACCCTTTTGCGTTAAGGGAAGAGGTCTAGCATGCCCCACTTGTGACTAGGCATTTGCTGAATCTTCAGGATGAACACGATCAAGTTCTACCTGGTGCAAGGCACCCAAAGAACTCACTGGTTTCAAAAGATGCAATGTCTAACCACAGTAACTTGCTGGTGCAAGTATGAGAGAAGTAAATCTTGATATTTGATGGAAGAGCATCTCTGACTTGCAGGATGCTCTGCATGCTGCAGTGATGACTGGCTCTAGAAGCTGTCTTCTGTAATGCCCAAAAAAGAGTAAGCTAGTTGTCAAACTTCGGGTGCTTTAGTGAGGATCAGTACTGCACCTTTAAAAATGGGACTGCAGCCTCACCAGTGCTGAGACAGGAATCAAATAAACTAGCTTTGGGCACTGACAGTTTTGGTCTGTTCTGCCATTAGAAAAGTGAGATTTAAAGTACTGTATTGAGAATCACTTTCAGTGTTATAGAAGAATATCTGTCTAATTAAGTGGGGTACATTTCTGCAAGAAATGTACCACCTATAGTTTGTTAAAAAGGCAGCTTGCAAAGCATTGCAAGCACACTGCTTTTAATAATACTTTCTGATGTTTTTAATTTTTTTTTCCTTAATCATTGCTTTGCTTAAAGAATAGTTTCGTGATAATGGCAGCAGCCTCTGTAATTAGTGATATCAAAATATAGACAGCAGAAAGAATCTGACCTATTCTTTCCTTTCCTTGTTGTCTTACGCTGCTCACTCCTGTGGTATTAACAGATTCTCCTTGTAAAAGAAATTGATTCTTCACTCTCAGGCAGGTCATTATAAAAAGAGTTTTAAATCATTTGGTCTTCCCATCTCTGAAATATAGACTTCACTTCAATCTTCTCTGCATTACCAGCAATAAAAAGCCCATAATTTGTGAAAAATGAGATTTTTCTACAATATGTGCTCTGATAAGTAGCATTTCTACTCCTTGATCACTTTTCCCACGCCTGTTAACCTGCCAGGCTAGTACTCAGTACATCATGAAGAGGCTATATTCATCTCTGTTGCATAGCCACATGAAGATTAAAAACTGTGTTAGGGGCTCAGTTACTAATAAATTCCCTTTTTTGTTAAGTTTCCACTGATAGATCATTCACTGAGTGAATGGGTGCAGCTTCATGTTAGTATGTCAAGAGTGCAACATAACCACACTCTGTGGTGTATTCACAGAGAGTAGACAAGCACTGACATTTTAGTATCATTCACTTAAATGTGGAAAGGAGGCATTTTTGTATTCTGACAGGGTGCTTATTTGCTTAATAGAAAAGATACCAAAAATCTGCAAAAGTGACCAAAGGAAACCAGATAGGGGTAAAGCTGGAAGCTGGAGGCGTGTCATGGGTTCAGCAGCAGCAGTCATTTTTTCTCCTTCTTGGTAGCTGGTACAGCGCTGTGTTTTTGATTTAGGGCCTCGGAACAGTGCTGATAACACCAGTGTTTTCAGTTACTGCTTAGTAATGTTTTGGTCTGACCAAGGACTTTCTGAGCCTCATGCTCTGCCAGGGAGGTGGGGAAGCCGGGAGGAAGCAGAGACAGGACACCTGACCCAAACTGACCAAAGAGGTTATTCCATACCACAGCACGTCATACCCAGTATATAAAAACGGAGGGCAGAGGTCAGGCTTGATATCGGGTGGTGAGCAGTTGTATTCTCTTTCCTTGTATTTCTCTTGTATTATTACTGGCGGTAGCAGTAGTGATTTGTGTTATACCTTAGTTACTAAATGGTTCTTATCTCAACCTGTGGGAGTTGCATTCTTTCGATTCTCCTCCCCATCCCCCCCGGGACTGGGGGAAGAAAGAGGGGGAAGTAAGTGAGTGAGAAAACTGCGTGGCATAGAGGCTTAAACCACGACAAGGTCGCACTCATGGAAAACATATGGAAGAGGACATAAATCAAGAACTGCACAGTATGAAGCTGCCCTAGAGGTCCTCTTTGTTAGTTGTGCAAAATGAAATGGAAAGTAGTCACTATGGTGTGTTTGTCAAAGCACTGATCTGTCTAGTTAAAATGACAAGACCACTGGGATTGCCCTTGATCTGTTTTCCAGCATGGATTTCTGTAATATTTATATCACTTTCCTCTTTCCTTTAAACAGTATTATGGGATAAATAGGGTTGAAGAAGTTAAGGAAAATCTACAGAACGTATATGTGTGAAATCTACTGCAAAGATAATATTTTTAAATAAAGATGCATATTAGTATTATTAAACAGGTACATCGGTACCAACATTGTGTTATAGATCTTTTGCAGAAAATCAATTTTTTTCAAAAGTAGTATGACTCAGATCTAGGCTTTTCTGAATAAATTCGAATGTATTTATAATTTCCAGACCTCACATGTGCTGGGCTTTTATTTCTTGGTTGCTCTTTACAATTTGCTTTCTGATTGTAATCCTTGTGCCTCTGCTTTGCTTTGCTTGCTGCTTTTTGTCTATTTTAGTACATTTTAAGGTTTGCATGTGAACAACTCTCTGTCTATTCTCTAATGATATTGTCCTGGGTTTAGATTTCTCATGGAAAAACATGGAAATGCATGGTGAAACCTCTTTCTGTGGAAAACAATTTTCTGGCATGCATTTGTACTATGACAGCCCAAAATATTTCCAGCCATGTGTTTTCATTCAGGCACATCCTCCCATAGAATATCAACACTCCGTAAGTCTTCCGCCCTTCAGTTAGCAAGAAAGAAAAGGCTGACTCTAAAAAGCAAAGTCCCATTTCAGTCTTGCTAATTCAAAATCTGAGCTGCCCTCTGAATTTCCAGGGTCACTGTGTACCTGTCCTGGACACTTAGTATATACTAAACATATTATGTAATAGTTGTCCAGTGACAAATGGAGTCTGTGTATTGCCATGGTACCTTTGGAAAATGTGCTGAAGAAACAGAGCAGCAATATCTGTATAAATGATAAATCTGATATTCAGAAGACTACCAGATGTCTGGATTTCCCTAGACATGTATTATTTTTTTCTGCATGGTAATTCTGTCTTGGGAGATTATAAGGAAGTTCTATGTTTTCTGAGTTTTCTACTTTTCAGCATTACAGCTAGGCAACTATAAATCTGGAAAGTCTGGACATATCCAGATTTTCTATATAGTAAATTCAGTGTGGTCCAAAGTGATGATTTACTTTGTGTAGGAACAGTTTCCCTTGGTTTGAATTTACTGTGGAAACTTTAAATGGAAAATGTGCATACATTTTGGTCTGGAAAATCCTGGTCAAAAAGGAATTAGCCATAAATATCTGATAATGAATAAGCTCGATTTCCTGGTTTTACCACCAAGGCTTTCCCTACTTTTTCAGTTCACTACCTTTTCATTGGGTGAACTAATTTTCTGAATTAACAATTAGGTGATTGCTCACACTCCCTTTGCATATCTTTCTTCTTTCATTTGTGTTTTAGAGTCTCTAACATGACCTTGGCATGCATTAATAGATATTTTAGTGTAAATTAGATATCTACTTCACTTTGAAAATCTGCTCCCATATCTTTTGCTGATCAGCTCTCCTTTTGATCTTTCCATCTCCATTTCTATCTCTCCCTGATCACTATACCTTATCTTCAATGCCTCTCATTTTTCCTCTTTTTCTGCTTCATGAAGAAGACACTCTTCAGACTCTTCTCTTCTTGATTTGTTCAATCACTCCATTTCTGCTTCCTTGCACTAGCACTGCAGTGTTTCAGACATGTCCTTTGCTGTAATATCTACTGCTTCAAAATGTGCTATGACTTAGTTCTTGTCATCACCTAACATTATCTTACCCCTATGCCCAGTTTCAGTCTTTGCCTTTATCTATTTGCTCCAACAAAGACTAGCACTAAGTCTTCCTATCACTTCCTTTCTCACTAGTTGGTAGTTGATGCATGTGGTCTAGAGAATTAACCTGGCTCTAGAAAGGGAATATGTCTTGCATAGGAATATTCCTGCATATGTTAGAAGAGCTAGAAGGGAAAAAATAGATCATGAATTTCAAAATCCGCACCAAAAAATGCAGATAATATATAAAATTATTTTTAATTATAGATACATAAATTTCTCAGCACATTCTTTTTAACAAATTTTAATTACAGCCATTACTACATCAATATGATGTGCTCTCTGTTTTAAAGTTGGCACAGCTGGACTGTTGGCCTTACTAGAAATCTCTCCCAAATCCAAAAGTCCAACCTTGTTTCTTAGATGTTTGCATCAAAATGGATCTTCTCTTTCTTTAAACATTTACCATATATACATATGAAGCAACAAGAAAACCATAATGAAACCATTCTGGTCATGTCTGAGAAGTATTTCTCTTACTCTTTTAACAAGAATGTTTACTTACTGTTTACTCTAAGTAAACACTCTAAGTTTACTCTTTTTAGCAACAAAGTTTACTTAGTGGAGCTAAAATAGCAACAATTTTCTGCCTTAAAAAAACCACACCAAAACCCCACAGCTTTGAAGACTTTAAAAAAATCCAATGTTAACTTTTGGGATGCTTCAGTTAACAATTTTTAATCCCACTAATATTTTTTAACCTATTAAATAGCCAAGAAGGCAATATTCACTGTTGTTTGTAAGAACCCTACTGTCACTGTTGGTCTGCAAAAGGGGGGCAGCCACTCTTTCAGAGATTTTTAGCAGAAAAGGAGAATGAGACGTTAATTTTTTTGCATGCCACTTGTTTTGCAGACATGAATGCTGCTGAAAAAGGGCTTTTATTGCCTGCAATTGATTGGAATATCTGCAAATTTCTAGTAAGAGAGGTGGCAGTCTCCAAAATGCTTGATGTACACCTAGGAAAAATTGCTTGTATGGTGGAAATGGAGTTCAAGCTATTTTTAGTAAATATACCACCACCTCTGGAAACTAACATTGAGGGCTTTCACATTCTGACTCAAAACTGAAGTTAGAGTTTAAAATTGAAACTAGGACTATGCATCTCTTTGTACTTATTAATAAAACCTTTATTGATTGAGAGTGCTGGTCTTTTGCTCTATATATTCCGTTCTTCTCCCACATATTTTTTCCTTCTTGCTGATAAGCTGCTGCAATAAAATTCAAAAGACAAGATGGCTTATTTTCTACTTGATTTAAGCACTTTTAAGAAAGGTCTTTTGAAAGAAATAGATAAACTGATTAATATACTCAATAGATCCTGGCATTTGTAGCACATTTTTTTTTGTTCTATCTAACTTTACAAATATCTTTTCCTTTTTTAAATGAATATTAAGGGAACAAGATTGTTTGCTTATGCTTTCTTTTTTTGCTGCAATCTCAATTATTACTACCTGTCACAGATGAAATATTGGTACATTAAACATTATCTCTTCTTTTGTTTAAAGCTGACCTGCTATTTCTGTGTTGCTTCTTTTCTTTTTTTTTCTCTTCTTTAATAAGTTAATTGATGACTGTGTGCTAAATTTTTGACTCTAAGAAAAAGTAGGAACATTCATAAAAGAGGCAAGCTCAGTCATCCTTGATCACACTTGGGGCTTTATATGAGTACATGCTTTGGGACTGTTCTGTGTTGGATGGGTACAGCAGAGGTGAACTTGGATGGGTATGTCTTGAAAGTCAGTTTGTGTTTATTTTAGTACTAAAGAGGGTTTTGATCAGGCCTACCCAGTCTTCTGTAGTATTTTCTGAACTCACTTCTTTGAACATATATTATTGCAAATTTGCCTCTATAATCAAATACATTGTGCCAATTTTTTTTTTTGTGGGGTCCTACTGAGCTGTTGGCTTGTTTTTCTAATCGTAAAAATCATAGATAATGAAGATGTTTATCTTCCTGACCATAGAAGATTGTTCCCAGCATCATACCCATGAACTTTAGTCTTGTTTTGAGTATCAGGATATTATTCCTGGTATTCATTTGGCAATAAGTGGTATTCCTCAGGAGTTGGTACTGGGACCAGAACAGTTCAACATTTTTGCTAGTGACATGGACAATGGGATCAAATGCACCCTCAGCAAGGTTCCTGATCACACCAAGCTGTGTGGTGCAGTTGGCATGCTGGAGGGAAGGGATGTCATCCAGAAGGACCTGGACAGGTTTGAGAGGTGTGCCTGTGCAAGCCTCATGAAGTTCAATAAGGCCAAGTGCGAGGCTCTGCGCCTGGGTTGGGGCAATCCCAGGCACAGCTACAGGTTGGGCAGAGAAGAGATTCAGAGCAGCCATGCAGAGAAGGGCTTGGGGGTGTTGGTCGATGAAAAAATGAACATGAGCCGGCAGTGTGCGCTTGCAGCCCAGAAAGCCAACCGTATCCTGGGCTGCATCAAAAGGAGTGTGACCAGCAGGTTGAGGGAGGGGATTTTCCGCCTCTGCTCTCATGACGCCCCACCTGCAGTACTGCATTCAGCTCTGGGGGCAACAACACGAGAAGGACACGGACCTGTTGGAGTGAGTCCAGGAACACAAATATGATCTGAGGTCTGGAGCGCCTCTCCTATGAAGACTTAAAGGAGACCTTAGAGCAGCCTTCCAGTACCTAAAAAGGACCTGATCTATGAGAAATCTGGAGAGGGACTTTTAACAAGTGCATGTAGTGACAGGACAAGGGGGAATGGCTTTAAGATGACAGAGGGGAGATTTAGACTAGACATTAGGAAGAAATTCTTCACTATGAGAGTGGCGAAACACTGGCACAGATTGCCCAGAGAAGTTGTGGCTGTCCCATCCCTGGAAGTATTCAAGGACAGTTTGGATGGGGCTTTGAGCAACCTGGTCTAGTGAATAATGTCCCTGCCTGTGGCAGGAGGGCTGGAACTAAATGGTCTTTAATGTCCTTTCCAACCCAAGGCATTCTATGATTCTGTGATTCCAATTTTCCTTAAATCAGTTACCTTTTCCCCTGTACCACCTTAAACTTTTATTTTCCTTCATCTATCTGTGCCTGTCTTCAAATGGCAGTTGCGACAATTCATAGAAAATTACATGTGATTTTGTTCGGTTGAGTGTTACCTTCCTCGCTAAGACAGCCTGGTATTCTATGACCTTTAACTGCTCAGTTGTTCTGTGTCCATATTACAGGGTTCCTCCCTTTCACACCAGTATTAATTGAAGGTGTTGGTATTGGTAATGCCACAGTCAGTATAAATATAATGCTTGCAGCATCCTTTCTGAATTCTTGACCAGGCTTTTAGCTAATAATATGTCAACCTTAACTCCACGGAAATCAATAGTCACCTATATCAACATGGATCAGGCCCAAGGTATTATGTGATTTAAAGCATGTTATTTTATTCTGCAAAAATGATTTTTATGTGCTATTGATTTTAGAGTTATACTGCTGTTTAGGTTCCTCTTCTTTTTGGTACTTCTTTTGAAGAGCGGTATTCAAGAATGTCATGGACACCCCAGATCTTGGGGGCAAGCCATAGCTTATGATGTACTTGTGCCAGTAGCAGCATCTGCTGTTTGCTATTTTCTTTGGACTCAGCTTTGAGCCAGCAGGAATTTACACATCCTGATCTCTTTGGATATTGGCTTCTGAAAATAACGCCCCTTGGGTTTTGAATGAGGGACCTTTTAAATATGCATTTATGTTCTGGGCTGTGATGGTTTTCTTTTGAAATGTGGGTCTCCTACATTTGAATAAGATTAAATTCTGATATGAGCCCTTGTTCAGTTCTCTCTGCATTTAAGTTTTACATCAGCAGAGCTCCAGTAACTTCAGCAGAGGCATTACTACTCTTGTATGGCAAACCAGGACATGCAAGTCTTACTATTTATTTATGTGTGAGCAAGCAAACATTGCAGCTCTTTGGTTGTGTAGACCTGTGCAGATGAATTGGAACCACTGAACCCATGCTGATTTACAACAGTGTTAAGCATATGGCTAAGCCTGAGGATGAGAAATAAAAGCTCTGTGTTGCAGAGGTTTGGAATCCACAAAACATATACTCAAACCTGTGTAATATGGCCTGTATTCACCACCTTATCACCTGGTGGTGAACTGCAGACCAGCAGCTTCTGTTGGTTCAAAGGTAATTATTCGCAGTTTAAGGACACATAAACCTTCTTGACTCCTTCAAGAAACAGAACCGTGAAGTAAATAAAGTAAGGGAAAAAGCATAAGATGAAACAGAATCTGTGCAACGAGTAATAATAGCAAAGAACTGTTCCTGCTATGTTTTACACCTTGCCACTGATTTTCAGAAACATACATGGAGTGATGGAGGTTATGAAAAATTTCTTTGAGCTGTTCAAAAGAACAGCAGAAATTCATGTGCATCTGTGCATGCTAAGCATAAACTTGTCAGTCTCATTGCTCTGTATTCTAAAAAAGTCATTAGGATAAATGATCTAAATTCTCTGCATATCTCACTTCACTAATTAGACATGTTTCTTACACCAGGATGGCTCTTCCCTTACTTTCATGCCTTTCTTGTTTTCATGCTTTCCTCATGCTAGATTACATTTCAGACTGATAACAGACTTCTATCAAACTGTACTATAACAGTCAGTAGCAAACTGTCTATTGCCTGGGTATATCTGTGTATCTTTTACAAAAGCAACTGAGAAATGGGTAAAAATGGTTTTGGAGAAGTAAAAATAGGCAAAACAAATGTATAAGAGTAGTATGCTGCTGCAGGCAGTCGCTTAGCCAGGGAAGTTTGAGTGGAAAAATAGAAAAGCTTTGCTGTCTTTGATTCATACCTTATGAGATGTTTCTTTAATGCTTGGTCTTTTGTGTAGCCAAAGCAATGCTCATTTATCAGTCTGTGGTTTAACGCAAATGCATCAGGGTAAAAACTGAAGAAGGAAGGTTAAATGACAGGCATGCCCTAACTTAGAAACTACAGGGCTGATGAATGCCTCAGAAAGCTGACTGAAAGGAAATCTTTTTCAACAGATCCTGAAAATAACAACAAGAATGAAGTGAGCAAATTTTGGTTTAATGGTACATTTAACTAATTCTGAATTACTGTGGAAGTCTTTGAAAGTGTTTCTTGTAGGAGCATTAATACCAAATGAATTCATTGAGATCAGTATTATTGCAGTGAATAATAGCAAATAAATTAATATAATTATAAGGGAATAAATGTTAGCAAAATAATTTATATGTGTAGTTCTTCATTGCTAAACTTCTATTTGTTCTCTCTTGTGTTAAGGTCTCTCTGCTTTCTTGTGTTCTTACTGTTCAGATAGAGTTAGTAATTCTGGTGATTCACATGTGAGGTACAGTATTGTAATCCCCAGGGTTTCTGGTCATTCATACCTCTCTGTGTGTATCTCTCTAGACTTCCAAGGTGGTATTAGAGATATCCTTGTTACTCTTAGGGGACTGATTGACTATCAGTGATTTTACTGAGTTTTACAGAGAAGAAAGAGATGGTAAAACTTGCCCAGGGTTGAATTTGAATATGTGAATAAAGGTTTCAGCCCAGTAGTCTTTTATTTCTGTCTCACTGCTCCACTCATTTGTGCTGACATGACTCTAGAGTAACTTATCTAAGGTCAGGGGAATTACATCAATGTAAAATTAGGGTAAATGAGAGGAGAATCAGGTCTCCATGTGTATTTCTCCTAGGAGAGCTATTATTATTTGATGATCAAGTCAGAAAGATGAGAAATCGTTTTCTCTATTATGTAAATAATGCAATTAGAAATCAAACTAAATTTGTTCCGACTTTTCCAGTTGGATTTCTTCCAACCTAATGTGAATGAATCAGATAAAGAGAGTCCCTCTGCCTATCTGATTATTCAACTCATATTTGTAAATTTAAAGGAAAAGTAGAGCAGAGGGCTTTTGGAGTCTGATGGAGAATCCTTATCTGATAAAACAAGGAAAGGAATTTAATCTAGATCAATTAAAAATATTTAAAAGGTGTTAGGATTAGTTCAACTTTGCCTTCCTAAGTATGGCTATTTAAATTTAGCAGAGAAGCTAGCCAGCAGTTTTGTTTGAAGAGCTTGCTGGTTTTAAAATGAAAATTTGAGGTTTCCCTGTGAGTGCTTGGGGAAACATCAAGGAAATCTGCTCTTCCAGCCTCTCCAATTAGACATCCTTTCAAAAGCAGGATTTCTTTCTAGGAACTGGGTACTAGTGTTTATGTGAAGTCACTAAACAAAAAACCTAAACAAACCAAGAGCAAATTCTTGAATTTACTGGTCTAATATGGCCCAGCACACAATGTAAAAAAGTGGGGCTATTTTATCTCTGTGTCTTGATGATACTGATCTGCCGTGAGCCTGATCTGTGATGGCTGAGTGTCTGCTACCATGTGCGAGAAGAGACTCCTGCGGTTCTTGGGCAACTGTGCAGGAATGGCCTGGCACATGCTCCACCACAGCAAATTTCACAAAGGACTTGCTTTTTGCTACCTTACTGATAGATTTTTGTCCCGGGTTCAGCAGTAACAGTCATTATTTTTTTTTTTTTCTCTTTCTTGGTAGCTGGTGCAGCGCTGTGTTTTTGATTTTGGGCCTGGGAGCAGCGCTGATAACACCAGTGTTTTCAGTTACTGCTTGGTAATGTTTTGGTCTGACCAAGGACTTTCTGAGTCTCATGCTCTGCTGGGGAGGACTGGAAGCTGGGAGGAAGCAGAGACAGGACACCTGACCCAAACTGACCAAAGAGGTTATTCCATACCACAGCACGTCATGTCCAGGATGTAAAAAATTGGGGGCAGGAACCTAGAAGTCCCTCTCTCTCGGCTGGGTTGGGTGGTGAGCGGTTGTATCCTCTTCCCTTGTATTTGCCTTGTCATTATTATTATTGGTGGTTGCAGCAGTGATTTGTATTATACCTCAGTTACTGGACTGTTCTTATCTCAACCCGTGGGAGTTACATTCTTTCGATTCTTCTTCTCCCCATTCCACCCCCCCACCCCCCCACCCCCATTGGAGTGGGGGGGAAGAAAGAGGGAGAAGTGAGTGAACGGGCTGCATGATTTACAGCTTAAATCATGACAATTTCGTAACTGCAAATTGTAGGAGGACTATCCTGGGTCCCAGATTTTCCCGAATGGTGAGGAATGTGTTTTGTATTTCCATTCAGCTGTAATAATGAGGAATGCATAATGTTTCTAACTTTAAAGCCCTATCACAGGAGCCAGTTTTGTCTTCAGAATGTAGCTGAAGAGTCTGGGGGGCTTTAACTTCACTGAAACCAGTTTACTTGTTTCTGTGTTTCTTATGGGCTTGCTTAATCAGAAGGAAAACCTGGTCATAAGTCAGAGCTGAGAGGCTTTTGACAAAAAACAAACAAATAAAAAAACCCCACCAAACCCCCAAGGCTTTCATGTAGAAGCCTTTGTGACTTCTTGTCCACATTTTTAGTTTTACAGGTAATTGGTGCCTGGCAGCTCATTCCTGATGTATTTCTTTGGCTTGACTTTGTGTTAATTACCTAAATTTACTCATTTAGAGGCATCACTGCATGTGGTTTGGCAGGAACATGTTTTCCTAAAGGGGCTTTCATGTATGCTTTTCCGCCTGCACTGGAAGCTGCATTTACTGTACTTCAAAATGTTATTGTTTGCTTTACTTAGTCAGATAAACAAATATTATGATAATGAAAAGTCCATGAACAAATGGTGACAACAGCAGAGCACTAAACATAAGAATTAATTAACAAGAGCAGTCAGCTATCCCAGATGTCTGATGTAATTTTGAAGAGAGAACTTGAAATATTGAAGATGTTCAAAGCAGCACTTAGGAGGGTGAAAAATGACCGTGCACTTTAACATCTAAATTACAAATGTGATCTCTGTATCTTATCTATAGGCTTACAAATGAATGATACTAAGATTTGCATGCTTGTAACTCATCAGCTGCAATAAAAGAAAGCCTGTTTTCTGCCTATATGGTTCTTCCCAGTTTTGGATTTTTCTGTCAGGATGGTGAAGGAGCCAATGGATGTAGGAAGGATTCTCTTCATTGTCAGTAGTTCAGGCATTTGTATATTGCACCAATTCCTAATGTTTCTGACTTGTTTAGAAAAGCTGATCCAGAGCTCACTAAAGTCTCATGCTGAACCAGGAATGTTTCTATTATGCTTGTGTTTTCCCCATTTCTTTTATCACAGCCTTTTCTGTGCTACATGACTGCTGTATGCATCTGGTCTTCCTCTTTGCTGAGAGTTCAAGGACCTGTTTGAATGTCAGTTAAAGAATTAGGTCCTGCTGGGCCTGTTAGGGCCCAGGTATCTCAAACTATGATTTACCTCTGATATGTCCTGATCCATGCAATGATGTTATTTTATTTGGTTGTAGGGTCAAGTAAAGTTGCTTAGAGGCTTCAGTTAAGTTTGGACAACCTGAATTGGTACACAGCACCATTTAAGCCAGTGGACCAGTGCTGGCAGAAAACCTACTCTGTAAATAACATCTCAGCAGCCAACCTTGGCAGAAGCAGTCTCTAAGTCTTCCTGGTGGTTTAGCTCTCTCCTGAAGAAAGGGAGCAAACTAGATTTCCTACTGCAGACTTCAGCATAACCATATGCAGTTGAATTACAGCTGGAAAGGCATACGCAGGTGCTCTGGGAAGCAGGGAAGAGATGCTTGTGTTTTTCCATCTTTCATTGCTATTAGGTCAAGGCTAGCTTCAATTTGCTCCCAAAGAAAAAGTGTGTTCAGAGATGCTCTGCCCACCTCAGGTGTGACCCTGGGAATTAAAAAAATAAAAAAAATAAAAAAATTACTTGCCTCTCTTAAGCAGATGACATCATGAAGGAGAGGATGGTTCTGAACCCAGGTAAAAATAGATGTGAGGTTTGACTTCACTGGAAACAAGAATTGGCCCCGTGAGCTGAACCTGATTTGCAAAATGAGGAAATACTCACTAAAGCAGAGCAGCAGCATATTTTGAAATTAAGACCATTGTGAAAATGAGTACAGTGTACTCAGGTTATTTAACTAACTAGGTGGATATAAGAAATTCTACCTCCCGTGACTAACACGGGCTGCCTTTTTAGCTCAGTACAATAAGAAGGGAGTCTGAGCTGCTGGATATCTTAACAATGTTGATATTTTGTACTCAATAAAAGGTTCCCAGAATTGCAAATATTTAAAGTGCATGTATGTTCTTGTATAATCATTTTTCCATGGCGACATTATCTCCATTTAGGACTCTCTCTGTTCTTGCTTCATCTCAAAACTAATCCTCTGTGTGCTATTTCTTTTTCATTGCAGCAAAAAAATTACACCTGTGCTGAGCCCTTCCTAGTCAGAACATGCTGTGTAACAGTGTCAGGCTCTACCTAATGGGCTGTCTCCTAAGAAAATTTTAAGTCCACTTAAAAGGAGCTGATTCTTTCCCACTTTTATTTCGCATATTATCAGTTCATAGTTTTTCTTCCAGATATTTTATCAGCTTCCTCTGTCTTATGTCACTGGGGGATTTCTGGGAGCCTGGCTATGGTGTAAATGTGCAATAATGGTGGAGGGAAATCCGTGCCAAACGTCTGTCACCTGCATGGTGCTGAACATCGCTTCTGCAGGAGGGTCTTCTTGTGTCCTAGGGAAAGCCTGCTTTTCCAGGTTCCTGCTGTGTCTCTGGCTTAACAAGGTGTCTGGTGCCTGCCATGTCACAATGTTTAGGTATAAAATTCCAGCTGGAAACATAGTAGTTATGCTGAAGAGAAGCAAAGACAGTGCTATAATGTAGGACGGTGGGTACAAATGGCCAGATGAAATAGCTTATATAGTGGCATATCACTCTCTCACCCCATTTATTTTTCCTGCAGCCAAGAAGGGTGTGAGCAGAAGTTTTTCTTGTCACTAACCTGAGACAAGAGAGAATGAGGCAGGGTCATCAGGGAGGTATGAAATATGGCTGAAAAGCAAAGCCAGTCCTAGGAGAGGATACTGCTGTGAATGTTATAAGCAATAGTTAAGATGATTTTTTTTTTTTTTTTTTTAGAAAGAAAAGAAGGATGAGCAATGTCCTGGGTTCAGCAGTAGCAGTCATTTTTCTCCTTCTTAGTAGCTGGTGCAGTGCTGTGGTTTTTGACTTTTGGCTGGGAACAACGCTGATAACACCAGTGTTTTTAGTTACTGCTCAAATGTTTAGTCTGACCAAGGACTTTCTGAGTCTCATGCTCTGCCAGGGAGGAGGGGAAGCTGGGAGGAAGCAGAGACAGGACACCTGACTCAAACTGACCAAAGAGGTTATTCCATACCACAGCACATCATGCCCAGTATATAAACTGGGGGCAGTTACCTGGAAGGGGGGGATCACTGCTGGGTTGGGCTGGGTATTGGTTGGCTGGTGGTGAGCGGTTGTGTTCTCTTCCCTTGTTATTTCCCTTATAATTATTATTATTGGTGGTAGCAGCAGTGGTTTGTGTTATACCTTAGTTACTGGACTGTTCTTATCTCAACCTGTGGGAATTACATTCTTTCAATTCTCCTTCTCATCCCTCTGGGAACAGGGGGAGGAAGGTGGGGAGTGAGTGAGGGCAGCAAGGCTGAGTTGCTAACTGGGCTTACACCATGACAGTTCTTTTTTTGGCGCCCAATGTGGGGCTCAAACCCATGACCCTGAGATTAAGAGTCTCATGCTCTACGGACTGAGCTAGCCGGGCCCCTAAGCTAGCCCACCCCACTGCCCATTGTTTATCCACTTGTTGTTCCATACCATTCACATCATGCTCAGATCCCACGTTTCAATATACTATCACTCTTATCTCATATATATACACATATATATACAGCCACAGAGAGAGAGAAAGAGAGAGAGAGAGAGAGGTCATTCCTTAGTACATGGATCAATCCCTATAAAGCTGCTGAGTCCATCCAGTCTGTGATGTCGGGCTCCATCTCTTGTAACAGCAGTCTTTCAGAGCAGGGGAGGCCATATGCAGTGTTGGATCGTTGCCTGCTAATGCTGATCATTCCTTTACTGCAAAACTCGTCCTGTTTCATTAAAGTTCATTCTTTGCTGGGATGACAGTCAGAGGGAAGGCAGGGCCAGTCATTGCTGACCTGAAGGCATCTGGTTGGTGGGCTATAAAAGTGCTACATAGCAGGCAACAGCATACAATTGTGTTCATTGGCTGTTTTCTCCTAAAATCAAATCCCCTTGAGGTATACATCAGACTTCCCCATCTTCCCGCATTACCCACCAAGTATATCCGGGTCCCTGAGCAAAAGCAATCCCACAGGTGGGTTAGCCTTTACCAGAAGCAGGAATAACCCAGACTGTCTTCCCAGCAAATTCTCTATGTGCACCACAGGAACTTTGCCCCCCTCCACAGTACATAAAGTTTCTGACTGGGCTGGACCAGCCCTGTTGGCAGATCCTCTGGTACTGAACAACCAGATAGATTTTGGTAAATGTGTATCCCAATGCTTGAAAGTCCCACCACCCATTGCTCTCAGTGTAGTTTTTAACAGCCCATTGTACCGTTCGATTTTCCCAGGGGCTGGTGCGTGGTAGGGTATGTGATATACCCATTCAATGCCATGCTCTTTGGCCCAAGTATCTATCAGGCTGTTCTGGAAATGAGTCCCATTGTTTGACTCAATTCTCTCTGGGGTGCCGTGTAGCCACAAAATCTGTTTCTCAAGACCCAGGATAGTGTTTCGGACAGTGGCGTGGGGCACAGTATATGTTTACGACCATCTGGTGGTTGCTTTCACCATGGTAAGCACGTGGCACTTGCCCTGGCAGGTTGGTGGGAGTGTGATATAATCAATTTGCCAAGCCTCCCCATTTGCACTTCAGCCATCGTCCTCCATACCAAAGAGGCTTTAACCGTTTAGCCTGCTTAATTGCAGCACATGTTTCACAGTCATGAATAACCTGGGCAATAGCGTCCATTGCTAAGTCCACCCCTCAGTCATGAGCCCATCTGTATGTTGCATCTCTGTCCTGATGACCTGAAGTGTCGTGGGCCCACCGGGCCAAAAATAATTCACCCTTATGTTGCCAATCTAAGTCCATCTGAGCCACTTCAATTTTAGCAGCTTGATCCACTTGTTGGTTGTTCTGGTGTTCCTCAGTGGCCCTACTCTTGGATACATGAGTGTCTACATGGCATACCTTCACTACCAGGTTCTGCACACGGGCAGTGATATCTTGCCACAGTGCAGCAGCCCAGATGGGTTTACCTCTGTGCTGCCAGTTGCTCTGCTTCCATTGCTGCAACCACCCCCACAGGGCATTTACTACCATCCATGAGTCAGTATAAAGTACTGGCCACTTTTCCCTTTCAGCAATGGCCAAGGCCAGCTGGATGGCTTTCACTTCAGCAAAATGGCTCGATTCACCCTCTCCTTCAGCAGTTTCTGCAACTTGTCGTTGAGGACTCCATACTGCTGCCTTCCATCTACGGTGCTTTCCCACAATGTGACAAGACCCATCAGTAAATAACGCATATTGCTTTTCACTTTCTGACAGTTCATTATATGGTGGGGCCTCTTCAGCACGCATCACTCCTTCCTCCTCTGGTGACCTTCCAAAATCTTTGCCCTCTGGCCAGTCCATGATGACTTCTAGAATTCCCGGGCTACTGGGATTTCCTATTCGAGCTCGTTGTGTAATTAATGCAGCCCACTTACTCCATGTAGCATCGATTGCATGATGTGTAGAGGAGACCCTGCCTCTGAACATCCAGCCCAGCACGGGCAACTGGGGTGCCCGGAGGAGCTGTGCTTCAGAGCCAATCACTTCCGAAGCAGCTCAAACCCCTTCATAGGCTGCCAATATCTCTTTTTCAGTTGGGGTATAGGTGGCCTCAGATCCTTTGTATCCCCGACCCCAAAAGCCGAGGGGTCGACCTCGAGTTTCCCCTGGAGCTTTCTGCCAGAGGCTCCAGGTAGGACCATTCGGCCCAGCTGCGGTGTACAGTACATTTTTAACATCTGGCCAAGTTCGGACTGGTCCGAGGGCTACTGCATGAGCTATCTCATGTTTAATTTGCTCAAAGGCCTGCTCTGGCTCATGGCCCCATTTAAACTCATTCTTCTTCCGGGTCACATAATAGAGAGGGCTTACAATCAAGCTGTAACTCGGGATGTGCATCCTCCAGAACCCCACAGCACCCAAGAAAGCTTGTGTTTCTTTCTTATTAGTTGGTGGCGACATTGCTGTTATTTTGTTGATCACATCTGTGGGGATCTGGCGGCGTCCATCTTGCCATTTTATTCCCAAAAATTGAATCTCCTGTGCAGGTCCCTTGACCTTACTCCGTTTTATGGCAAAACCGGCTGTCAGCAGGATTTGGATTATTTTCCTCCCTTTCTCAAAGACTTCTTCCGCTGTATCACCCCACACAATGATGTCATCAATGTATTGCAGGTGCTCTGGAGCTTGCCCCTGTTCCAGCGTAGTCTGGATCAGTCCCTGGCAGATGGTAGGGCTGTGTTTCCACCCCTGGGGCAGTCGGTTCCAAGTGTACTGGACGCCCCTCCAAGTAAAAGCCAACTGTGGCCTGCACTCTGCTGCCAGAGGAATTGAGAAAAAAGCATTGGCAATATCAATCATGGCATACCACTTGGCTGCCTTTGACTCCAGTTCATACTGAAGCTCTAGCATGTCCGGTACAGCAGCACTCAAGGATGGGGTAACTTCGTTCAGGCCACGATAGTCTACTGTTAGTCTCCACTCTCCATTAGACTTTCACACTGGCCATATGGGGCAATTAAAGGGTGAGTGGGTCCTACTGATCACTCCTTGACTCTCTAATCTATGGATCAGCTTATGGATGGGATTCAGGGAGTCTCGGTTGGTGCGATATTGCCGCCGGTGCACTGTTGCGGTCGCGACTGGCACTTGTTGTTCTTCGACCTTCAGCAACCCCACAACAGAAGGATCCTCTGAGAGACCAGGCAAGGTGGACAGCTGCTCCACTTCCTCTGTCTCCAAAGCAGCAATACCAAAAGCCCATCGGTACCCTTTTGGGTCTTTGAAGTACCCTCTCCTGAGGTAATCTATGGCAAGGATACATGGAGCCTCTGGACCAGTCACAATGGGGTGTTTTTGCCATTCCCTCCCAGTCAGGCTGATTTCAGCCTCCAGTACAGTCAATTCTTGGGATCCTCCTGTCACTCCAGAAATAGAAATAGGTTCCACCCCCTGACAGCTTGATGGCATCAGAGTACACTGTGTACCAGTATCTACTAGAGCCTTATGCTTCTGTGGGACTGATGTGCCAGGCCATCTGATCCACACAGTCCAGTAAATCCAATTGTCCCCTACCTCCACCTGGCTGGAGGCGGGGCCCCTCTAGTAGTCATCACATTGGTCACTCACGTCTTGTAGAGATGGACTGTTCTTCTTCATCACAGAAGCTGAGGTAAAATCTGCTCTTCCACTCCATCTGGGAACCTGCTCACCAGAGACTGAAGCCGCAGCCTTCATGGGGTGATCAGCCTTGACCTTTGTTCTCCTCTTTAATTCTCGCACCTGCTCCTCCAAAACTGAAGTAGGCTTTCCATCCCACTCCTTCATATCTTCTCCATGATCCCGCAGGTAAAACCATAGGGTGGCCTGTGGTGTATAACTTCTATATCTTCTCTCTCGAACAGTGGGACGCCTTCTGTTAATAGCTGAGACGTGTGTTGGTACATGTGAGGAGCTGGATAGATTGTCTCTCAATTGTTGGAGGTTCTGGGACAGTTTTTCCACAGCTGAGATGATGGAAGGGGTGATCTTATCTTCAAACTCTCGGAGTTTATAGATGATATCATCCACTGTTGGTGGTCTTATGTCACTCCAGGTTATTGTTGCCAATGAATGGGCATATGATTGGGGTGCATTTCGTGTAAATTTCCGGCACATGGGTTGTGTACATTTGACTTCATCTGGATCTATGGTTATATCCCCGTTATTTGGCTTGATGTTATAGATCATCTCTACAATGGCTGATTCCCTCAGAGACTGGATGCCTTTCTCTAGAGTAGTCCACTTGGCCGAACGACTCATAATATCATCCTTGTATGGAAACCTATCTTTCACCGCTGCCAAGAGCCACTTCCAAAGGCTGAGGGACTTTTTCTCTCTTGCAATTGCTTTGTCAATTCCCCCTTCCCTGGCAAGTGATCCCAGCTGTTTGGCTTCACTACCTTCTAGTTCATGACCATCAGCCCCATTGTCCCAGCATCGGAGCAGCCAGGTGATGATGTGCTCCCCTGGCTGACGGGTAAAGTCTTTTCACATATTCCGTAGCTCGGTCGAGGTCCGAGATCGAGAAGTCACCTCTTTCTTTTCTTCTTCTTCTTCATCATGTGGTAATAACTCCTGGGCAGATGCTGTCCCAGGTGGTGACGTTTCTTTGTCTTGGTTCATCTTTCCTGCCTCTTCTTTGTTTTTCCTCTTGCGTACAGGGGCAACCGATATTGGTATGAGTTGGTCCTCTGGTTTAGCTGCGGTGATTATTACTGTGGTTTGGGTAGCTGCTGTACTTGTCACTGGGGTTTGAATCATGGCTGTATCTGTCGCTGGTGGTGGTGTAGCTGCTGCACTTGTAGCTGGATTAACTGCACTGTCCATTACTCCGCCCTCAGATCCAGAGATGTTTTTTTCCTTTTGAAGATGCTGGACAGTGTTAAACAAGGCTCTGTAAGCATAAGCCAAGCCCCAGCACGTTGCCATGATTTGTCCATCTCTGGTGTGACCAGAATGATCACACACCTCCTTTAAATGTTTTACTAATTTTTCTGGGTTTTGCATTTGTTCACTGGTGAAGCTCCAAAGCACTGGAGGGGCCCAGTGGCCCAGGTACTTGCCCATACTACCCCACACACCCTGCCACTCATGACTGTCCAGCCTTGGGGAAAATCTCTTGGCCATCCTGGATTGTGGTCTAACCCCAGACATGGCCCACACCCCACTCTGCTTAACTCTCCGGACCAGACTAAATAGTTGTGAGTACAACATATTCAGTATGTGTGCCAACATGATAATTCCCGTCACCACCAGCAGGCAGATCTCAAGGGTATCTAAAGGCCATTCGAAACCTTCAGAATTCTCAAATAGTGTTGTAAACGGCCCGGTGGGGGCGCTGGGAGCACAAAAGAATGTCTCCTTCACAGGCTGACCACCCGAGGAGGTGAAAAGAGACGTGTAATTGCTAAACACTTCCATTATATACCTTCCAAAGTATAGAGTTGGTGGCCACACTGAAAACACAAACCAGGTCGGTTTCATGATCACTGAGTCTATTGTATTAACAATCCGTGCAATACTGTATAATGTAACAAGAATCTTAACCCAAAACCCAGATCTGAAAAACGTTAAGATAAGAAGAACCGGCTGTAAGTAAAGTATCATACGCTGAACCTGTGAGAACCAGAGCAACAACTTTGAGAGCCAATAAATCAGCATTGTGATGAGTGGCTATTTTGTCTTTATCTCAACCCTTTCGTGCCCCACGTTGGGCGCCAAAACTGTGGTGGTTTAAGACGTAAATTTCCCTTCTCCCTCATTTTCCGCCCCCCCCCCCTTCCCCTTTGATGGGGGGGAAATGGGGAGAAGAACCGAAGAAAATGTAACTCCCACGGGTTGAGATAAGAACAGTCCAGTAACTAAGATACAATACAAATCACTGCTGCCACCACCACCACCAATAATAATGACAAAGTAAATACAAAGGGAGAGGATACAACCGTTTCACCACCCGACCAAGCCTAGAGACCACGCAGGCAACCCCAGTGAGAGCCCGCCCCAAACCACACACCTCCTGGTTCCTGTCCCCCCGTATTCTACCTCCTGGGCATGACGTGCTGTGGTATGGAATAACCTCATTGGTCAGTCCGGGTCAGGCGCCCTGTCCCCGCCTCCCCCAGCTCTCCCCCTCCTTCCCAGCGTAGCATGAGTCTTGGGGTGGGGGGAAGCCGAACCCATAACAGCCTCTCAGCCACAGAGTTTTCTCACTCACTCACTCCTCTCTCTTTCTTCCCCCAGTCCCGGGGAGATGGGGAGGAGAATCAGAAGAATGCAACTCCCACTCCCCCCTCTTCTCACCCCACACTTCAAGGGGGTGTGGGGGGAATGAGGAGAAGAATTGAAAGAACGTAACTCCCACGGGTTGAGATAAGAACAGTCCAGTAACTGAGGTATAACACAAATCACTGCTGCTGCCACCAATAATAATAATGATCAAGGAAAATACAAGGGAAGAGGATAAAACTGCACACCACCTGACAACCGAGCTGTGAACTCAACTGTTCCGGGTTCCTGCCCCCAGTTTTTACATCCTGGGCGTGACATGCTGTGGCATGGAATACCTCTTTGGCTAGCTTGGGTCAGGTGTCCTGTCTCTGCTTCCTCCCAGCTTCCAGTCCTCCCTAGCAGAGCATGAGACTCAGAAAGTCCTTGGTCAGACCAAAACATTACCAGGCAGTAACTGAAAACACTGGTGTTATAAACACTGTTCCCAGGCAGAAAATCAAAGCCACAGCACTGCACCAGCTACCAAGAAGGAGAAAAAAATGACTGCTACTGCTGAACCCAGGACACCTCTTTTTCCAAAAAAACAACTGTCATGGTTTAAGACCAGCAGGTAACTCAGCCACATAGCTTGCTCTCTCACTTCCCCTCCCTCCCTCCCGCCCCCTGCTCCCAGAGGGATAGGGAAGAGAATTGAAAGAATGTAAATCCCACGGGTTGAGATAAGAACAGTCCAGTAACTGAGGTATAACACAAACCACTACTGCTACCACCAGTAATAATGATAAGGGAAATAACTAGGAAAGAGAATACAGCCGCTCACCACCCGCTGAACAATACCCAGCCTGACCCAGCAGTGATCCCCCCCTTCCGGGTAACTGCCCCCAGTTTATATACTGGGCATGATGTGCTGTGGTATGGAATACCTCTTTGGTTAGGTTGGGTCAGGTGTCCTGTCTCTGCTTCCTCCCAGCTTCCCCTCCTCCCTGGCAGAGCATGAGACTCAGAAAGTCCTTGGTTGGAGTAAACATTACTGAGCAGCAACTAAAAGCAATGGTGTTATCAGCGCAGTTCACAGGCTGAAAGTCAAAAACACAGCACTGCACCTGCTACAAAGGAGAAAAAAATAACTGCTACTTCTGTACCCAGGGCAAGCAAAAGATAGACAGAGTCATGAACAGAAAAGTGAAAAAACTTTAGACAGTTGTGAAGGAAAAATTATGCTGATTAATACACAGTATATAATGAGGAATACCGAAAAAGAAAATAAAGAAATCTAAGGACAGAGAAAATTATGGACATTTAGGACTGTTTATTTTCTTCTATTTCATTGGCAGGCATTCTTAAAAGGCTTTAGGAAGGAGTTCAGATCAGAGAGCTCACTTCTGATTGTTAAAAACCAGCACTGCTGACTATTTTTCTGTTGTGGAGGTTGCCCTAAAACAACTGGCATTGTTTTTTATTTAGAGTTAATATCTGAATGGCACAGAATCATAAAATCATAAAATAGTTAGGGTTGGAAAGGACCTTAAGATCATTTAGTTCCAACTCCTCTGCCATCGGCAGGGACACCTCACGCTAAACCATGCCACTGAAGGACATGTCCAACCTGGCCTTCAACACTGCCAGCGATGGAGCATTCACAACTTCCCTGGGCAACCCATTCCAGTGCCTCACCACCATCACAGTAAAGAATTTCTTCCTCATATCCAATCTAAACTTCCCCTGTTCAATTTTGAACCCATTACCCCTTCTCCTCTCACTACAGTCCCAGCTTTCTCAGCCTATCTTCTTGCAGTACGTGCTCCAGTCCCCTGATCATCCTCGTGGCCCTGCTTTGGACTTGTTCCAACAGTTTCATGTCCTTTTCCTGTTGAGGACACCAGAACTGCACACAATACTCCAAGTGAGGTCTCAGGAGAACAGGGTAGAGGGGCAGGATCACCTCCCTCAACCTGCTGGTCATGCTCCTTTTGATGCAGGCCAGGATGCAGTTGCCTTTCTGCGCTGCATAGCTACTTACATATTATTCCGGTTTTCAGTGTTGGCCCTTCTTCCCTTGACAGCCCAAACAAGGCTCAAAAATGACATTATGTAACAGTGGTGTACCATGAATTACTTTTAAGATAAAAAACTGTAAACACTGCCTAGTGCAACATTACAGGCACTTGTTGGAGCAAATTCAGGGGGTAGATTCTGAATATAATGCGTATAAGAATCTATAACTGACTTAGAAATCAGCACTGAAGTTGTTGCTTCACAAGCCTGTATCATGAGTTTCATAACTGAATAAAAAGGCTTAAAGATACAAAACAAGTTAAACCCATCTTGCTGTGAAGCTCAGAATCTAGAAGAAAAATACCCTTCACAGTTGTTACTCACAAAAAAACCCATTATTTTTATATCCATCCCTAGATTTTTAGGGCGCTTGATTTTAAACAGTTGGGTTGGCAATACAGAGCAATAGCAGAGTAAAAATAACTTACTGCTCTGTAGACAGCCTATGGCAAAGTGGGAATTTAATGTGAGCATAGTCAAACTCATTCAACTGTGTTTGAACTAATCCTACTGATCATCTACCAGGGACTTGTTGGGGCTGATTGCAGCTCCTGCTTAGTTAATGCATCCAGATTTCCTTTTTGGGTGGCTGGGGGAGGTAACAAGAAAAATAGATAGAGCAATTTGGGTTGGAGTTAGTAGTTACCTGGGTCACACATTTGAATTGTGTTGAGTTCAGAAGTGCTCTGAAGCTTTCCTCCACCCACCTTCCCTTGACCATTGCCCTCTGCAGGGGCCTGTATTTTCTGCATGTCTCCCAGAGCAGAAATATCCTTACCTAAATTGTTACAGTCCACATTCCAGTTCAGAAGAGGCTACTGCTTATGCTATAAATGTAGATGAATCTTGAGCAAGTGTGCCTCAGGCCATTGAAGCTTTTTGTAGTGTACTTACTGCAGAGGAGAGAGGAGAGGAAGCTATGCCAGCGATATGCAAGTACTGCTCCTACACCTCACCATTTCTGCGCTGGAAGAGGACTGCTGAGAAATGTTGCCAGGAAATACTGTGTTCCTCACACAGCCAATTAGTTGCAGCAGTACTTGTGAGTTTCTTCAGACCAGTGGACAGCCAATGAAAGGATGCAGACCCAGTGCCCAATTTCTAAATAATTCAAACAGCTTTTAATCCCCTGAGTTTACAGCAAATAATTGTTTCATTTCACTTTGCCCTGCTACCCCTTATTTGAAGGAATAACCTTCAGTTTGTCCTTCATCACTTCTCTGCCCCACAGCACATGGTACCAAAAGTAATGATAAAATCCAGTGCTACCACCAACCTCATCTATCTGCAATAGCATCATAAGATTCCAGTTTTGCAACCACTTTACATATAATACATTTTTTTTCTCCATTTATTTTAAATGTTTTATTACAGGAGACATTGCTTTTTTTTTTTTTTTTTTTTCCTGAGGAGAAAATGTGTCTGTAATAAACAAGGTCTAACGCTCTTCTCATGAAATCTCATTTCCACTGAAGGGCTCAGCTGTTCATTACTGAGTATTCTTCATTTTGAATGTGTTTCTGACTTATATAACTTAAACAATTCTCACTCTCTCCCCCCTCTGTTTGTATGGAGCAAAGTATATAAATACGGTTGGAGAAGAAAACAAGAGGCATCTTCCGCCTATCATCTCACAAAATTAAAATTGTTAAAATTCTGATTTGTTAGTAGGTAATTCAACAGAAATCTGGATCTTTTTGGTGGTGGCTATGGTGACTCTTTCACTCAGAGAAAATGGTAGGTAGGGAGCAGTCAGAAACAACCGTAAGCTAAATGGGAGACTGAGAGGGGATCAAAGCAGCACAACCGGCTCACAGCATAGAATGTGTCCTCTGTAAGTGCTGAAGCTCTTGCTTGGAAGAAAAATTATTCCTGTTGATCCTGACACAAAACCCAACATCAGAGAAAAAAGGCCTTGGCAAATCTCTTCTGGAAATCGTGATGATTTATCTATCCATTTTTTTCTGGGTGTCTGTTCCATTACTCAGAAAGAGGGAGAATGATACTTCTCTACCCCTTGTGGCTGCAGAGCTGTGAATTCACTGCTGTTTGTCAGGCATAGGGAGGTCCTTAATTGGAAGGATCAAACATTTCCTCAATTGGAAAAACCAAACATCTTGCATAAATAGTTTTGTACTGGGCATTTTCTTTCTCCTAAGTATGAAATAGTCTTAATGGTCTTGAATATACAGCAAGCTTTAATCTGCTCCCAGGTGGCCATTCATCTTCGAGAAACCCACTTTTTTTTTCAAAAACTGGTTGCTCTAGTAATGAATATTTCTAATGAGAGTAAAAGCTGGTCACTATCAATATATAGTACAAAAGACCTACTTTTTAGGTCTTTTTAGGACCTACTTCAGGTGGTGATGTTGGTACTGTTAGTATTCATAGTTCAAAAAAGTTGGCTGCTTCTTAGCTTCTCTAATGTCACACTGGAAAATACACTCTTTAGATGAGAGCAAAGGAGGACTCTTTGGGAATCTAACAGCATGCATATGAGATCTGAGGGGGACAGAATTAGGGATTGTTTATAGTCTGAATCACTCCAGAGAAGCAGTTTTACTCGAAATTTAGCTGGGGTTAGTGAGAACAAGTTTAAGCACTGTTTACTTTATCCTAAACACTGTTTACTTTATCCACAGGCCTCCAAGTTCCTGAAGATCTTGAGATGTTTCTATTGTTCATAACCTGTCTGACCCATCTTTGAATAGTAAATTTGTCAAAGAATGGTAGATAATATTACAATTTTTTGGCATTTTAGGGAGGAGGTAAGGTATAAATGATGTTGCCAGAAATGCAGTGGTAGTAATCTCCTACAATAAGTGCAGACTTTTTATTCCCAAGCGGCTAGTCTTTTTAGTGACATCTGCCATCAATACTTACTAGAAGTACCAGACCCTTACACTGCTTATCAAGCAATTATTTACAAATTGAATGAGATAATCCTAAAACCTGCCACGCATTTAAGTACGTCCACTTGCATGAACACTCACTGCATTCACCAAAAGTCTTCCATTTCTGATTGTTCTGGTGATATACTGCTGTTCTGAAGCTCCTAAAACAAATTAAGTCTTATTATCTTATAACTTCTTCTATTGGAAAGCACATTATTTTTATGTATGACCTCTACGGAGAGTGTCATTAAGATAGGGCAGTGTGTGCTGCTCCACAAGTATATATATTTTGCAAGTTAATCATAATGATAGTGCATAGGTTCAAATTATGTAATTTTTCAGCTTACTTGAAGGTCAAGAATTCGAAATCCTTGAATAGGCTCAGATTATAAACAGTATTCATGTAACTTCATATCTTGCAAGTCTCCTTTAGTGCTCTGTTATTAAAATATTACGAAAAATGAAGGACCTCAGATTAAATATGCCTGCATAGATAAATTTACATTAATGTGAGAGGATTAATTTTAAGTTAATATTCCATTTAGAAAAAGCATTTTAGGTGGGATAGTGAACAGGGTGGCATGATAATCCTGCAACAGTCCTCTGTTGAGGCAATCAAAAGTCAGACACAAAATGCGATTATGCATTCTGGAGTTGTGCTGATACTAATCACTGTTTTGAACTCCCACTCAGCTGTGCTCAGTTTGCACCACAAGATGTCACTGTACAATCCAGGACGATTTTCAGCTTTTTAATTTTTTTTTTTTAATAAGGTTTTTTTAAGGTAAACTGAGAATCATGTTTATTTCTTTTTATATGTCCTCAAGAAGAAAATAAAGCTCATAGGGTAACATAAAAATAACACTCATCATGTCTTTAAAGTAATGGATATAGACCTGCCAGAAGCTTGAGAACAACCTCCAGTTCTATTTCTTTTAAACAATAGTGTATAGATCCTGCCAGCAGTCCTTGTGAGACTGCTGATAATCCATAAGAAATTCAGATGCATATTTATGGCTGTTCTTCCAAAGAGCCATTTTTTAAGGGCATTATTCCACTGTTCAGTCTTCCTGATCATCTCTCCAACAGGTACCGCTGGTTGATAGGTTCGTCTTCTTCTACTACCACAAATAGACATACAACTAGGTGAAAGTAAATCATGTTAGAGTATGAAGTTGTCAAAGAATTGTACCAGTTTTAAAAAATAACAGCAATTTCCTGTACTCTGAGCTACAATCAAGCAGTCATAATATGGCAGCCTATAGATGCTAGGACCAGAAATAGAAAAGATAATCACTGACAGAGGATATCTCATTTTCTGTATTCCTGTTTTACTGGAAAAGTGTGTCTTTAATTCTTTGTTTCTTTGATTTATTTCTTGGGATGACTGTGATCTTTCACACTTCTATCGTATTTGTCCCAGATTTGTTAACTTCTTTATTTTTTTTCCCCTCAGAGATTAGATAAAGATATGCTGTCTACACATATGCTTCTTTATGACTGCTGGCTAAATAAGTAAAGTACTGTAACTTCATGATGAGGCAAACACTCCAGCCCGAAAATATTCTCTGGGAAATCCTTGTGCAAATGAACATTTCCTCTTACCTCAACTCTGAGGTGGAATGAGAAAGTCATACTGAAAGTATAGTTTAAGTGTCTCTGCAGTCAAAACACGTTTCTGTCTTCTGACCTGAGGCTGGCTGAGGTGCACAGCATGGAAATTTAAGCCAGCTGAAAATATTTACTTACAAGCTAAAGATAAACTTGGGAATTCTGAGAGCGAGGACCCCTGTATTCAGTTACACAAGTCTTTTGCTGAATTCAAACACCTAAGGGAAAAAGAATATGATAACCTCTTTCTTTGATGCTACACATCAGCAGTATCTCTACAGAAAAGCAGAGCCTGATGCCCAGGTCTTGCTGATTGTGTCAGGAAAGAGGTAAAGTTCAGATGCTTCCTTTTAATTCCTTAATAATAAGTGTATACCAAAGTTTTGTTAGGACCATGGTTGGCTACTCTTTCTCACTCTTACACCTTGATTTCTTGATTACCGCTCTTATACTGCTCTCTTTTGACTTTATTGAGGTAAAATTACCCAAGGAGCCTCTGAAATGTTCTTGAGGGCGTCCTCTTAGCATTGTACCCAAAGTGTTTATAGGACCCCTCCATCCTTTGGCCTCATTCATCCTTCCTCTTCACCTGACGCACATTGCTATCATATATAGAATCATAGAATCATAGAATAGTTAGGGTTGGAAAGGATCATCTAGTTCCCCTCCCCTTGCCATGGGCAGGGACGCCTCACACTAAACCATGCCACCCAAGGCTCTGTCCAGCCTGGCCTTGAACACCGCCCATCCCATAGCATCCTTATTTCACTGTCCAGATTTTCCTAAAGCCATGTGTTTAGACAAAACAGCTCTGTGATGCAGCTGGGGCACAGAGTGCTCTTCTTTCTAGCAGCCAGTCAGTTACACCCGCCTCCCCAGGCATGCTGCTGGGCAGGGGTGTGTGAAGGGGAAGACCTTCTTGGACAGGCCACGGCCATGCAGGGGTAATTGTCTGGCTGAGGAGGCTGACTATGATTGCAGATGGTTTCCAGGAGAGAGGTACGGTGCCAAAACAGAGGCAATGAAGGAGCCAGGACAAAGACGTACCTCCTGTTACGTTAGCGGGAGAGAAGGGAAGACCTGAGAGACCTTGACATGCTTGAGAGGTAGCCAATGCCAAGTTCATGTAGTTCAATAAGGACAACAATGCCAAGTGCAAGGTTCTGCACTTGGGTTGGGGCAATCCCAGGCACAGCTACAGACTGGGTAGAGAAATAATTCAGAGCAGTCCTGCAGAGAAGGACTTGGGGGCGTTGGTTGGCAAAGAGCTCAACATGAGCTGGCAGTGTGCTCTTGCAGCCCCACAAAGCCACTCATACCCTTGGCTACATCAAAAGAAATGTGTCCAGCAGGTTGAGGGAGGTAATTCTCCCCCTCTACTCTGCTTTCACAAGAAGGGTGTGGACCTCCTTGGGTGTGTCCGGGGAAGGGCCATGAGGATGTCTGAGAGCTAGAGCCACTCTCCCACGAAGACAGGCTGAGAGAGCTGGGGCTGTTCAGCCTGAAAAAGAAAAGGCTCAGAGGAGACCTTGGAGCAGCTTCCAGTATATAAGGGTACTTCTTACAAGGACATGTAGTGACAAGACCAAAGGGAATAGCTTTAATCTCAATGAGGGTAGATTTAGATCAGATGTTAGAATCAGGTATTAGAAGTTCTTCACTTCTTCAGAAGTTCCACAGGTTGGAGAGGGCTTTGAGCAACTTGTTCTAGTGGAAGGTGTCCTTGCCTGTGGCAGGGGGATTGGACCTAGATGATCTTCAAGATACCTTCCAACCCGAACTATTCTGTGTTTCTAAGACAGATGTCTCTTTTTCCCAATAGGTTTATTCTGGAGTGTCCTGGTTCTTCCCCTAAACCTTTCAAGTCACCATCTCTTTTGCCATGCTTGCTGCAGAGACCAGAAGAGATGGTAATCACTGTCCTTTCAGTAGGACATTGTTTTAGATACATTCCTCGCCTAAAGTTTCTCCAGGCAATGAGCAGTGAGGAAATCCTAAGGGAAGTTAGGCCTGTGGTAGGGAACAGGATGGTGAATACCAGACACTTTTCAGAGCAGCCATTGAGAATGACATAAGGGAACAGCGCAGATAAAGCTAACAGGACCTGCTTCTAGTGTCTAGTGTAAATTATTATGAAAATTGGCATAATCAGGCCCATTCAGTCGTAGAAATCTCACATGGTTTTATCTAAAGGAAGCCATTTTAGCATGTCTGACAAAACTGCAAACTACTGCTCTGAGAAGGTCAGAAAAGAAAAAAGGAAAGGTTTTAATACAGTAAAATTATACTAATGGGACATCCTCAACCTTGAAGAGGGTTAGGATTTTTAATATGATCATTTAAAAGAATAATACTGCTCTCAGCAAACCTTTCTATTCAAGATTAATTACTTTGCTGGCATCTGATTGACAAAGATGTTTTTTAGTATCAGACACAGCATACAGCACACAAGGACACATATATTCTCACTGGAGAGCAATAGATTATTGCCTGCTTTGCTATTTTGTAGCATCACAACCTAAATGGCTTTTATGTTCTGAAAAGAAAAAGCAGGGAGGAGAAAGGGAAAGCTTTTGAAGAAAAAATAATTTTCCAATAACCTCCATTAACTACAGAGGTCATTGTGGCAAAATGAATGGGACGAGAAATCCACTAAAAGCTGCAGTATAAGGTATGCTGAGACTGACAAGCCTTTCACCAAGTAGTTACAAATAGGACTAATGGTTTAAACTTGTTAGCCATTGTCAGAGCCTCTGATCTTTGAGTCAGCCATGGAGGCTATGGCAGAAATCGATAAAGCATCGTTTACACATTGAACTGCTAGATCATACAGATTGCCTGAAGGGAATTGCTCAGTTCCTTCAGGTCTGCAAGCTGAAAGCAGGCAGTTGTTTCTCCAGAAAGACTGATGACTCTACCCTGGGGCAGATATTAGAATGAGATATTAAAAGTTCTTCACTAGGAGCGTGGTGAGTCTTTTGCCACTTCGAGCAGTGAGAAACGTAAGGGGAGGGAGAAGAAGTCCAGCATGAGAGATTGCAGGCTGGACTTCTATGCTGTGGTGAAGGTCGTTGTGTGTTTTCACCCATTATCTTCATTATGAAGTGAATGGCCTGAGACTGGCAAATTTGTCTCAGTAGTCACAGAAGACATGTCAGTTCCATTGTCTGAAAGCAAACTACATATAAACTGCTGCTGATACAGAGATACCTGCTAACGCTGCCATTCTGAAACTCTTCAGGAATCCCTTCCCTTTGGCACAGTTTGAAAGGTTCCTGTTGCATTGATCAGCTGCTTTCAGGTGGAGTACTGCAAGCCTTCAATTAAATGAAGCACTTTTTTGTAACAATTAGAGACAAGCTACAACTAGTCAGCAATCTGTGAAAGAGAAATGGTGCTACTTGCATGCCAAGAGACTTTCGAAGAGAGAGGGGTGCCATTGTTTGACCGGATGCTCTCCTCACTGTTAGCTGTAGTCTCTATTTCTGCCCAGGGTTGCACTAAGCATTGTTAGCCACGCTACAACTCTGACAAAAGTTATGAAAAAGGGGCAGTCATCTCTGTAAGACGCTGTGAACTCTAGTGCTCTCTAGCTTTTGCTCCCCCTCTTCCAGAGTTGTAATATGCAATACTACGTGTCATCCTCCCCCCCGCTCCCCCTCGTCCCGTCCCCTCCCCTCCCTTCCTCTTCCCCTTCCCCTTCCCTTCCCTCTTTCTTTTAATTCCCCCCACCCTCTCCCCCACCCCCATAGTGAGCAATTCTGAACACTTTCTGTGAGTATCTTGTACAGGGATAGCCCAAATGATGTCTTTCCTGCTGGAAAATGTTCAGATAGAGCAAAGGCCAGAAATGTCAAGGTTGTGAATTGATTGTTGTCACTGTTTTGTCCTCTCGCTCTCACACACACTGCATTTTGACTTGATTGTTAGAGTTGCCTGATTGCTCATAGAGAAAAAGAAGACAACAGCTTGCTAGAGGTCACTGAGGACCTTTTTTTTTTTTTTCTGAAAAAGGCTTGCTAAATGATACAATAACAAGCATCTGGTGCGGTCAGAGAATGATGAAGAAAGTAAGTTTCAGATACTGTTCCTTGAGCTCTTAATAGGCTGTGTAGGACATACCTAAGTTTTTCAAATTCCTAGTTGGGCTGGAGATAACATACTAACAAACCTAAATGAACCTTGGAGAAAAACAACAAAGTCAGCAGGGGTAAGGTAAGAGCCATTCTCATACACGGATTTAGAAGGCGTTTCCTTATCAACTGGACACCAGAGCCAAGTAGGTGGCATTATTGTTACACAGCAACATGTAACCTAAAGGTAATTTTAAATAGTTTACTATAATGGCCAATCAATGCAATAGCATGTGTGTGGCAACGTACATGACTGAAAGGTTTTGCAATGTCAAGTGGGCAGATCATACTAAACCTTATCTGCCATTTTGTTGTTTGCAACAGACTGTGGTATGACCACACTTCAAGAAATTGATGGTGTCCAGAAACACAAAGTTTTCTGAAAGAAATCTTTATTTTTTTCTTCCTCATTTGTTCCTGGAAAGATTTACTCCAGGGGAAACTGTACAGTTGCATAGTGCTGTGGCAGACTATTAGCTGTAAATAAACATTCTCATTTATTGGGCTTTACATGGCTTTCAATTTCTGCAAGACATCTATCACAGTTTTATGAAAAGTTGCTGGCAAGTGTATGCAAGTTGAGAGTGGAAAAGTCCTTCAAATGCAGAAAAGCCTCCCAATGAGGTCAAGTCACTCGTAACTGCCTTGGTACAGAAGCGGTTGATTATAAACACTAGCTAAATCTATAGAAGAGAAATCAATTCATTCCACTTACGAACCATATGCCTCCTGTGTTCTTTTGCATAACCACAGTAGAGGACTTAGAAGCAAAGGAATCAGAGTGTTCAATAAAACCATTAAGCAGTAATTTTTGTATGTGTGATTCGACAGCACTTTGAATGAATACCTAACAGAGCTTTTGCAGTACTGGAGAATAATTTCTGTGAATGTGTTTTCCCATAATGCACATTCCTTACCAAACTTTTGAAAATGTGCAGCAAGCATAACACAAAATCTCAAAAAATCTGTCCACATTTATTCCACTTCTTATTCATGGTGACTGACCATTCTGACAAGTTGCTCGACTGCATAGTTCTCCCTTCTTCTCCCTTAATCCATGTCAGGGCTTCTTTTCTGTTGCCTTCCACCATTAATTCATTTTGACAGACTGTGGGCAATTCTTTATGCTTCACCAGACCTTCTGGCATGAGCTTTGACTGAAGTCTTCTTCAGTCAATATTTTTTGTATTCTCTGTCTATATCTCAGGTATCAAAACATTCTGAGAGCTCCTAACTTTCTGAGAATCCAGAAAGCTAGGCGTAAGTGATAATGTTAGAGGAGATGTTTAATTGTGTTTCTTGTAGTGAAGAGTAACTGATAGAGAGGATATGACAGCTTTAAAGAGTACAGACACTGGAGCAGAAGAGACACGGTGTTATGAAGTAGGTTCTCATTGTAACTGGTCACCACTATGAGAAAATTTGGTGATTTCATATTTTCTGCAGATAGCAGTGCTGTGATTTGTGACTGAGGGTGCAGAAACAGCTCTGATAGAATGTCAGGGATTAGGAAATGGAAAATTTAAAAAATAAGGAACAGAACTTCAAGTCTGAGCCTCCATGTATGGGAAGTTTTTTATTTTTTGTAGTCTGAGGGCTCCGTGTAACACACGTCACTCCCTTTTGCCTGGCATGGAGCTGTTGTGTTTTCAGTCAGGTAGAGGCAATTGCTGTTGTCAGGAAGTCACAAATGCGTGAGAGTTGAAAAGTCCTATCTGAGCACATAGGAGGGAGCACAACAACTTAGAAAGCCACAGACAGAAAGAGTTGGTTTGTTGTTTTATTTTTTTTTTCAGGAGAGCAAGGTATGGACAGAGCAGTTGATAAGTTGGAACATTCTGCATTTCCCACAATACAAGTCAAGATCTATTGTCAAAGAAAACAAAATTGCTATATAGATGCGCAGCAGTAATCTCCAGAATCTGGGTGTACCTAACGCTATTTCCTTAAGCAGATCCAGCAGTGCGTTCAGGCAGGAGAGGTGGTTGTTCCACCTTGTGTAATAGCTGATATGAGTAAGTTGGTACTAAGAACTGGCTCTGGTTGAGGTAATTTCAAATTTAGTGACTTCCAGACATATAAATAAGGATAAAAACCAGCTAACAAATGCACGAATTTTATAGAAAATCCATGAATAACTAAATTATGAACTTTGCAACAATACAGTAATTCCACATGAGAGACTTGCATTTTGGCTCTTATAAAACAGTGATAAAAATAATCACTCACTCCCTCTATGGCTCATCATAAAAAAACTGCTAAGGGGGTGGTTTTAAAAGTAATTCTTCAGACTCAGACAAGGTTTAATACATTGTGATCTGGCGAGTTGCTTTTGGTTAAAAGAATTAGGAGCCTCACACTCATTTGCCAAAGTTGATGTCCCTATTAGTACTATATAAGGAGGCCTTAAACCAGGCATGTTTACCTTTTTCAGATTCCTTTGTGTAGTCTTAGAAAGGTGAAGGCATCTTTGTATAAATTGGATTGAAACCTCTGTGTCTTGGAGTGTGTTTGGAATATATCCCATCTTTATATTAACTGATAAATGTCAAATAAAAATGCTATCGAGATCTTCACACTTTATTCTGCAAATCTCTTGTTTTATTGTGGAAATAGTACAGTTTAATTATGTAACTTGATTTAACAGAAGACTCTTGGAGACTAGTAATTAGAGTTCCTAGCTGAACAAGGGTAATGTTTTTGCTCTGGATAGTAAGTTTATGGTCTGAATGTATTTGTATGAATATCTAAAATGGTGTAATAGTACAGGAGCAACTGGTGTGTTTAAGCTGCATGAAAACGTTGTGCATTAGCAAAAAACTTTTCACAGGTTAAAAATAAGTAAAATTATGAGTCCATTTTCAAAGAGTTAGTTCATTATAAAACAAAAATTTAATGAGGTCAGCAGAATCACATAGTGCTAAACTGCTAGGAGATGAAAAGAGTTGGCTCTTAAAAAATGTAACGTCTTTATGCTGATAACCACTAGTGTGATGTCCATAGAATATATCTGTTTACTAAGGTAAACATTTCAAAACCTCTTTCAGAAGCTGGTAGTTGTAATTCTTCTCTGTTGGCTAGTTTTCACTCTGATTATACTGATTGTATAATCACTATTGCTTTGAATGTTGATACGCATATATTGCACATTATATAACTAACCCATATTCTGTCTCTTAGTCTCTCTCCCTCTAGGAGGAGAGCTATTAGGGCAACACAGGTTGGGTTTTCTTTTCTTCACTTACAATGGAAAATGAGGAGATTTGGGATGTACATTAGTTTTTATGGAAGTTTGTTTCTGAGCTAGGGCTGTCCCTTAAAAATCTGCTCCAGAATGGCTTCTGGTAGACTTAAGTTTATTCAGTTGCTTTGCCGCAAAGCAGTAGAGCCCTCGCCTTCTCAACAGTTTGGACACCAGAAACTCACCTGTGGGAAAAAATGTTAAAAAAAGAGCTCAGCTGTAAGCATAAAACTGTATGTATATTTTCTTGCCTGATTTATTTCAGTTTAAAAAAAAATCACCTCCCAAAATTGAGATATTCTTAGAAATAGGAGATAAAGATGTCATCATCCCAATCTGCTTAGTCCTTGTCAGGCCACACCTAGAATACCGTATTCAGTTTTGGTCCTTGCTATATGAAAATGGCGTGGACAGGCTGGAAAGGGTCCAGAGAAGGGCCACAGAGATGATAAAAGGACTGTAAGGCCGTGTGAGGAAAGGCTGAAGAACTGTGTTATTTTCAGCCTTGAGAAATGAAGTCTCAAGGGAGAATTTATCAACATGTTCTAGCATTTAAAGGGTTGCTACAAAGAAGATGGAGACTCCCTTTTTACAGTAAATCAGTACTGAATGAAAAGAAAAGGGATAATGAGCACAAGTTACTCCTAGGGAGATTTCAACTGGACACAAAAGGAAAATTTTTCACAATGGGAGCAATTGGCCGTTGGCATGATCTCACCAGGGAAAACATCACTGAAGCTGGATACTTTTAAGATTTGACTGAACAGGGTACCAGGACATCTCGCCTAGGAAGGTTGAACCAGATAATCCTTGAGGTTCCTTCCAACTGGGTATTCTATGATTCCCCTGTCAGATGGCTTTCTTTGCATTGTCTTCTTGATAAAAACCAGCAATTAGAGTCTACATTTGGTAAAAACAATGTGTTTTACTTCAAAAGTTGTCTAAAAGGGAAGTAAGTGGTTTAGGTCACTGTCAATCATTGTCAATGGGACTTTCAGTCTTGGGTCATACGTCTAACCCTATGGTACAAAATTTAAAAGGCATTTATTAGTTCATCTCATCCCAGACTAACAAAGTTGTGTGAAAACAAGTGATCGGTAGAAGCTTTATGAAAAAGACGGAGAGACTTGAAGAAACTGGGCAGAAGGTTCCAGTGCTCAATAGCTTTAAAAAGATGAAAGATGTATCTTGAGATGATTCTGGTTCCTATATTATTATTTTGATCTACTTTTTTTTTTTTTTTTTTTTTTAAATACACTGTTGTTGTTTCATTCCTGTTTGGGTCTCTTGGAATTGCTCCTCTTTTCCAGTTTACCCTTGAAGAAGGGGCAGTAGGAAGTATAAACTTTTCAACAAATCTGCATTTTCTTCTGAAGGAACATATTTCTTGACAGTGTGGCTGAAATCTGGCTAACATGTCACAAAAGACTGTGAAATTTTAAATGTTGTGTTAAGATTTTGCAAAGTGTTGATGTCCACACGTTGAACAATTATAATATATATATAGCAACGTATAGCTACTAGCTACTTTGTAGAGAGGGATATAATACTTCTTCGCCAATAAAGTTTATATGCCTTTTTTTTTTTTATTTTTATCTGAAGTAGCTAGTGTACTGTGAAATTGACCATTAAACCAAGAAACTAGACAGCAAGATGCCTTTCAAGTCCTGTGAACAGTTTTTGGGTCACTCTTAGATGCATTGGAACTAAGAAAGGATCCATTAGTTGAAAATATTTGGGATTGGATGGACCTGATATGTGAAATCAAGGGGGATAGCATGACAGATGGCACATAAGCATGTAGCTGTGGACAGCTCAGAATTAAAGCATAGCAGTAAGCTGACTATTTCCATCACATTACAGCCTGTAATGTCACCAGCTGAAGATTCTGGAATTTTAGAGCTCAGGTTTCTGCATATCTTCTCATTTAAGAAGACAGGAAAACAAAAATATGAAGTCAAAGAAAAACAGTACTAGGCTTGGAGGATAAGGTAATTTATCCTCACTTAAAACTCTTGATAACCAAAATATAGAGTATTGCTTTATTTCTATGTCTGCCTAGTATATCCAGGGTAGCTGTGGATTATGTGGTACCTTAATAGAGATTATATTTTATGGGACAATCTGGAGAAGAGCATAGTTCCTAAAGTTTCTATTAGCTTTCAGTGGGAGTGGCAACTGCTAGGCTGCCCTCAGAAACAAAGGTGTGATGTCTAGGAACCCCACTGTTTCATCAGGATTCAACTACACCATGAGAACTGCAAAACCTTCGTCTTCAAAAAATTTGTACTGCCTTCCAAATTCACTAAGGATTTTGGAGCCCAAACCTAGAATCAGGCAATTGTCTCCTTGTGGATACTAACTGTTGAGAATTTGACTTGGTCCATGTTGGTTACAACAGCCTATGAAACACTACAGGCCTGGGGAAGAGCTGATGGAAAGTTGCCTGGTAGAAAAGGACCTGAGAGTGTTTGCCTACAGCCAGAGGAATATGAGCTAGCTTGTGCCCAGGTAGCCAAGAAGATCAACGGCATCCTGGGCCTGATTAAGAAACAGTGTGGTCAGCAGGGCCAGGGAAGTCATTGTTCTCCTGTACTCAGCACTGGTGAAGCTGCAACTTGAGTACTGTGTTCAGTTTTGGGCCCCTTGCTAGAAGAAAGTCATTGAGGTGCTGGAGCATGTCCAAAGAAAAGCAACAAAGCTGGTGAAGGATTTAGAGCACAAGTCTTAAGAGGAATGGCTGAGAGGACTGGGGGTGTTTAGCCTGAGGAAAAGGAGGCTCAAGGAAGGTCTTACTCCTCTCTGCAACTACCTGAAAGAAGGTTGTAGTGAGACGGGGGGTTGGACTCTTCTCCCAAGTAACAAGCGATAGGACAAGAGGTAACCTCCTCAGGCTGAACCAGGAGAAGATTAGGCTGGATATTAGGAAAAATTTCTTCACTGAAAGGGCTGTCAATCATCGGAACAGGCCCAGGGAAGTGGTTGAGTCCCCGTCTCTGGAGGTATTTAAAAGATGTGTAGATGTGGTGCTTAGGGACATAGTTTAATAGTGGACTTGGCAGTGCCAGTCAATGGTTGGACTTTATAATTTTAAAAGTTCTTTCCAACCTAAATATTCTATGACTCATGTATGTTAACCTAGAAATTCTGGAGAATTTTGCTGTAATGTTTTAACATTAGCATTGTCATTGAATCTGGTGGCTTGTCACTTTTGTGTTCTTCAAGACAGGATGTAACAGAAAAAGCAGGGCATTCCCAGAACAATACTTGAAAAATTTATACACATGAAAAATATGGGAAATGGGTGTCTTCACACTAACTTGCTGGGATCTATTTGCTAGTACATACTTGAAGGCCTGTGCCTAGAAAATTCTCTTGAAAAATCTAGTTTAAAATGCTGTACTGCATGATGGAGAAATGATCTGCATAAAAGAGTAAGAAAGGGAAGGCATGTTGTGAATGGTGAGGAAAGAGGGTTGTTCCTATTACCTTGATAATCCAACTATTTGGGAAGATATGAGAAGGAGCTGTTACAAAGCTATCTGTTACATTTTAAATATGAATTATTGTGTGTTTTGTCACACAGGGAGAACTTAAAAGAAGAAATTAAACCCCAGCAATAAATAAACAGGACTTATCTAGAATGTGTTTTATTTTCCAATAACTTTTGCTAAGGAAGCTAAGACCTCCTTTGATATTCTCATTTTTCAGCACAAATTCCCAGTAGACCAGCAAACAATGTGTATAGTATTTTTCAGACTCTTCTTCCAGGGAATTATTAATTATGCATTTTTTGATTGTTTCCTTCCTGCCATCCCCCATCTTAAGTATTACCACTGGTTATTTCAAATTAGTTACTCAATATAAAAAATTGCCACTTTCCTTAAAAATAAACTTGTGCTTTGCCTGTATGAGCAAGTAGTAAAATGAGATAAAATGAAATGCTGTTTCTTAATGTCTGCTACTAACCACCTCATAGTCAAAACAGATCTTGCAAATATATTTGGATCTCAAAAGCTATCATGTTTAACAAAACTTAAAAGCCTAACTACCCTTGCCGGGTAGGAATTTTGACCACAAAATACAAGGGCAGGTTCATAGCTCAATATTTAGACATCCAAAAAAGTAACCTAGTTTTCAGTAATTTATAGACAGCTTTAAGAGGATTGAAAGATGCTTGGTACCTCTGAAAAACATGAAATCATAAAAGTTTAAGTACTTAATTTTAAGCAGCTTTACTGGAGAAGGTTGTCTTTAACTTGTTTGTACCTTTCCCGTGCTGTAAAAGGGATAGCAATGCATGTCCTCTTTCCTGAAATGTGCAGTTAAAATAGCTTATGGAAAAGGACACTTTCTGCAATATCAAACTGGTCATCTGGGGAATGGGTCTCTTCTGTGAGCAGAAAATATTGGAAAAAGAAGCAGCTATAGCTGATTTAAGAGGAAAAAGCAAAAAGAACATGGTAATTTAAAAAAAATTTACGTAGGAGAAACTTTGATGGAAGCAGACAGCATTCTGATTCAGTTGCATGCAGAGCATAACTACAGGACTAGTTCAGTGCAAGCAGCAGTTAGCATGGCTCATTTTAGCATTTGCTGCTATATTAAGAAATGCCCTTTAATACTTAACTGTTTGCTCAGAATGTTTTTGGCTGTGGTATTACTCTAGTAATATCTATATCTACATAAGTAGTATCATTCCTTTGCAAGCAAAAAAAAAAAAAAAAACCACAAAAACCAACTTAGAAGAAATTTTTAGTAGTTTTAAAATTCCATGAGTTTTGTCAAAGGACTGAGAAACCAGGTATCAAGGATTTTAGGCCTCTCAGGAGCTTCCTCCAATAAGACGGCTTCTGTCATTCACAGTTGGGCACGTTCAAGATTTCCTGTGTTACTTACCTTCCTGCTGACAGCTTGAGCGTCTCAGGAGACTGTGCGATTTTCTTTCCCCTTTTCTTTCCTTTCAAAGTATTTTGAGTGTCAGAAGGAGCTGAGGAGCAAAGGGAAGGAGTGAAAATGAGATAGGGTTTTTGGTGTTTCAGCTACTCTCTATTAAATTTCAAACAAAATATTGGCAATTTGTTAAGCCTTTCACCCCTAACTAATATTTAAAAGCATTCAATTAAGATTTTATAATGTGTCCAATGAGTTAAAGCACCCCATGATATTAGAAAAAATATTACATATATAAATAAAATACATCAAAGCATTAAAAAGCTATTACACACTCTGAACATAAAATGGCAGAATAATGATGGATCCTGCCATGCAGCAAACATATTCAAAAATATTATCTTCCTGGTAATGAAATGCCATCCGTTTCATTTTAAGCTAAATACGTTAGACATATCAGTGGAGTCTGTGCTGACACAGCAGTGAGTTGAAATTGAAAATCTGAAATTATATATATGATTGGACACAGTGTTAAAGTAATTTATAGGAAAACCCACAAATGTGCTGGGTCTGCACCTTTTGGTGAGCTCATTTTAGTGAATCAGATAGAGGAAAACTCTACCATTTCTAATGTGCAGTTAGAATGGCAGCTTGCCAGGGCCCCAGCATATTCAGTATGAGGGGAAGAGAGAATAGGAGAGAAAGGAAGGAAGAAAGAGGCTAGGGAGACTTGATTCAAATTACAAAAATTCTGCATAAGCCATCAAGAAAATGGCATTCGTTTTCATCGCTCTGACCTAATATGATATAGCAGCTGTAGGAACTGTATTAGCTATCAAGACAAGTAGGAGATAACAGGGAAACATTTAGAGAGGGACATCAGGATAGGGCTACTTTCAGCTTGGCTGCAGATGCTTCTCATACTTTGCCACAGAGAGCAAAGTGGCAGCAGAATCATTATAATTATCATCTGATACCCAGAGTTTAGGTCGAAATTCAGGTTCTGCTGACTGCAATGGAGCCTCAGTTATTGCACACATACAGAGGCACACACATACAACCCTTCCTCTGATATGCTTTTATACAAGTATTTTTATTCTTCCTGGCTGGCTCATGTCCAGTCAACTGAAGAAGACCAAACAAGCAACAAGCATCAGGAAAATTTTGGTTTTTTTGGATGTGTGGGGAGCTCTCTATGCTTTATTTTCAAGTATCTTTTGTCCAATTTCCTATAGTTCTTTCCTGAATTAAGAATGTTTCTAATTTAGTTTGGGAAAAGAATAGGAGAAAAAGGCAGTAATTTACTATTAATATACAGATTCAGTTATAATATGACTGTTACAGTTATTAATGTGCTAATTTCTAGAATTAAATAGCATTACAATTTTTTTATTACTTGCTAATCAGAAGTAAGGTAATCGACATGGTGCAAAATATAAGTTAAATAGATGCTATCACAGAGCAGTTTCTAAACAGATCAGACTCACAAGCTGTTTTGGGGTTTTATATTAATATCTTACAGATGTCTTAAATTGATCTATTTTTTAAGAGTACCGTTGTCCTGATTTTCTTCAGCCATCACAGCAGTCAGAAAAGATGAAAGGAGGTGATGACTGGGACTTCAAAAAATATGTCATATAGTTCTGTTGAACCACTATTCTTGTGAACAACAGAAAAAATGTTTTTAGCTTTGGCAGCAGTGTGTAAGCTGTGTGTTCATTATTTTGGATGGTGTTGTTTCTAATGCTTTGGAGTGTTACCTTTTAATTTTTTTTTTATTATCTGAATACTACAAAGAGAAGTTGATCTGATTAAAAAGTACCTTTTTAATGGAAAATCTACAAGGTTCATAGAAGTAACCCACTGCAATAACTGGTAAAAAACTGGTATTCTGCGCATTTGAGAACTGTGACTGGATATTTATTGCCCATAGATAAAGAAGTCTGTGTACATTGCAATCACATTTTTACCAGCTTGCTTTCCTTGCACATAGTCATGTATTCTTTTGGTGTTGGGCAAATCCATTTTGCTCTGAGCAACTAAGAGAAGCTCTACCACACCACCCTCCTGAAACCTTTCCTAGAGGAACCAGCTATGATCCATAAAATGTTTCTCTCTTAGGTATAGACCATCTGTGTCAGGTTCCCTGTTCACACCAACAGCTGTTAGGACAATACTTTCAGTCCTGATGAATTCTCACTCATGTCAGGTTGCAGGGTCATTATTCTAGTTTGAATTTGGGTTATTTAGACAGCTGCTTCAGAGTGTTCTTGTGAATTTCCTTTCAGTCTTCTCATGGAAGCTCTCACAGTGGCACTTTTTATTCTTAAAAGCCCCTCAGAGAATGATACAATATGAAAAGAAAACTTCATCTTAAATGGCTTATTCTCTAGCTTTCCTGGGCTTTTTTTTTTTTTTTTTCTCTCCCATGGACAAAGTTCATGCTCCAAATGGTAAATGATTACACTTTTAAAGTAAAACTCTCTACAATGTCCCTCTGAGTCTCTTTGCTAAGTCTTCAGGAGAGCTGATGTTGACTAGAGTATTTTCCTAATTTTACAAGGCAGCTTTGAGGGCAGTTCTCACGTGAAGAAGCTATATAATAGAAGCAGGATACATATGTGCTGTGAGCTGATAGCATGGAGTTATAGGGCAGGACTATTTTTCAGAACTTTTCTATTTATGTTTCTATTATCAACATTGGCAAAAGTATTTCCTCTTTTACTTTGGTAATATTCCCTTGGTTGTTAGTGCTAAACTTATTTTGAAATCAAAAACTCAAAAGCAAGAAGGACTTATGTTCACCAGTCCCTTTTGGTTCTCAGAGTATTTAAGAATGCTAAGACTCCTAGTCACTGCTACATTTACATTACTTGGAGTTCACAATAACAAGATGGGGGCCATTGCTTTCAGCAGTTCGCCTGGATTCCACCACTGAGATGCTTTCTGGATATGCTATCTGATACTTGAATTAGGAAGGACTGAAAAAAAAGGTGTTTCTTCCTAGTAATTACTTATGAAACAGAGCTAATCTGAAACAGCTGATGTTCAAGGAGATTAAACTTAATGAGTGATTATAAATCTGTAATCAGCATTTTACAGTGTATATATGTCCTAGCTGACTTGTATACAAAAGATGTGGAGGACACAACTGTGAAATTTTGCTTTTTATGGATTACCAAATGAGTTCTCTGCTGGGAAATGGGAGGTCTCTTATTCTCTGTCATCTGGTGTTGAGTTGTGATTCTCCTTTTCCTTCTGTTAATACTGTCATGTTTCATGTGTGATGTGGTCTAGAGGCTAGAGGTAAACACGATATTTCTTTGCAAATAATGAATTTGTCACATTAATCCATGATGGAAAAACAAAGTTATCATTGGTTTAACAATCAGGGATTTTAACGAAATACTGCTCAAATCATTAAAATGAATAGGGCTGATGACTCACAAAATTAGACCTTTTGGAAAATTAGTAAACAACTGACAAAACTGCCTTAACATCTCTACTCATAAATGGAATTGGAATGTCAACAACAGTATGAAAAGAGATGGAAGAAACATGCTAAGATGGTCTGGTGCAATCCTATAGTAGCGCATTATCAAGCAAAGAACAGAGAGAATTAAAGTTGATGATTTTAGATAGATTTACTCTGATAATCAGTATGAAGTTGGTACATTGGATTTCTTAAATAACAGTTCTATTGGATATTACTTTAATTACACCACTATAACCCAACTGGCAAAGTTATTCAGGCTGCATGCAATTATGTCATCGACAGACATTTTTGAGAATGATGCTAAACTGCAGTAAATTTATCTGGTAAATGTGTCCAAGCTATTTTTATGGCTGGAGATAAAATACAAACGCTAGTAAATTATTTGAAAGCCCTGAAACAACCACATACACTTGAGAATTGGGACAAGTTTTCAATTTTGTATTTTTTCCTTGGTGTCTTTGGAGAATTGAATAAAGTGCTAAGAATTTATGATGCCAAGACAAAATGGATATCCTCTGTGAAAAGGCAGGAAGTTAAAGAACACCCAAATCTGGAATGGAATTTGTATAGTCCAAAAAAGAGTCAGTCTGAAACTCATGCAGATTATTTGCAGAACATGTGCTAGAGCAGAGACATCTAGGTCTTATTGGACTGAGGTCTTCAAAAAAATGGATGCTTAGCATAAGATGGACAGCAGAGCCACAGTGAGGCAAAAGAGGAAATCTGAGAATCCCAGTAAACTGCAACCTGTTCTGGGAAGATTCTGAGTGCTCACATTGCCTCTAATTTTGTTGCCACACTTAGGGCTTTTATTGCAGGTAATTAAGGTGAGAATAAGTAACCCCTACAAATGTCCATTGCTACGGAGAGTGCAGAAATTGCTGCTGTTATTGTCTGATTGGGAGTCCCAAATTTCAATCTTTCCACATCTTTCTTTGTTACATGTGGCATCTTCCAAGTATCTAAGGATCTTTCAAGTGTGTAACCACATGAATAATAACAGCATCATTATCCCTCTCAGGTCTAAGGAACAGAAGCATTCAGGTTATTGCATTGGTCATAGAAGTTGGTAATCCTCTTTGCATGAGTGGCTGTGACCAGTGGACCCAAGAAGAAACTTGTTCCTTTTTTTGCTTTCTCAGAATGGATTCTAGAAGGTCAGTCTTATCTAATAAAAAATAAATTAAGTAAATAAATAAATATATATATATAGATCAGGCTTCATGATAGCAACTGAGTTGTGAGCAGGGTTGAGATAATAGAACCATGGCTTCTGCTGATCTTGGTTGTTTGCCTCATCTGTTTTCCATGCCATTATTGAAAACCCTTGATGAAAGTCTTCTGTCTGAAATTTGATTTTGGTGTCCAGGCATGATTTTATAGGGAATATTTGGAGTTTCTGCCAAAATACTGTGCCAGATCCTTGTTTCCATTACACTGCCACAAATCCAGGACTATCCCATTGACTTCAAAGTAGTTACTGCAGGTTCACACCAGTATGAACAGCTCAGGATGTGAGAGCTCTGCTGTGAAGAACACTGTTCAATTTAGATGCAAATAGCATGATGAGATTGTATTATTTTCCTCTTGTAAGTCACAATGTATGCGCTGTTTCTCCTGATGAAGGGGGGCTACATTACTAGCGAGCTATTAGATAGTCGTGTTCCAGTTTTTCTCTCTGTTTTGCTGAAGATGCTCTCAAATAGCTGCATGTGTACTGGACCTACTCTTGCCTTAAATCTGTATGTGAGATGAGTGATTTTCCACACTTAGCCAAAGTAATAATTAACAGAATTAATTATTATTAATATTAAAATAATTATCAGCAGAATTTCACTATAATGAAGATGGGCATGGACAACATGCATAAAGGTGATGGGCACTTTAGAAATGCCTGGTGACATCTGGAAAGATAGGTGTAGACTAGGTCATCTCAGAGTCATTGCACCACTGAACAGGAATGCAGTTACTGTTTACAGTAACTTCCTGTATTTTCCTTCAAAGCTTCTCATATGCTTGATATTTCAACTTTTGACAGTTAGGCAGTGAACGAGATAGATAGACAATTTTCTGTGGCAAGATTTAAACTGAGGCAAGTCCCTTTTCTAAAGGTGTAAGCACTTTGGTAGTAGTAACATGGGTAGGGATGGGGGTTGTTAATCTGGATGTAATGGAGGTCCCACAGGAAGGGGGGAAAAAAAAGAAAAAAGTAACAGTAGATGGTCTTCTTTAGCTGGTAGTAAACAACATCAGAATTGACGTGGTTTTCTTTACTACTGAACTGTTGCTTGGTGCACTGGAAAAATATTCTATTTCTGTGTCCCATTTCATAGTCAAAAAAACCCAAAATTTGTTGACCAGTAAGACCTGAGAGAAGGGATTTTTTTTTTTGCAACTAACTGAATAAAATTATTTGAAGCAAACCCAAGTGTCATCACTGATGTAGAGTGTGATGTATGGTGGAGGGTTTTCCCGATATTTTATGGCAATTTGTATCATTTATGGCAGATTGATAATGATACTAATAGCCATCAAGTAGGATATTTCAGGCCATTGAAATGCCATAAAACTTCAGGAAGCACAAATTATCCTTGTGGAACTTTGTGTTCAAATGGCTGCTGTGAGAAATGAATGTAAACCAGTCTCAATGGTTCCCAAGTTTGCTGGGCGCCATGCCAGCCAGAAGTTATTTCATTACAATAATTCTTTGTTGCTGCAAAAAAAAAGGGGAAAAAGTAGACAAGAGAAAAATTAATGCATTATATTGATCAGTGTGAATTAAAAAAATCTTATATGATCAGGGATTTAAAAAGCAAGTGAAAAAGAAAGAGAATGATATTCTTTGAATGCACTACTTCCTTTCTATAGTTTTTTCTGTTGATACTTGTTTTCTGACTTTGCTGACACTTTGCAACCTCTCTATCAAGGTCTGAAATTAACTTATTTGTACAATTGAGAGAATAGAGAATGCATTTTGCGGAATAAACTTTCTTATTTTTAAGAATCAAGCCTGACTACACTATAATTTTCTCTGACTTTACCAACATATATTCTTTCCACCTTTTGCCCTCCCTTGCCCTCCCTCCCCTCTTCCACATCCCCTCCTCCACATCCTCTCCCCTCCCCTCTTTCTTTCCTCTCCTTTAAAAAAACTTGAATTAAGCTGACATTTTGGTAGGTGCCGGATGTCCTTTTTTTCACGCAAAGTTGACAGAGATCACATCATACCTAGCCTGATAGTCCACATTCAAGAGCAGTAATTATGCCACCAAAACTAACCTGCTTTTGCACTTACCTGGGAGATACCTTCTCTCTCCCGTGTTGTTAAAAGTGATAATTTCTATATCTGAAAGAAAAACTCCTTTGGATTTCCCTTAGCTGTTACTCTTAACTGCACAAGAACCTTAGATTTTTGCACTTCAGAAAAACTTTTTAGGTGCATAGACACATATGTTGTTATAGCTGCATAAAAAAAAAAAACCAAACAAACCAAAAACCCAAGACATTGTTCATTCCTATGTTCTCCAGAACTCAAATGTTCTACAAGTATCTACTATACAGTCTGCATATTTTGGTACCCATTTATTTGAAGTTATTCAGAAGTGTTCTGGACATATTGTTGTGCAACTGGCCATGGACAAAAATATCCAAGACCAAGTGGTCCTGCTTGAAAAAGGAGTTTGGCCAGCTGAGCTGTAGTCTTTTCCAATCTCAACCATTCTCTGATTCTGTGGTTTTAATACTTTTGTATTGTGTTTGTACTTCAAAGATGGTTAACAGAAACATTCCATAAACATGAAAATAAATAAATAGCAAGTGATGGCAAGAGGGATAAATCTTGTAGCAGGCTGTCCTGTCAGCTTAAGCATGACTCATATACTATGTGTGAAACAAATACATTTTGGGAACATTCAGTTCTCTGCTGTCTGATAATAATCTGTTGTTTTCAGCAGTAAAAAATACAGAGTGCTGAAAAGTCCACAGTTTTCCAAGCACTGATCTGCTGGCTGCTTAATATGCCCTATCTTTAGTGGGTGTTATGGACTATGGATTGCAGCAGCGGAACAAGGAAGGTGAAACAGTGCTATGCAGGAGACCTTTAGGGGCAGGATGTATGGTAATCCAACCAACCCTCTGTGTCCCATTTTCTCTCTCCAGGAATAGAGCTGTTTCCCTCTCCAGAAAACCTGGTTAAAAAATGCTTATTCTGCATGGATAACTGGTGAACCTGGAGGCAAATGGGGATCTTGTGGTCCTGATGATACACATGTGTCTTGGAACAGGTAGGTGTCTAGCTGCTGTTGCTATAGCATAGAAAGTCCTGAAAGTCCTGCAAATTCTGCAAGACTTTATCCCAGTGTTACACACAGCTGAACCATGAAGCTACTACCTATACATCAAGGCCTGTGGCCATGCAAGCATATGAACCTGAAACTCCAAAGCACTTGAGCAATTTCATCAGAATCTATGTAAGTAGGAAATGTTGTTCAAACATATTTCTTTATCTGACAAAAACCCTGAAATCATCACTTAATCTGAAAATACTTTTTTTTTGTCTGTGCTTTTTATAAGCACAATTGTCATGAAAGAGTAACAAAAAGAAGTCATTGTGGTTTACTTGGTAAGTAACATTTCTTAACAGAATTTTTAACACTTTTGACTTACAACTTTAATACACCAAAAAATGAGTTTAAATTAAAAAAAAATGCAGAAAATATTTTATTTTCACTCTTATGAAATGTAAAACTTATTTGAATATTTATTCATTTGTATTTATGAGCATTTTTATAGCCTCATCTCTTTCAAATGATTATGGATTTCTTTTTCTTTTAGATTAAATGAAAGCTTAAAAGGACTTTGTAAAGGTTTTGTGTTCTCTACAAGGATGTTTTTCTTGATAGGATACCTGACATGGCCTGAATATCAATATTAAAAGGAGAACTAAATTATGGACAAAGTATTGTCATATTTATAAGAGCTATAGGATTTTTTCTTTTTTTTTTTTTTTTTTTCCTTCAGAAAACACCTAATCTCCCAGTAGAAATAAATGCTGGAGGCTATTACTAGGGCACAGATTTTAGAGATGTTAAGAAAATTTAGATTAATACCAAAATCCACCATCCATTTAGCAGGTAAGATAAACACAATTGAATTTTTGCATGTAAGCCTGTTACAGACCGCCTGACCAAGAGGACTCGGTGGATGAAGCGCTCTATAGACAGACAGGAACAGCCTCACGCTCTCAGGCCCTTGTTCTCATAGGGGTCTTCAACCACCCTGATATCTGTTGGAGGGATGGTACGGCCCGGCACAAGCAATCCAGGAAGTTCCTTGATTGCGTGGAAAACAACTTCCTTCTGCAAGTAATAGAGGAGCCGACCAGAGAGGTACCATTCTTGACCTCGTGCTCACCAGCAGGGACGAGCTGGTTGGAAATGTGACGCTTCAGGGCAGCCTTGATTGCAGCGATCATGAGATGGACGCATGAGCTGGCACTGTGTGCTTGCAGCCCAGAAAGCCAACTGTATCCTGGGCTGCATCAAAAGGAATGTGACCAGCAGGTTGAGGGAGATGATCCTGCCCCTCTACTCTGCTCTCAGGAGACCTCACTTGGAGTATTGTGCTCAGTTCTGGTGCCCTCAACAGAAAAAGCACATGGAACTGCTGGAACAAGTCCAGAGAAAGGCCACGAGGATGATCAGGGGACTGGAGCACCTCCCATATGAAGATAGGCTGAGAAAGTTGGGGTTGTTCAGCCTGGAGAAGAGAAGGCTGCGTGGAGACCTCATAGCAGCCTTCCAGTATCTGAAGGGGGCCCATAGGGATGCTGGGGAGGGACTCTTCATGAGGGACTGTAGTGAGAGGAGAAGGGGTAACGGGTTCAAACTTGAACAGGGGAAGTTTAGATTGGATATGAGGAAAAAATCCTTTACTGTTTGGGTGGTGAGGCCCTGGAATGGGTTGCCCGGGGAAGTTATGAATGCTCCATTGCTGGGGGTGTTCAAGGCTGGGTTGGACAGAGCCTTGGATGGCATGGTTTAGTGGGAGGTGTCCCTGCCCATGGCAGGGGGGTTGGAACTGGATGATCCTTTCCAACCCTAACTATTCTATGATTCTATGATTCTAAGTCAAATCATATATTACCTAATTTAATTAGAAGAAGCCTGAGTAGTTCACAAAATCTAGTGATGAGGCAACAAATGAAAGGCAGCCTTCTATTACTGTGCTTGAGATAGGCTTGTATTTTGCCCTTAAACACTATTACTTCTCTAAAAACCTCTTTCAGATGAGATACAGATCATCAGGAAGGAACCTACTAGGTCAGTTCCACATTTTATCTTGCTTCTGTATTCCCTTGGAATTTTTTCCAAGAGAAGAGTTTTTTTTTTTGGAGTGGTGGCAATAACAATAGGGATTTCATTTTTACTTAGTGACTTTAATTATGTTCTAAGGCTGTACACTTTCAAGCAGGTTTTCCACACTGTAATTTTTCTGTGTCGCAAATGCATGAAGTTACCTGTGTTTATCAGTGTCTATGTTTTTGGCTCCTACCTAGTAATTCGTTTTTACTGTGCCTCACTGAGGACTGGTAGCATGCTCTCTATGATTAAATTCAGGTGAACTGACTGGTGAGTGCAAATTGAAGAAACACTAGGGCAGTCACTTTTTCAACCTCCTGGTACATGCTGTTGCTTCTTTCTGACACTGAGTGTGGTTCTCTTTGAAGTAGTTTCTTATTCTGGGCTCCCTGTTACTTGTATTATGATTGTTGTTTTGTGACACACCCCCTCATGACACAGGATTCCAACTGTGTTTGCACAATCTGTTCAAACCCCTTCAATTAATAAGCTGTTTAAAATCATGTTCCATTTGATGCTTATGACCTTCTCATCCAGTGGGCAAGTTGCTCAGGTGAAGAGAGGATGGAATAAGTGCTTTCAAACAGTGAGAATGAAGGAATAGTAATTCTGGGATGTGGGTGTTCTAAGATGAGCATCTTCTAAAGCTGAATTGAAGGAAATTATAAATAAAGAGTGAGAGATGGCTTCTGAATCCAGCTTTAGACCAGAAGAGGAGTCAAAATGGCAGGATAGAAAAAGCACTTTGTGCTATTGTCTGTAGTGGTAAATGAAACGTCTATCACATCTATGTCAGAATTTGCTCTCTTTTGTTAGTGGCAGAAAGTGAAGGCAATAACAATGTAGAAAAGCAAGGAAGGGGTATCATCACTATCAATGCAGACAAATCTTTTCATTTTAAGTCATGGTTCAAGTCAATCCAGAATGGAAAGTTAGATCCAGGACTGCCAGTGCCCACTGGTCTGCTCCAGCCATTCTTTCTCCTCAGGTGATGGAGTGTCCCCATTCAGTGCACAAATGCCAGTAAGGCATCAGAAGAGTGTATACAACTGGCATTTTTTCATGCCTTAATGATCATCCTGAAGCATGAAGCAATAAAATGTCTAAGAGCATGTGAGCTCTCTTCTGGTCTTTTCTGGGACTTCTGGGTTTCCCTGAACCCAAAAGGGTGCCTACAAAATGAATTTATGCTAAAGGCATTCCTTATATCACATAAGCACAATCTGGCTGAGATGCTTCTTTCTGAACACTCACATTTTCCTCTTGCATGCAGAGCTGCTAAGGGATGGAAACAATACAATTTTTTAAGGAAAATGTAATACATGTAAAGATGCAAACACACATCTTTGTATTGTCTTCTTGAAATACCACCATTCAGTGCTACAATTCAATTTACACAGAATAAACCACTCAGCATTCATGGTAATTTGCATTTTGAACCAAGACTTTACCTTTTTTTTTTTTTTTAAACTGAGACTATTCAGATTTTCTTTTCTTTTAGTTTCAAAGACAGAATCTACTTTTTTTTTTTTTAATTGCATTTCTTTAGCACAATTTTATCAGTGAAATAATTTCCCAGTATGCATCTAAGCATGAAACCAGAATAAAATAATTTATAATTTCACTTTTCCATGATTCAGGAATTTTTCATTACACTAGTTTTAATCTATGGTAAATCCCAGAGGTCACAATTGAAATCAAAGCCAAATATTGCCAAACACAATGCAGGTTTAAAGGAAAAATGTACCATTTTCACTGGTAAGAATTAGTAGTTAACTTCTAGAGCTGGTCATGCAGCCTGGGCAGACGTGACTTAAGTTGCTGGGTTTCTTTTGGTTTTGTGGTAGTGTAATGTCTATGCTTAGGCTTCATTTACAAGATAATTCTTTCTGGTTTCAAGGCAGTTGGAGTCCTCATAGCTCGGACATGACTTATATGCTGTTTTGATAACGCAATTTTTTTTTGTAGACAGGGGTGTTTCTGGTGTGGTTGTGTGGGAGATGAGATGTAAGCACTTTTAATGTTTCATTTGTGCAGAGGTCTCTCTGGGGTAAAGTGATATTGCTCCTATAGTATGGTATAGAATTGGAGTATAACAACATTTAACATTCTATAACACACAGAACTATATTTAACATTCAGATATCTTTTATTTTGTAATGGACTTTTTGACGCTTAGAATTAAAATAGCTTTGACTGTGATAGTTTGCCTATTATAATTAATTACTATTTTACATCTTCATTATTTCACAAAATTCACAATGGCTCATTGCAGACAGTTTTACAATGGAAGGTGCTTGCTTGTCTGTTTTTTGCATTCTGTTAAATATTTCTTATTCCTTCAGACTGCACTACAAGAACCATTTCACTGTCCCCTTTGGCTTCTGCATCTTGCTTCCAGCATGAACAGACAGGTAATAACCATTCAGCACGGCCATTACCTCTTCTAAAGACTATTATCAAAATGGTCATTATATATAATAGAGATTATTACAGGCAGCTTGAGAGATTTTTTAGATACATCTATACAGTAATAGGTGGCCCTTTTTAGCCTTGCACATCAGTGGGAATAATACTAGGGCACAAAACACATGGCAAATGTTGCTTTTTATAAAAACTTTTTTACCTTTTAATGTCTTCCCAGGATTGACTTGTGGATTAAAATGATATTTATACAAGATCTGTGAACACCACCTGTTGATAAGTATATTAAATGCTAAGTGCAACAATGAGGAATTACAAGTTTAAAAGGTAGGCAAAGTGTATTTTCTTCCTAAAAAGCTATGAAGTTATGAGTAAAAAAGAAATATTATAGCAGGTTTTCAGGAAGGTATATACTTTATAAAGAACTTGATTTTCAAAGAATTTCAACCTGTTCCCCTGTGGAAAAAAATCATACAAAATCACCACTTGTTCTTTTTACAGCAGCATTTGTTTTCCAATTTATGATATTTTTAATTTTAAGTTTGAAATGCAAATTCTTGACTAATCCAAGAAATATCTCCAGGGGGTTGAGCCTAAATCTTAAGACTTGTGTCTCTTCACTCTACCTCAGCAACTTTCCCATTCCATTCACAGTGATTATAAGAATAGCAGCCTTCCAGTATCTGAAGGTGGCCTATAGGGATGATGGGGAGGGACTCTTCATTAGGGACTATAGTGGCAGAACAAGGGGTAACGAGTTCAAATTTAAACAGGGGAAGTTTAGATTGGATATGAGGAAGAAATTCTTTACAGTGACGGTGGTGAGGCACTGGAATGGGTTGCCCAGTGAAGTTATGAATGCTCCATTGCTGGTGATGTTAAAGGCCATATTGGATGGAGCCTTGGGTGGCATGGTTTAGTGTGAGATGTCCCTGCCCCTGGCAGGGGGGCTGGAACTAGATGATCTTAAGGTCCTTTCCAACCCTAACTATTCTATAATTCTATGAATATTGTTTGCAGCTGTACTTCTGTGCTAATCTATCCTGCTGCAGAAATGCTGAACAATCTAACCTGCCTTTACATCTTGGATTTGGCATGACTGGTTTTGAAGAAATGCTGTCCAAAGGAATGAGGTGGGTGGTGAGAGGGAGGAAGTGGTGATCTCTTTTTTACTTTTTTTTATAACACTTACCCAGAGGAGGCTGGCATTGTTCATACACATCCTCTGCAATTTTCTGTGTTAGCAGTCATAGCTCCAGTGTGCCAGATTTACTGGTAACTCTGTCTCTCTTTCTCTCAATTCTACCTTGTATTTAATCAAGCTCAAAGCAGCTCTCTTCTAATAAGAGCTGAATGGATATGGGGTTATTAGGAGTATTTCCCTCGTCTTGATCATTCCTGCTACATGTTGATTATATGTATATATATATTTATATTTTTTATATATATATATATGCCTTTCTTAAAGGACATTGTCTTTTGGGGTATATGCTCTGCCTACTCTGTTGCTAATATTGGCAGTTACCATTTGAAGGAAATCAGAAATGGCCTCCTTACCTACCCTTTTATTTTCCTTCTTCTGCTATATAGCTCATTCATGTCCTATTTTCATTGTGTTGCAGCTATATGGATATCTCCCAGACCCATTGTATTTCTCATCACACAGTTCTTGCTGAAGTGATTCATCCTTCTCTGAGTCTCACTGTCTCTTTCTGACACAGCCCTGGATAACAGGAGACCACTGACCTTTGAAATATATGTGAACAGACAGTGCAGAAGGAACTCAGGCAGTAACAACTGCAACCAAAAGATGTTCAGAAGAGAGATCCTGCCTGAAATATATTTTCCAGAGTCCTGCCTAATGATGGAGGCATTCTTTCACCCCTTCGGAGCTCTTTAATCCCAATCTATTATCCTCTAATGGCCTTTTATAGCCAGACAGTTATAAAAATCTAAGTGTGCACACGGCTTGCAGAGGGGCAGAAACAAGAACACCTGATGCAACTTTTGTGGGTTATGCAATACGTACGAATGTGAACAGGAGTCTTCTGAGCAATGACAATGTCTATGCCATCTTGTGATTCGTCTGTTGCAGAAAGGCTTTTAAAAATTCGCATCCTCTGGTTTTCAACAGTTCTTCCTTTCTCTTCTCAGTCGCCCTGCAGGCATCAAACACATGTCTATCATCATGTATCCAGACCTCACAGCCTCCAGAGTGCAGGAATTCAGGAGCTTGAGTCTTTTTCTGTATTAAAATCTCACCATTTGTGGCATCAAGCCATCTGTTACCCAGACTTTTTATGTTAATAAGTTACTGTGCTGAGTGACAGCAATTGACCAAAAAGAGCTTTTTTGGCTCAAAACACCACTGGAAATAGAAGTCTGAAGATAAACTTAATCAGAAAACATTTCCACTTTGAGACTGGTTGCTGTAAATCATACAAATCTGTGATTCCCCAGACAGGATGGTAGCGTGTGCTAAGGATAAGGTTTCAATCACATAGTATTGTTACTGGTTGTGAATTCACGTTTTTTTACCTACTATGTAGGTGTCAGATATGACAGATTTTGGTCCTCATGCATAACTAGCACTGAGGAACTCTCTCTGAAAAATCAATGGCATAAAACTTCTGTAAGATTCAACTGGGCTCTTTCTGAGAGCTGTTCCTTGTAGGTACAAGGTGTTAAGTCACTGTGGCAGCTTGGAAGTCTTATACGCCCCCCGTCATGTAACACCTTTCATCATTAACAATGACTCAATCTAGGTCTGCAATGTCTGTCAAGTGGAAAAAATAATTGTCAACAATTAATAATACTTGTATTAATTTAGGTTAGCTGAAGGGGACTGCCACACTTAAAATCACAGCCAGAAAACAGTGGTGTTACAGCTATATCCCTCTTTGCCTCATTTGTAGCAGCAAAATGCGTGGGTGGAAATGGGACTGCAATAGGCAGTTTGTCAATAACTTTAACATTAACAAGACCTTTTTCCCGTTACCAGAGCCTCTGAGGGGTTTAACTTCTTAAAAATCGGGAATTGTCACTTCACTCAACCAGTGGCTTGTAGATTATTTGAAAGAGAGAAATGATATGTACAGTGGGGAGGGAATTTAAATAGAAATAAGATTCTTTTTTTTTTCAAATCTTATCCATTCAATCAGTTCGCAGTTTGGGTCTGCAGGAAAAAGCATTTAACTGGCTGGACAGACAAGCCTCACTGCCCCTTACACAGCAGTTAAGTTAGGAGCTGTAAATGCTTAGCAGTATGTGAATTAGCTTGCTAGTTTGCAAAATCCTTTGCCTGTGATGGAAAAAAAAAGGGGGGGGGGGGGGAAGCGAGAGAGAGACAGAAAGCCTGCCAGCTATTTGTGAAGTAAATGTTCCCATTTCTTTTAAAATACAATAGCGAGTGTAATTTTGTCACATGCATCTGTTGCTATCACCTCTCACTTTGTGCTGAAGTGCTCACCAGAGCATTTACAGAAGTGATTCTTCCTCCCACCCCTGACATCTGCCACAGAAAATGCTGCATTATTCATCAGTGTGCTAATGGCAGGTGATGAGATCTTTTCACGCTACATCCCTCTCAGTAGGTGTTTATTACTCTGTTCACCAGCATCCCTGCTATTACTGTGAGGCCAGAAGAACTCTACATACTTGCTTGACAGGTAATGGGAAACGTGCTCTACTCACTTGCCTCATAAGTGCAGATGAAGGTTGTTAGTAGGGTAGCTGTAATATCATGGGTGCAAAGAAGACGGTCACTTTAAGTGAACGGCTTAATTCTGGAAATCGATATAAATCATGTCAGCACCATGATAATCCATCTTCTTTACCTTCTGTCATTTCAGCCGTCATCACACAGTAATAATTTTCTCCTAGTTCACCTGTGTTGTCTATGAATAACAGAGTAGGGTGAAAAAAAAAAGAAGGAAAAGAAGATGAGTTTGGCTTAGTGTCTGATGATTGTATTGGTGAGGAATTTATCACTGTCTAGTAAGCAAGATGCTGTCTTGTGTGTGAGTGTGTGTGTGCGCATGTGTGTGTGTGCAAACAGATGCTTGTGTCTTGAGGAGGGAAGAACCCTGCAACCAGAACTGGAAGTGTCTGTTTAATTTTAGAAAACAGTTCAGCAAGAAAGCCAAATCTCTACTGATTTATTTGAAGCCTTGTGACAAAAATTATGGAACATAAACATGCCAGAGCACAGGAGAAATTGAAGGAGGAGAAATTATTTTTACTCCAGAGAACTCAGTTCACTAACAAGCCTTTCCTGGTTGTCTTCCTTCCAGGTTTCTCACTTGAACACATTGTGCCATCCTGAGCAATCCATAAAAAAACTCACCCCACACCAGGAATAGGCAGACTTTTTTATAATTTAAAGATGCAACCTCAATTTCACATAATGGCTACAACTTCCAGAGCCTAATGTTTCTTAATGATTTTGAGAGAAGCAAATTTGGCTGCAGTTTTGTATGTGTTACAACTGTTGAACTGCACCTGTTTCCCTACTGGTACAGCCTACAATAATTTAAAAAATCCTGAATGGTGAAATGATTTTCTTCTCATCAGACTGCTGACCTTAAATTCCTATTTCTTACTTCCGTGCAGCGACTGCATGGTTCTTTGTTATGCCTAAAAGATGAAAAATACCTTCTAGTGAAGGACTAAAGGTAAAGGAAAAAAACCCAAATCATTTCAGGTACCTGTTTTGTTTTCCATCCCCTCTGCTCTTGGCAAGCACTTTTATTTTAATCTCTTTAGCTTCGTATCAGTCTAACCTATCAAACTTTTAGATGAGCAATATAGACTAACATATGCATTATTTGCAAATTGAAAAGTGTCATAATCCAGAGATAGAAAAGAAAATATATGTACATGGCAAGACTTGTTAGAGCTGTTAACAGTTGTCTACAAAAGAAACTGCAATAGGGAGAGAACGGAGTGGTCTCAGGACAGAGAAATTCTATTGTGTAGAAGTTTGCTTGCACTTGTGACAGGGGGGTTCTTTGTGCTGGGGAAGGAAGGTGGTGAGTGGCTGGGTGTTTTTGTCAAGTCACAGCTGCAAAGTGGTGATACTTGCCTGGGGTGTAGGCAGGGAAAACAGGGACAATCCTTGAAGGAAAAGCATTTTCTGTGAAAATAATCAGCCTGCCTTTTTTACTAATGTTGATTTCACTACAGGATCATTCCTCATTCCAGTGGTAATAAAAATGTAAACTTAGCTTATTACTGCCTGTAATTTCTGTTTCAGTGTGTGAATTTACTCCAATGTAGCAAAGGGTTTAGTAAGATGGTGACTGTCTGAGCAAGGACCATTTTTCTGAGATTTAATGAGAATTCAGTTCATAGCAAGATGACAATATGGATGTACTTGTTATAATTAGAAACAATTAATTTTTTAAATTTTTATATGATCAAAATGCCATGAAAGGAAATTCCTATGTGCAAGCAGAAGACAACACCTCATGGATTTCTTGTTGCTATAAATAAGTCATTTATGGTGATGTCAGCATTGCCATTGAAATGTAATTGGGAAAAGAATGTAAATAATTTCTTTTGATCCAGCAGGTTTTCAAGAGGAATTACACTTACTTAGCAAATCACTCTGCTTACCTTTGACATTAATAAAAATCCAGTAAAGATCAATGTTTGGGTTAGAAACACACCTAGGTTGCATAATGCTGAACTTAAGAAAGGAAAATGACCTACTTCTTACCCTAACTTACTCTTCAAAGTGGCAAACCCCTCAATTTGGACAAGTGAAAGCACTGTTGTTTTTTTTTTTCCCCCTAGGCATACATAAATTTGTAAGCCTACCAACAGAGATAAGAAATAAGTAGAACAGCAAAAGATTAAGAAAACTCTGAAATAATCAATGTTTTTGTGTTATTGAGCAAAAAGTGATCTACAAAATCTAGGAGAACCCATATAGAAAGAAATATGTTTCTAATTAATATCAGCTTTAATTTCTGCAAGGAAAGGATTGCAGAATTTTCTATCCAATCTAACAAAGATGACATCCAAGTTAAGAGTATTGTAAAATGCACAGTGAAAATATTAGGAGAAAGATGGGAGAGTTTCTTTTATATACAGGTTTTAAACTTAAGGTAGCAAAGTTCACCGTATTAATTTGGGCTTCTTTCAGATGGAGGAAGCAGTCAACATAGTCGTGCAGCTGAACCGTTCTTATTGTCTCTCAGTCATCAGTGGTTAGGTGAATAGGGCCTGTAACATCTTCTGATACGTGGGAGTTGGAACATTCCCTTTCCCGTGATCTAACAGAATGTTTTAGGAAAATTTTTCTCTAACTGCACGGTAACTATAAGTGGTTAAGGAAATTTCTTATGGAACTTTTAAAGGAAAAACCTTGTCTGTGTTATGATGCAAAAAAAATGAAAGTATCGAAATTTGGCATTTTTGATGATAGAACATTTTGAGTTGACTTAATTTTTCTTTTTCAAATTAAATGTTTGTTTTTTTTAAACTAATGATCCAAATGTAGAACATAATGTGCTGATGTCAAAGAATATCCTTATCCGACAAACCCATCTATTTTTCAGAATTTCAAATGAAATTCAGATTTTTTTTTTTATTAATTTATTTTTCAGAACCCCCCAAACTCCATAAAGTGCTAGAAATTTCCATTAAACTGGGAATTTCATTATTGGTTATGTTGACTGGTAAGTTGTACATGGCCAGTGGTATATAACCATAATCAGTTTTTAGCCTGAAAAGGCCATTCCTTATTGCCCTGACGTTTGGATGTTGCTACTGTCCATGTTGACCATCATTGTAAACTACAGAATCCACCAAAATATTCACAGCTGTTGTTGGACTAACTATAGTTTGGGTGTCAGTTTGAACTGCTCTGGGTTGCTGTGACTTGTGATTTCATATGTTTGCATTCTCCAACCACCCTTGCTGCACGAATGAGAATGAACAATATAAACCTAAACCAGTGGTGTTTTCCCAGGGATTCTTTATCCTTATGTGCATTTTTGTATTACAACAGACTATATAGAAAGTAAATTCTTTAAGAAATAGAAAAGGATTTTGGAAGGATGCGGTTGATCACAGAGTGATGACATGACTTCCGAGGACTCCAATGACGAAAGAAGGACTGCAAGCACAGAATGATGAAGAGAGGAAGCAACACACACAGGAAAATCCTCATAGCTTAGGCAGCACGACTAATTTCATTTAGGACAGATCTGGGGAAGAGGAGACCAATTTCTAAGGAAGAGGAGGATTAGTGTCTATTTCACAAGCTTTAATGCTATATTATTTCCTTTTAGTGTTATGTATCAGGTATCCAGATTTTCACTGTTTTATAGCAATTTATGGACTGCTGCATAACCATGCTGGCAACTAAGAGTTGGGTTTTTTAAAGCTGCTAATGATGTAAAGGGAAAATTAAATATGTGGGAAGGACTATGTAGTTAAAAAGATCGGGACTTAGCTGTTTTCAGGTGTGAGTTATATGTAGAGTTTTGGAAAGCGGGTCTTTTTGGATTTGGGTTGGCTGTGTTCTTTTAGATTCATGGCTTGTTTGATGAGGGTTATTAAAGTGTTTGAATTTTTTTTTGTGTTTTTTTCTGTTTTTTTTTTCCTTTTTTTTTTTTTTTGTTGTTTTGTTTTTTTTTCTTTTTTTTTCCTGGAGAACAAACCCTTCTCGAATTCAAAACTCTGAAACTGGAATGTTTTGGGTAGAAATAAAAAATATCAGTGATGACAGTGCTGCTCTGGAGGAAAGAGAGCTGCCTGCTCTGTGGCATTGATCTGTACAGAGGCTGTCATGTTTGCCTTCCTTGATGTCCTTGGGAGGATAGAGGTATTCTCTTCCTTGGAATAGCAGTCAGGCAAGTTGTTGAGAGATGACTGTCAATAACCATCCACCCTATACTAAACAAAAGGAGTTGTTATAGACTATTTGTGAAAGTAAAGTAATGTTTTCTCATTAGGTACTGTCCACTTTGCATAGATGTGATGCAGCATCTGTGCACTTAACTTAGGTCCCTACTATCTACACCTAAGTTGTCTTAACAAATGACCTTGCTTCTTTTCTGGTCTGTTAACACTGAACGCTGAGTCATTTGAAGTGTTTTCTGAGGAAACATATAGGTAGCCTAAAGGCCAACATAGCTGACTACTTCTGTATGGCTATATCTGTAGTCATATGTTTCTTGTATTTTTTCACCAACAGTACTTAACCATGTATTTCCTTTTCCCTTTTAATGATCTAATCTCTTATATACTAAACTTGTTGCACATATACAGGGACAAATTAAAGTTACATTAATTGTTTTTATAATGATAATAGTACAATATATATCAGTTAATCTTGAAGCTTAAGCTTGGTTTCAACCTGTGACTATTTCTGTGCCCACCTGGCTTTATCTGTATCATAACAGGCTCTGCTAAATGGGTGGAAGTTGCCACAGTTCTTAAGATTAAGCACAGATATCACTCTCTGACAGGGTAGACCCTTTCTGTTTCTAAGTCTGACTCCTTTAAATAGAAGGCTTTTAGGCCTGGAGGCAGTGTACAAAGCAGACAACCCAGGTTTTGGCCTGCAACTGAAAATATATTCTGATTTCTTTCTGGACCACAAACATTTCCTTATCTTACCTGATGACAGCCATTTTATACCTAGTACTTTAAAAAAAGGAATAATGGGAAAGGAAGTTTTGTCCATGTTTTTCTTTTTTTTTTTTTTTTTGGTATTATTCCTAAACTTTTTTCTGCGATAGGTAAAAGCTCTGGAGGAGCAGGCTCAAAGTGGCTGTCAAATAGATTTTTTTTTCCAAAAGTAAAAGGTGCTGACAGAGAAAAGGACTATGTCATGAAAAATTTATAACCAAATTTCCCACAACAAAAGAAGGGCAAAACCGCCTCACATATTAAATGCCAAATCTTCTTGCAAATCTGCTCCAGTGCTGATTCAATGGCAAAATAACTTTCAAAATGTTTTATGGTCCAAAGCAACTATAAAGTAGCTACACTTGTCATTTTTGAAGACTAAAATCAGAATTATACTAATATTCATTGGGGTGACAGCAATATATTATCTTGTCAAGCAGGAGATCTGAGTTTGCAGGAATACATTGTAGGTTAAAGAGAGGAGCTGTAAGAAGGATGCATTTAATTACATAAATAATAATAACAGTAATGATAAACTACAAGACTAGTTTTACACACTAGAATATATATAATAATATGTGGATATACATATTTATATTCATATAAGAATATATATAAGCTTTCTGGCAAATACCAATGCATATTCTAAGCTACAGTCTCATCTATTGCAAACCTTATGGCTCTTAGTTGTATAAATGTATTTTTCAGATTAAAATAAACTGTAAAATACTTTTCTAGTTAAATTAAGCTATAAACTGATGGGCTCAGCATTGGACCCAACATAGAAGAATAAGCTTTGGTTGTGCTCACTAATCTTAGGTTTAGCATAAGTCATTAATGTAGTATGTCAGTAAAAACCTCTAATCTAATTTAGGACATATAACGCGAGATATTTTCAGTAAACGTATAAAAGCAGTATTAATGCTATTGTACAAGTTATTGGTGACACAAGTCACTGTGTCCAATTCTGTTTACTTAGAAAGGTGTACTCAATTTGGAATGGGTTCAGAAGGCAGTATCTAAAAAATTTTGGAAACAGGAGAGCTCTCATATCAGAGGATCATAGACAAGTTTGGGTTTGTTGAAAAAGAAAAAGAAGATTGTTGTGTTCAGAATCATTATTGTGTTATCCCCTGTCCTGGGTTCAGCAGAAGCAGTCATTTTTCTCCTTCTTTGTAGCTGGTGCAGTGCTGTGGTTTTGACTTTCAGCCTAGGAACAATGCTGACAACACCGATGTTTTTATCTGCTGCTAAGTAATGTTTACTCTGACCAAGGACTTTCTGAGTCTCATGCTCTGCCAGGGAGGAGAGGAAGCCAGGAGGAAGCAGAGACAGGACACCTGACCCAAAGTAGCCAAATGGGTATTCTGTACCACAGCACATCATGCCCACTATATAAACGGGGGGCAATTACCTGGAAGGGTTGGATCTCTGCTTGGTCGGGCTGGGTGTTGGTCGGTGAGTGAGCAGATTCTCTTCCCTTGTTATTTTCCTTATTGTAATTATTATTGGTGGTAGCAGCAGTGGTTTGTGTTATACCTTAGTTACTGCACTGTTCTTATCTCAACCAATGGGAGTTACATTCTTTCAATTCTCCTCCCCATCTCTCTGGGAGCAGGGGGAAGAAGGTGGTGATGATGGGGAGGTGTGAGTGGGAAAGTGGCTTCCTGATTCTGAGTTACTGGCCGGGCTTAAACCACTTCACTGTATTATCAACACTGTTTTCAGCACAAACCCAAAACATAATCCCATGTAAGTTAATATGGGGTGAAAAAAAAAAAAAATAATCACAGTCAAAACAAGCACATAGGGGAACATAGATATCCTTAGGGGAAAATGCCACATCTTTCAGCTTGTGTTAGTAGAGTTCAATAAATACATGGAGGTAGTTTATGATGGAACTTCTGTGGGATCTACCAAGTTTCTCTAGACTAACTTCTTGTGGGTGATTTCAAAGAAATGGATATAAGAGAGGTCTGGTATTTTAACTGTCATTGGATTATTCACTAACAATTGGTGCTTCTAATTGCAACATCTTCCTAAATTTTGATAACTGACTAACCCTTTCATATCTACAAAAACTTAACTTTCACATAAACAATAGTCAAAAAAGATTTCTAAAATACTCATGTGCATAAGCAGTTTTTCAAAAAATAACAAGTTATAACAAGGGGTGCCTCTGTTAATGTCTCTTAATAAGTCAAGATGTAAAGAAACTAGACTTAGGTAAACAACAAATTAACTATTTTAAGGTCTTGATTCTATAAGCATTTTTACATTTTTTTTTCAGTAAGCTTGCTTACCAAGGTGGACTTGTACAGGCACTGGATTTGTATTTTCTTTCTGGTGATGTAATTGTTGCAAGTTGCAGTAACATTAATATTTTTGCATTACCATAAAAACAGTTTTAAAGAAAAATGTTCAGTTTTAGTCTTTAAAAGATATATTCAGCTTATAATAACAAAAATTAAAATTGGTAATGAAAGTCTTTTTACAATAAAAATTTGAACTGTCAGCTCTAACATAGAAAAAAATGCCATCACTCAATCTAATCATTATTTTTTTCTCTATTTTTTAAAGAAACTTTTCAACATTGATGTATTGTTGCAGAAGACTTCATATGATCAGAAGGAACATTTTTCTAGCAAGAAAATATTCCCCTGGTAAAATTTTATCCAGCTTTAAAAATGTTTCAACTGACTTAGGAAGAGCAACAGTGAAATGATTACATATAAAATTCTGTCAACTGTGCTAAATACACCACTCCTGCAAAAGGACACAAAAATACTTGATCCTAATCTCTGCCAGATACTTAAACCTCAGATCTTACTTACAAAAAATGGTAGGTAACAAGAGAGAAGGATGGTCTTAAGTTTAGATTATCCCTTCAGCAGGACTATTAAGCACTAATTGCTGCATGTGATATCAGGTTTTAGGCAGAAAGCAGCAATTTGCTGAAGATTTCTAGCCCTTTATATAACATGACAAAGGAATATTAAAATTTTCTAAAACTGGTTGGTTTCTTCCTTCTTGCCTCCATTTGATCAAATGTAACTTGTGTTAATCATCCCAAAGGAAGACACATGAATTTTTTGTTTCCTGTCTTTAGAGTATAAAGCTAGATTTCTTTTTTTCTTAAGATGTAAAAGTATGAAAGTACATTTAATGTTTGATAGAATTCATCAAACATGAATCATTCCCTCTCAAACAGAAAATAAAATCCAGGAGACAATCCTGTCATAAAGCAGAAACCAAAATAAAACTGGGAACAAATGTTTGCATTTGTATTTGTACATATGAACCTACTTAGTTATACATCCATAACGTAGTCCCTGTCTACCCATCAGCTCACTGGTTTCTTGTAGCTAGCAAAACAGCTGGGTTTCTTGAGGACATACTGAATTTTGAAGAGGCCACTGGCTTTGCTTATCAGCTATCAAGGACTTTTCATGCAAAGAAGAGGACTGGCAAAAGCACAGTTCGGCTCACAGAAGAACATCATCATATTAAAGTTGACAATTCTGCGGAAAAGGCATAAAAATATTTTTATTTATTAGAAGACTTACCATATCATTCACATAGACAGCTGTGCTCTTTGGAAATCAAACATTTTTGAACTTGCAAGTTTCAAGATTGAAAGTTGGTTAGAGTTTCCTTGTGAGGAAAAGAGGCTTTTGCTCTATTGCTGGACAATACTCTGCATTCATGCAAAATGGAAAACAGGCTAAGGTGATTTTAAACATCTCCTATTGATTTAAAAATCCAGCCTGCAAAATACAGAGTAGATATTTAAAATGTGCACAGTGCATAAAATTACCTCACATTATGGGTAATGCATGCCTTGTATATAATTATGTCACTTATGCTTACACTAATTAAGTGTTGATGTGTGAGCACTAAGTTGCAACGATGCTGTTAACTAATGTACATAAATAGTCCCTTTAAACTGTAATTGCACTTTCCCATAATTTGAAACAATATATGCTCAGCTAGAAGTGTACAGTTCTGTTACCTTGAGGAACAGGTTACAAACTTTAGACTGTCAGTAAATACGATGCCTGATTTCCGTATTTTAACTTAAAGGAGGAAAATTCTTTTATCACAGAGGTTATAATATACAATTCTGTCAGAAAAATTTTCGTATTACCCATTTTAAAGGACAGCAGTGATGTGCAAGGTAAAATTGTTCAGCCCTCAGAGGCTAAAAACTTGAACCTGAAGGATACAATATGACTTAATCCACAATTTATCTGCAGTAGACGTCAAGTGCACTATCTTTCTGTCAAAAGAACAGAGCTGATCTTGGGAAAATTTGCAGTGTTCTACCCATCTGGTGAATGCAAGATTTATGATGGCCTAAAGTTAATGTTGTTTCACTTCTAACACTACAAATCCAGTCTCTGCTGTATGACTGAGATGGACGAAGACTCAGAAGCATGCGTTGTTCAGAATACTCTTTTTAACAAAGGAAGACGCTGTGCCACAGAGCAGTACCATCCTAGGAGACATTTCTCAGGCTATTGCAAGCCTATCAGCAGCCCCTCACTCTGCAACAGCCTGTGCCATCGGCAGCTGTAGCAGGGCTCCAGTGACCCTTGCCTGGAGGAAAGGGAAATGACTGGCTCAAAAACCTTCAACTTCTTAGAGTGGGAACTGCAATTTTCACCTGGGCTCCTCAAAATATTAACCCTACAGAGTGCCATCCCCAGAAACAGTTCTGTTACCTCTGGGAATCCAGAGTCTTTCACAATTTTGTCTTCCCTGTTTGCCAGCATGAGACTGAATGTCCGTTGTTCTGCAGTAGCAGTCATTTTTCTCCTTCTTTGTAGCTGGTGCAGTGCTGTGGTTTTGACTTTCGGCCTAGGAACAATGCTGACAACGCTGATGTTTTTATATGCTGCTAAGTAACGTTTACTCTGACCAAGGACTTTCTGAGTCTCATGCTTTGTTAGGGAGGAGAGGAAGCTGGGAAGAAGCAGAGACAGGACACCTGACCCAAACTGACCAAAGAGGTATTCCATACCACAGTACATCATGTCCACTATATGAACTGGGGGGAGTTACCTGGAAGGGCTGGATTACTGCTCAGGTCAGGCTGGGTATTGATCAGCAGGTGGTGAGCGGTTGTATTCTCTTCCCTTGTTATTTCCCTTATAATTATTATTATTGGTGGTAGCAGCAGTGGTTTGTGTTATACTTTAGTTACTGGACTGTTCTTATCTCAACCCATGGGAGTTGCATTCTTTTGATTCTCCTTCCTATCCCTCCTGGAGTGGGGGGAGGAATGGGGGGGGGGGGGGGCGGGGGAAGTGAGTGAGCGGCTGCTTGATTCTGAGTTACTGGCTGGGCTTAAGCCACAATAGGTTTTTTTGGCACCCAAATGAGGCATGAAGGGTTGAGATAGTGACAGATCTGACTACGGTGTGTCTAATCGTATTTGTGGTAAGCATTCATTGTTTCAGATTAATAGTTACTTGTCACAATGCTGATTTATTGGCCCTGAAAGTTGTTGCTCTTGATCTCGGAGTTTCAGCATGTCGTATCTTACTTACAGCCAGTATTTGCTGGTTTAGTGCTTATCTGCTGCAGGGCTTGGGCTAAGGTTCTTATTTCATTTTACTTTATGGTAATGACTTGTAATACAATAGAGTCATTGCTCATGAAACTGATCTGGCTTGCGTTTCCAGTGTGAGAATCATTGCTCATGAAACTGATCTGGCTTGTGTTCCCAGTGTGGTCACCACCTCTATACTTTGGGAGGTATATAACAGAAGTGTTTAGCAATTACACATCTTTTTTCCCATCCTTGGGTGGTCAACCTATGAAGGAGACATTCCTTTACTTTCCCAGCCACCCCACCAGATTATTTACAGCATCCTTTGAGAGTTCTGAAGGTTTTGAATGGCCTTTGGATACACTTGAGACCTCCCTGCTGATTGTGATGGGGATCACCATGTTGGAACACATACAGAGTGCATTTTATCCATGACCATTTCACCTGATCTCAAAAATTAAGCAGAGTCAGGTTTGGGCCTTGTCTAGGGTTAGGCGACGATAGAGGAGGACCAAGAGATTTTCCTCGAGGCTGGACGGTCATGAGTGCCAGGATGTGTGGGATAGTATGGACAAGTATCTAGGCCAGTGGGCCCCTCCAGTACTTTGGAACTTCACCAACGAAAAAGTGCAAAATCCAGAAAAATTAATAAAACACTTAAATGAGGTGTGTTGTCATTCTGGTCACACCAGAGATGGACAAATCACAGCAGTGTGCTGGGGCTTGGCCTATGCTTACAGAGCCGTGTTCAACACTATCCAGTACCTTCAAAGGGAAAAAAATGTCTCTCGATCTGATGGCAAAGCAACAGACAACGCAGCTACTCCAACTCCTAATACAGCAACTACACCAACCTTAATGACAAGCACAACAGCTACTCAAACTCTGACTACAACAGATAATGCAGCTACTCCAACTCCAAGTGCAACAGCTACACCAATGCCAGTGACAAGTAGAGCAGCTACTCAAACCCTGACAACAGATACTGCAGCCACTCCAACCACTGCAATAATCACTGCAGCTAAACCAGAGGACGAATTCATGCCCATATCGTTTGCCCCTGTACACAAGGGGAAAAGCAAAAAAGAGGCAAGAAAGATGAAGAAGCAAGATGAAGACCCAATGCACTTACTACATGGGACAGCATCTGATCAGGAGTTATTAGTACATGAATCAGAGGAAGAAGAAGAAGAGGTGGCTTCTCAACCCCGTATCTCAACTGAGCTACGGAATATGCAAGAAGATTTTACCCTTCTACCAGGGGAGCACATCATCACCTGGCTGCTCTGATGCTGAGACAATGGGGCTGACGGTCACAAACTAGAAGGTAGGGAAGCCAAGCAGCTGGGATCACTTGCTAGAGAAGGGGGAATTGACAGAGCAATTGCAGAAGAGAAATGGTCCTTCAGCCTTTGAAGGTGGCTTTTGGCAGCTGTGATAGAAAAGCTTTCGTACAAGGACGATGCTATGAGTTGTTTGGCCAAGTGCACTACTCTACGAAAAGGTATCCAGTCTCTGAGGGAATCAGCCATTGTAAAGATGATCTACCACAGGCCAGATGCCGGGAATGCACTCATACATCCAGATGAAGTCGAATGTAAACGACCCCTATGGCAGCAATTTACATAGAATGCACTGTCATCATATGCCCATTCATTGGCAGCAGTATCCTCAAAGCACATGGCACCACTAATAGTGGATGAAATGATTCATCAACTCTCAGAGCTCGAAGACAATCTCACCCCTTCCATCATTTCAGCTGTGGAAAAACTGTCCCAGCAGTTCAAACAATTGAGAGATGATCTATCCAAAGAAAAGAGATCAGTTGCATCAGGATTTCTTTGATCCTGCTTCTTGCTACAGCAGAAGTATTCAAATGCTTGGCAATTAAATCATCTTTACATAGAAGACTGGAGTATTTGGACCACCTTGTTTTGGAAGCACTAAGTAACACAGAATTCTATTTAAGAGCATTCAAAGATGATTCTGTGCATGGCAAAGCCTGATCCTTGGTCTGGACTCCAGTGAACAAAGTAGACTGTATGGCACGTTACTTCCTTAACAACTCTGCTTTGTAGCTGCTATTACAACAGTCTACATGCCTCTCCACTCCGCACATGTAACAGGCACTTGGGAAATTCCATGTTTTCTGAACATTTTTCAGACCTGCTAATTCGCAAGCTGTTTTAAAAGCTTGGCCAAGCAAGTTGAGGCCAAATGACAGACCTATGTGACACTGATTCCTCTGAGGCAAGTAGGAGATCCAAGTGCATCTGTATCCAAGTGTGTGGGTGTGTGTACAAGATACCAATGAATCCACCTCTGTATTTTCTAGCATGGCTCTTGCAGATTTTCTGCTTTGTCCAGGGATACAAGGGATACAATTTTAGACACATGAACTTCTGCAAAAACACCTGAAAGCTTTTAGTGCTTCATTTCATTCAGAGGTCATCCTCACACATACACATCCCAGCTCAAGAGGTCTGCCAGAGACAAAGATTTGATAAATCTGAAGGCAAAGGAACCTGTTCAACCTGACTCTAAGAGTCTCACTGAACACAGACAGTCTGTTAGAACAGACCTTCTCGTTTGACAAAAACAGAAGAAGAGCACACTATTCGGTGGGACACAATAAGAAAAATCAAATACGGACAATTCTATGTAAAACTAAAATCAGCAATCTGCTTCTCTTTCATGCTGGCTTGGGCCAGAACCAAATCAAGTTAATTTTCAATTCAGATATTTTTCCCTTTACTTTTTTATCTCTTCTGAAGACTAAAGTGAGTGTTTACATATGAAGTAATGAAAGAAGTAAAGTTCTGTCATGGTGGAATAAGGTATTAAGCTGTACACTTTCCAATGTACAGCTACCTGCAAACTCGGCAAGATTCAAGGTCACAAGACACTGCCTCGAAACAAGCACTGATCATCAATAAAAAAATTAGTAGCAGCTGGTAAAGAATGTCTGAGATGGTACATTGTGACTCTGAATTACAAAAGGTTATCTTTGAAAATTTCTAACCATTGATAATTTCATAAATTAGAAAACAGTATATATCAAAGTGCCATAAATCAGTGGACAAAGCATCCTTCAATGATTCCAGAGAAAAGAAATGAGAAAGATCTTCATAATTGCAGGAAAAGATGACTTTTCTGATATAGCTTGTCCTGGGTTCAGCAGCAGCAGTCATTTTTCTCCTTCTTGGTAGCTGGTGCAGCACTGTGTTTTTGATTTTGGGCCTGGTAGCAGCACTGATATCACCAGTGTTTTCAGTTACTGCTTGGCAATGTTTTGGTCTGACTTTCTGAGTCTTTCTGAGTCTTTCTGAGCCTCATGCTATGCCAGGGAGGAGGGGAAGCCGGGAGGAAGCAGAGACAGGACACCTGACCCAAACTGACCAAAGAGGTTATTCCATACCACAGCACGTCATGTCCAGGATGTGAAAATTGAGAGCAGAGACCTGCAAGGGTGTGGTGGTGCATTGGGGGGTTTGCTGCTGGGGGGTGCACTGGCTGGGTCGGGCTTGGTGAGCAGTTGTATTCTCTGTCTTTGTACTTCTCCTGTCATTATTATTATTGATGGTAGCAGCAGTGATTTGTGTTATACCTTACTCACTAAAGTGTTCTTATCTCAACCTGTGCGAGTTGAATTCTTTTGATTCTCCTCCCCATCACCCCGGGACTGGGGGAAGAAAGAGGGGGAGTGAGTGAGTGAGTGAGCAACTTCGTGAGTTTTAGAGACTTAAACCACGACAAGCTACATGTGGGCCCGTCAGGTATGTATCGATTACAGATCTTTTTTGGTCTTTCAGAAAGAATTCAATTACAGCCTGAAAACAAGTATTAGAAACTTCAGCCCTAAAAAATCTTTAGTGTGAGGAGGAGAAAGAAAAATTATATACTTATGTGGACCAGAAGTTTAGTGCCTTTGTCTCTGGGGCTCCCAGTGTAAGAGGGACATAGATCTGCTAAAGCGAGTGCAGAGGAAGGCCATGAAGATGCTCAGGGGGCTGGAGCACCTTTCCTGCAAAGACAGGCTGAGACAACTGAGCTTGCTCAGCCTGGAGAAGAGAAGGCTCTGGGGAGATCTTAAGGCAGCTCCTAGTGCCTAAAGGGGACCAGAAATCTGGAGAGGGACTTTATACATTGGCCTGCAGTGATAATGGCTTTAAACTGAAAGAGGATAGATTTAGATTAGATATAAAATATTCTTTACTGTGAGGGTGGTGAGACACTGGCATAGGTCACCCAGTGAAGCTGCAGCTACCCCATCCCTGAAAGTGTTTGATGCCAGGTTGGATGGGACTGGGATCAACCTGATCTAGCGGAAGGTGTCCCTGCCTAGGGCACGAGGGTTTGTAACTACATGATCTTTAATGTTCCAACACAAACCATTTTTGTGAATTTTCTCCTAATTCATATTGGTAGTCCTCACAATTCTGTAATCTGTTAATTTTATTTTTCTCCTATTTCTTGAGGGTTTTTATTTTATTTATGGAAATGATTTAGTAGTTTCATTTCGGAGAAAGCATTCTTTTTGTCGTTTTCTCCTTCTACATCTTAAGGTAAGACATACTAAACTTACCAGCACTTTTGAGACTTCTCAGTGTTCATGATGCGCTTCTTTGGCAAAGGATTGAATAGTCTGGCCAGATTATATCATGATTCCTGTTTTCTATTCTGTATGTGACATCTCTTCTTTCTCTTCTGAGCAAGTGTATAATAACACTCTCTTTTCAGCTTGTCATGTTGGATTACAACAGGATGACAATGACAATTCTCCTTCACACAAATGTTAAAGCTGTTCAATCTGTTTTGTTTTCTCTCATTCTTTACTTTACTTCTGTGTCTTTCTTTGTTCAGAAAGTGGATGAGTTCTGAGGGGTCATAAAGGCAGATTCAGTAAAGTCATGAAAAGACAGCCATATTTCCTTAGCTGTTACCAGCAAAAGCATGACAGCTGAAGAAACTTGCCATAGATTACCAGTGTTGGTAATCTAGTACCCTGAAAAATTACCATCTTGGGCAGAAAATAAATTTACTGACTGAAATGGAAATAAAATATTTTTTTACTTGTCCAGTAGAAGCCATTTCAGATCACACTTTAGTGAGCAGAATTTTAAACACTAAACAACAAAACCCACAAGATCAGGAGGTGTTTGGGTGAAATACAAAGGACTCATCTCTCAAAGGAATGCCAGGAAAATTTGAGGTCAGTCTTCTGCCTGTTGGCTGTGGCATCAGTTTCTGACTTCACTGAAGGCAAAGTTCACCTTTGAATCAAAAGGAATAAAAAAACTGCTATACTTTCCTGCAGTGATGAAGAACTTTGAGAAATACTTAAATAACTCTTTACCTGGTTAGTCACTGGACATAGCTCTTAGGTGCTGCGCAATACTCTGTGGAAAAAGAGCCTGGGTCAAAGAAAAGTTATGGCACCTGTGGTAGGTACAGTGTCACATTCTTTTGTCATCTCCTTCCTTGAAGGACTGGGAGCTGTGAAAGCAAAATAGTTACTGCTTGATGTTACCAATGTTTCTGTGCCTTTTCTGTGTTTCACTTAATTAGAAATACAAAGTAAAGTGATGAATTCTTTGCTGTACTTTCAGAAGAGGCTCTGTCTATGCTGTCTTATTCTTTTGCTGTAGTCTTTGCTGTCTTTTTCCCCTGAAGGTATTTATTTGAATATTCTGCATTTTGGCTTTTATCATTCATTCTTTTTGACATAAAACTGTGCTCAGCTGACATGAATGAGCTTATAAACTTTGCTCATGCTGTCACATTTTTCTCCTCTCATCAGAGAAAAGTGAGTAATCTCCAGTGAATAATTTGTTAAATTTAGGCTCTTTTTCTTCTCAAACTACATGATTTCCTCAAATGCATCTATTATTAGACAGTGTGGCACAAACACTCTGGGCTTTGCTCCATTTATTGAATATGAATATTCAAAATCTGAGCTATTTTGTTTGGTAGAAAGAGGTCAGGAAAAGGACAACATAGTATTTCTCATTATTATTTTTCAAAAGCATCTTGGTGAGTTAAAAGCTCAAGTTGTCTCTGGGGTTGTTATGGGGAAGACTGAAATTAAATTCCTTTTCAGGCAATCATTATATATCTGCTGTTAACGTTCCTAAAGAAATTGCTTTGATGACTTTTTTCCATGAATTTCCTGAACTTAAGACTGGTTGCTATGGCTTGTAGGTTTGAGCAAAGGCCAATCAAATTTTTTTGAGTTTTATAATTGAACTCCTTTTACTTTGTGTGGAAGATTGACTTCTGTCACATAGTGTATGGATTCAGGATTTTTTTCCAAGACTCAAATTAAAGCATCATAATGACAACTATTTTATTACAATGTTGCAAAACATTGTAAAAAGCAAATATAAACTGATAAAGCAACTTTGTACAGTGGGAAGATTCACTTTCTTTTAAAAATGCTGTCTATCCAGAAGACTGCTGACATTCCAGGTTACATTTGTTTCTGTATCTGTCTCAAGCAATGACTACATGGAAAACCAAGACTTGAGGAAAACTTTTTCCCAGCTGCTCACCTTGTTATATTGGAAGGGACCTAGATCTAGGGTATGCTGTACCTATTTGAATAAATATAGTGGTTGTCTCAGTGGCTGTATTTAGTGAGAAAAATGAATGCTATATTCACAGAACTACTTGGTTTATTCTGTACTAAAAAATTGGAAACCTTGTTCCTGCACTTTTCATGTCTTTGCTGTAAGATGTTCTGAAAGTAGCAACACCGATTATTACTTCCAGATTTCTTCCCTACCACATAGGTACAGGAACATTCCCAAGGTCATAGGCATACTTTATTATGAAGAAGATGAAATTTTGATTTTCAACTTGTTTAACATAGGTGGAAAAGGGAAAAAACCAAACCTGTCATGGGTTCAGCAGTAGCAGTCGTTTTTTCTCCTTCTTGGTAGCTGGTGCTGTGCTGTGCTTTTGATTTTGGGCCTGGGAGCAGCACTGATAACACCACTGTTTTCAGTTACTGCTTGGCAATGTTTTAGTCTGACCAAGGACTTCCTGAGTCTCATGCTATGCCAGGGAGGAGAGGGAGCCAGGAGGAAGCAGAGACAGGACACCTGACCCAAACTGACCAAAGAGGTTATTCCATACCGCAGCACGTCATGCCCAGGATGTGAAAACGGAGAGCAGAGACCTGGAAGGGTGTGGTGGTCAACTGGGGGTGCACGGCATGGTCAGGTTTTTGATATTGGGGGGTTCACTGCTGGGGGGTGTACTGGCTGGGTCGGGCTTGGTGAGCAGTTGCATTCTCTTTCCTTGTATTTCTCTTGTATTATTACTGGTGGTAGCAGTAGTGATTTGTGTTATACCTTAGTTACTAAACTGTTCTTATCTCAACCTGTGGGAGTTGCATTCTTTCGATTCCCCTCCCCATCCCCCAGGGACTGGGGGAAGAAAGAGGGGCAGCGAGTGAGTGAGCAACTTCGTGAGTTTTAGAGACTTAAACCACAACAAAACCCAAACCACTGGCCAAGTTTTTGATTTGACCAGCAAATCAACAAGCTCCGTCTCTCTTGAGCTTCTAAGCCATCTGTAAAAAAATGAAGAAGAAATCTGATTTAAAATTTTGAAGTGAAATATTTTTAAATAAATTAATCCATTAAATTCAGCACTTACTTAGGACATTCCCCTACTGAGCAAATCCTGTGATTGCAACTTGGCACAAACCCAAATGTTATGAACTTTAGTTAGTTCTTTAATTTTTAGGAAATGCCAACTCCCTGGAAATGTATCTAGCAATGAAAAATGAATTTTTAACAAATAATTAGTTTGAAATATTCTCCAGAGCTGGAGTCCTAATTCAGTATGTTAGGCTGCTTTTGGTAGCCAAGATTATTCAAGGCTATTTTTGTAAACTTATGACTACATTGCATCACCTTTTTGATTTTCTATTTTTCAAACACAAGCAAACAGAACTGAAAAAAACCACCAGAGTCTTCAGCAGGATTTTGCACGATCCTTTCTATCTCTACTGGAAATATATATAGATCTGTCAGTATCACCTCTGTGCCTAGAAAAATCTTGGAGCGGATTCTCCTGGAAGGCATGCTAAGGCACATGAGAAACAACAAGGTGCTTGGTGACAGCCAGCATGGCTTCACTAAGGGGAAATCCTGCCTGACCAATCTGGTGGCCTTCTATGATGGGGCTACGGAACTGATGGACAGGGGCAGAGCAGCTGAAGTCATCTACCTGGACTTGTGCAAAGCGTTTGACACTGTTCTCATGTCATCCTTGTCTCTAAATATGAGAGACATCAATGTGATAGGTGGACCACTCGGTGGATAAAGAACTGGCTGGATGGCAGTACGCAAAGAGTTGTGCTCAATGGCTGAATGTCCAGCTGGAGACCAGTAATGAGTGGTGTCCCTCAGGGATCGGTGTTGGGACTGGTCTTGTTCAACATCTTTGTCATGGACAGTGGGATTGAGTGCGCCCTCAGCAAGTTTGCCGATGACACCAAGCTATGTGGTTCGGTTGATACACTGGAGGGAAGGAATGCCATCCAGAGGGACCTTGACACACTTGTGAGGTGGGCTGATGCCAACCTGATGAAGTTTAACCATGCCAAGTGCAAGGTCCTCCACCTGGGTCGGAGCAATCCCAGGCACAGCTACAGGTTGGGCAGGGAGGAGATTCAGAGCAGCCTTGTGGGCAAGGACTTGGGGGTGTTTGTCGATGAGAAAATGAACAAGAGCCGGCTGCACTGTGCACTTGCAGCCCAGAAAGCCAACCGTATCCTGGGCTGCATCAAAAGGAATGTGACCAGCAGCTCGAGGGAGGTGATCCTGCTCCTCTACTCTGCTCTCAGGAGACCTCACTTGGAGTATTGTGTGCAGTTCTGGTGTCATCAACAGAAAAAGGACATGGAACTGTTGGAACAAGTCCAAAGGAGGGCCACAAGGATGATCAGGGGACTGGAGCCCCTCCTGCAAGAATACAGGCTGAGAAAGCTGGGGCTGTTCATCCTGGAGAAGTAAAGGCTGTGTGGAGACCTCATCGCAGCCTTCCAGTATCTGCAGGGGGCCTACAGGGATGCTGGGGAGGGACTCTTCATGAGGGACTGTAGTGAGAGGAGAAAGGGTAATGGGTTCGAACGTAAACAGGGGAAGTTTAGACTGGATATGAGGAAGAAATTCTTTACTGTTTGGGTGGTGAGGCACTGGAATGGGTTGCCCAGGGAAGTTGTGAATTCTCCATCGCTGGTGGTGTGCGAGGCTGGGTTGGACAGAGCTCGGGTGGCATGGTTTAGTGTGAGGTGTCCGTGCTGATGGCATGGGGGTTGGAACTGGATGATCTTAAGTTCCTTTCCAACCCTAACTGTTCTATGATTCTATGATTCTATGTGGGCTAATACAGGTAAGTCCACATTTGCCTTCTTTCTTGATCAGATGTTATTGACACTACAGCATGAGCGTGTGCTAAATGCATATTTTCACCCTTTTCTTATTACAACATTCCAAACATAAATTACTGTTATTAATCACCTTTCACTTCTGCTACTAAATTTTGTCCAGATCTTGCACACGGAACACTGTGCAGTTATATGCTGGAGGGAACATCTGGAAAGTATGTTCCAGGCTGGAGTGCTCTGTCTGTGCTACTGGACCTTGGGTCTGCTTAGAGAATCAGTTAAAACCAGTTCCTGCTACTACATTTCTTCCCAGGTCCTTCAGGTATTTTTAGTCCTTTTTCTTCTTATTTTAAACTGTGCTGTTCTGTTTCCTCCAGCTGCATGCGTGACCTATACAAGAAGCAGGTGAAGCTAGTTAATATAAGGAAACCCATGAAACTAGCTGCAGAAGGACGTACTTTCAAGTATACAAAGTAAAGAAAATGAAAGCATATTTTTTTCTAGTCTCTTTTGATTCTCTGTGCCTTCGGGGTTATTTTTAGCAGTAGGAGTTGAAAAGCATGTAGAGAGTGTGACCTTAAAGCCAATGGTGTCTTGAAGGGTCTTGAACCCTTTAAAGGGTCTTGCATCTGCTCAGGTACAAGATGCAGGCAAAGAATACAGAAAGCAGAAAATCTTAAAGACAATTTAGAAAACAGGACAATTCTCTGGAGGCCAGAGAAATAACTAGTGCAACACCCCAATTACTTTTGAAAAGGATCTAAAAGAATTGCACTAAATTAGACCAGTCAGTTTGACATCAATTGCTTAAGTCTCAGAGGCATTTTTAAAGGATCAGATGTGGAGACATTCAAAAAGCACAGCTTGAGAATAGACAGTCAGGTGGCATAAGGGTGGGTTACGAAGTTTAAGTATTTTTGTATGGGAAAATGCATGTATTTGTTTTAAAGATATTGACATGTGAAACAGTAGATTGCAATAAACAATATGCAATAATGCAACTATGTGAAAAGATCTCCCTTTGATTTAAGAACTAAGACATGAAGTCCTCAGAACAGGGGAAAATACAGCAAGTACAGTTGACGGCTAACTAAATTAAGCAAAGGAATAAATGTCTTATCGTTGGCCCTTGCTGCATCTCCATTTCACAGATATGAGTCATCAGCACCATAAAGTTCTGGCAAGCACTACATATAGCTTCAGAAGCTCCTGGTGATCTTGTGTGACAGATTTGCTCCTATATGTCAGAGGCATTAAACACGGAGTACCAGCAAAATGGTTCCATGTTTCGAAGGACTGAGAAAAAATATCCTAGTAGAGAAAAACCCCAACACTACTCATTTTTCCTGACATAAAAATGATTGTGCTTATTCTGTGGGCTATGAGTATGATTGGGTGGGCATGGAGAGGAGAACTGATGGAACTCAAAGTGGTAGAGAAGCAAGTACCTAGGGAAAAGATAGATCTGAATGTGTGAATGATGTGATTATTTGGTGTTTGCATGAAAAGAACATGTTGCCTGACAGAATTTTTGGAAGGCATGTCTAGATCTTAATAGACATCGCTGTGGGTGGGGAGGAAGGGCATGATCAGAGGAATCATTTCAGGGAAGTGTAAGACCCCCTTAGGGATTACAATGAGACACATATGCCTGATATAAAGTTCACTTATCTATGTTGATAGCAAAGAAGAGGTTTGTCTGCTTTCACATGTTACTGAGTTAGAAGCCACAGGACTCTGCAGGAAGATGAGAGACTAATTCTGTCAAATACACAGATAGTAAGCTCTTCAGATACTATGCAAGTCACAAAACTGGGATGAAGATCTGCATTTTAAACATCCCAAAGCTTCACTATGTAGGTAGCAAACACTTATGAAAATTCAGATTTCAGTTCATGTTTCTAAACCAAAAGTCAAGCTTTCCCTAAGAGCTGGGAAGCACCCAGAAACCAAGTGATTACAAATGTCATTTACCAGAAAATGTTAATTTGGTGATTTTATCCTTCTGCAGCATTTGTCATCAGAACATTGAGATCACGTTTTTTCATCATGCTGCACGTTGAATGTTAAAGTAATCTCAGCTAAATTTGGAGCCACTACTTTAAAATATCAAAAAACTTGGACTGGACATATTCCTAAAAAAGGGGTAGAGGGCAAATACAGGCAAAATGTCATGTTCTTTGTAATACGATAGAGCTGCATGCAAATTCCTAACAAGTGCTTGTATTGGGTTTTCATTGCGAAGTTTTGGTAGAAGGACTACAGGGATGGCTTCTGTGAGAAGCTTGTAGAAGCTTCCTCCATGTCCAATAATGCCAGTGCCAACCGCCTCTGAGATGGACCTGCACTAGCCAAGGCTGAGCACCTCAGGGCAGGCAGTGCTAATGCCCCCATATAACAAGAAGGGGGGAACAAAAAGCACAACACCAGCAACAGTCAGAAGAAAGGGGTGAGAATATGTGAGAAAAACAGCTCTGCAGACACTGGGGTCAGTGCATAAGGAGAGCAGCAGGTGTTCCAGGTATCAGAGCAGAGATTCTACTGCAGCCCGTGATGCAGACCATGGTGAGGAAGCCTGTTTTCCTGCCTCAGCAGCCCATGCTGGTCCACAGTGGAGCAGATATCCACCTGCAGCCCATGGAAGATGCCACACTGGAGCAGACAGATGCATTCAAAGGAGGCTGTGACCCCATGGATTGCTGGAGCAGGCTCCTGGCAAGACCTGTGGCCCCACGGAGAGAGGAACCCATGCTGGAGCAGGTTTGCTGCAGGACTTGTAACCCCATAAGGTACCCGTGCTGGAGCAGTCTGCTCCTGAAGGACAGCACCCTGTGGAAAGGGAGCACACTGGAGCAGTTTGTGAAGAACTGCATAAAATGGGAAGAACTTAGAGTGGAGAAGTTCATGGAGGACTGTCTCCTGTAGAAGAGACTCCAATCTGGAGCAGGGGAAGAGTGTGGGGAACCTTCCACTGAGGAGAAAGGAGTGGCAAAGTGTGTGATGAACTGATCCCCATCCCTATTCCCTATCACCCTATGTTGCTTGGGAAGAAGGAGGTGGAGAATTTGGGGATGAAGTTGAACCCAGAAAGAAGGGAGAGGAAGGGGGAAGGTGTTTTTAAGTTTTAGTTTGATTTCTCATTATCCTACTCTGATTTGATTAGTAGCAAATTAATTTCTACCCCATGTCAAGTCTGTTTTGCATATGATGGTAATTGGTGACTGATTTGGTCCCATCTTTATCTTGACCCAGGAGCTTTCCATTATGGTTTTCTGTCCCCAGTCCAGCTGAGGGTCTGTCTAGCCAGGGTCAACCTACCACAGCGCTTGAGTCACTGTAATAGCTTTGTGTAGCCATCTGACTCTCAATCTCTCCCTCTCTGTCATCATCCCCCCCCAGCTCCCCCCTGATCCCGAAAAGGAATATTTTTGACTCTGTTGGCTTCAGCTGATAGAGTTGCTATTTGACTCTGTCTGCCAAAGAAAATGGGATTAGGTCATGCCTTTTTTGTACATTCGCAGATGGCTCTAATCCAAAATACCTGGAATCTTCTGTAATTGTTTTAGCTGTTCTGTAATGGTCTTCACCACTCATACAAAGTGTGAAGAGCTACACATTTAAAAGACATCTGGCAAGAGTATAATACTGACTGCCGTGTCATATAGAGGTTCACATGATCTACTGCTACACAGACACTGAAGGAAGCAGACTCTGACACTTGAGTGATTTCTGAACAATTGCTATTATACTGGCAATTTTTTGCCAGATCTCCACTAGCTGAAAGCAAGTGCCTTAAACAGCAGTGTCTCTTGACCTCAGCACTTGGATGTGTCACTGCTGTAAAATTTGTATCTTACCAGGGTGGCAAAATAGCAGAAAGTGGCTGTAGCCAAGTACCATATTTTAGCCAGTTACAGTGTAAAGTTTAGTATTAATTTGTCCTATTTGTGTCATGTTGTTTTATGTCTCTCCCAGATGACTAAGGTGTGGGAAGCCATTATTAGCTGGATTGTCTGCTAGTGGTTAACTGGAATTTGTAGCTGTCTGGACTGAGAGTAGTTCACACTGTGTGGCTTACTGAGTCCCTCTGTTTGACATCTGTCTCTGACCTGTCCCCATCTGCGAAGTCCAAAATCCCCTTGCATCCTGCTTCTTTTTTGGTCCCAGGTTGTAATGCTGCCACTTCCTCTGATAGAAAGTTGCTTCCCAGAGGGAGCATCTGCTCCCTCTCTTTGCTGACCAGGAGCAGGAGAGGCAACTGTGCTATAGCACAGAAGGAGGAAGGCAGTTGATGAAAATGGTCATTCCCTGCATGATAGATTCCTTACAGTCTATGCCTTCTAGCATAACATCACGTCCAAAGAAGATGTGCAATCAAGATTTTGCAAATGCTAGAGCAACTGACTGAGTTAAATCCACCTAACTACTTCATTTTCTTGTTCAGTTATCATGATGTTCTTTTATTACATACGAGCCAGCTGGTCAGAATAAAAAAAAAGTAAAAATCAGCGTACGAACAAACTGTTTCCATTGCTCTAGAAGCATTAAAAAATAAATGCAGGAACAGAAAGCAAACCATGAATTTTACTTTACTTGCATATACTCTGGGAGAATGGTAAGAGAGAAAGTTTTCAAGATTCACATGCTGCACCTAGCATTTTCAAGACTACTTCTTCACCACCTCGTCTCCTGCACAGTAATTTATCATTATAAATATTTGTTTCATACTAACATCAGTTGCACCACCCAGGTGATCTGCCTCAGTTCATCAGCAGCCCTTGTGTACTTTGGAGACTCAAGGTTGCTATAAATTGTCCCAGTTTCACCTTTGTAGTGGACTGCCTTATACCTGAGAGACACCCTAAGGGCATTTAGTACATTGACCCTTCTTCCTCCTTCCCTCTTAGAATTATAGAATCACAGAATCATTGAATCATTTAGGTTGGAAAAGACTTTCAGGATCATCTGCCTGTTAACCTAGCACTGCCAAGTCCGTTGCTAAACTGTGTCCCTGTGCCACCTCTACATGTCTATTAAATACCTCCAGAGACAGGGACTTAACCACTCAGCTTGGCAGCCTGTTCCAATGATTGACAACCCTTTTAGTGAAGACCTGCTCTCTCTGCTGGGGCAGTTGGAAAGGCTTGCAGGAGCCAGCTGGTTATTCAGACTTGTTACAACAGAGACTGTAGCATGTACTGCACCAAACCTGCATACCTGGTATGGCTGTCAGTCCTGCACAAGAACTGCCTGACAGATGTGGAGTCAAGCACATGGCACTGCATTTCTAAATTACTTAAAAAGGTCCTGTTGAATTTCAGTCTGACCCGAGATCTTGAGAACGACCATATGGCTGCTCTCCACAGCTGAGGTTACCACCTTTGGATTCAGTTGACTCTTCAGATTTGAGTAGTCTAATTAAATCTGCCTGCTTCTCCACATAGATAATTATCAGCCTTTCTATTACTCATGTTACTGCACAACATCCCCTCTCAATGACTTTATTCATTTCACACAGGGACAGCAGGTGCCAGATGGCAAACTGATGCCTTGCGATACTCAGTATTTCTATCACTTGGTGCTTAGAGTTTCACCTTGCTGCTGTGCTTTAGCCTGATGGGGATGATTGCTTCAGTTTGCTCCAATAAGCTCTGGAACACGGGAAGTGATAGTGCGCCATTGCTTCAGAGGAGCAGTTTAAAAGCAATGAACATTGTTACTGTCTATATAAAAAGGGACTGGCTGTAGCCTCTTAGACTTGTAAAGAAAAGAATAGCTTTCAATTTTAACAAATATATTAAGGGCTCTTTAGGTTGGGCTGCAATTTACTAAGAGAACCCTGACTCAAGGTTTAATTATATAAGCCACATTTTTTCCTTACAAGGAAGTTCAACACAAATAGGTTGCATTCTCTTCTTACAGATGGTAGTAGCAGCTGTATAGAGGGCTGTAGTGGCCACTAGAAGGTGCATTTTGCATTTATTTTCAGCATGCTTTTCAACCAAAGAGAATGTATGGCAGTAGGACTATTTTCCTTCTGAAATTGTATATTACATGAAAAAAAAAAGAAAAAGAAAGAAATTGAAACATAAATAGACAAAGACTTTGTTTATTTATTGCCAGGAGAGACACATTAGGATTCAGTGCTGTGTTTCCATGGCATCCCAGAGGCATAAACAGAAAATACAGGCTAATGCATTCAGTTAGACAGAGATTTTAAAGTCTAATGCACCATCTAAATATATACCACATATGCCCACTATTTATTTATCCATTCTATACACTGCACTGAGACGGAGAACTTGCTAACTATTCCAGGGCTCTAATCCATTTACATATGTGTCTCCTGCAGATGTTCAGTACTTATGGGGGATATATATAGGCAGTGTTATTAGGCTGCCTTTCAGATTCCTCTCATTTCTCCCCACATCATTTTCCACTTCATTACTATCCTCACATCTGTAAGTATCTCTGCAGTATTCCTGGTTAGGAAGCCCGAATCAATTTCAAAGATCCACTCCTTCAGGATGGGATCCTGCTTAATCTCTTCTTTCCAGTGGACTAAACATTCCTGCCTGTTTGTTGAGTGCTTCAATTTATGACTACAAATGTTAAGGCTTGTTCTTTTCTTTTCTCCTGTGTTTAAAAACATCCTTTCCAAAACTGAACAAAAAAATCTAAGCAGGGCTGTCCTTTCCTCCCTGTAACCCATACATTATCTTCAGTGCATATCAATTGCAGGAGTGCATCTCAGAACTAAAATGGCATAAATGTTGTGGAGCTGATCGCACCTCCTCTGCCATCAGATTTTCACCTGCTTAAGTAAGGTATGAGTTCAGCTTCTTGGGAATGCTGCAAGGCTGTGAGGGTACGCCAGGGTGAAAGGTTGCTTTGGAGGGAACATTTTATGCTTTCTTTCCTGTGTGAAGTCTTGTCGTTTGTGAAATTGCCTCCCAGGTGATGCAGTATAGACCCACTGTTGCTTGAGTTAAACCTCTAGTAGACAGAGACCTGGAGAATGATACATAAGGTGTGTCTGGACTTATCAAATAAATAAATAAAATAAGACCTTGTTGCACTGAGATGCTTTTGAAGGGGCTTTTCATTTGAATAAATGCTTTGATTCATATAAATTATATGCAAGCATTTAGAGATGCCCTGGGTTTTGGTAAATATTTTTCACTGAAAATGGGTTTACTAATCCCACAAGTTAAGAAACAAAACATCTCTACATGTCATTGTTCCATTTCTTGTAAAATTTTGCAACTTCTACTGAGAAAGTAGAGGCATAGATAACCTGCAGACTGCATGTAAGGTTAAGGCATGGTCTATGAGTAAGCCATCATCTGTGCGGTCCCCAGTCCTGAGATCAACAATGCGCCTGAGAGTGTGAGGTGATCATAGATACCAGGTGAACTGATGTGAGAATGGGAAAGTTTCTGGTGGAAATCTGCCTAGCTTTTGGTATTAGTTCACCAAATGTTAGATTTTTTTCACCAAGCAGGTTTTGAATGACAAATCATTATGTTGGAAATATCTCAACCACTGTTAATTCTTGGCACTCTTCTTAAAAGTTGGTTGGCTGTGCAGTGGTAAAGCTACAGGAGTAACTGGAGCTACTTCGCATAAAGTTACTTACCTTTTGTGTTGGAAGGCAAAAGTTCAGCTCCCTGGATAAAATACAGTTCGGCAAGGAGCAGAAATTAATCAGGGCACTTTCGCAGGTGGCATCTTTCCTATGAGATCAATACGTTAGAGATAGGCAGTAGAACAGACAACAGAGAACAGTTACACAGAAGAGAACAAAAAGAAAAAAAAGAAAAAAGAGATGGATGTTCACAGTGAATGTCAGTGTAGTCCAGAGGGTTTCTCCTTAAATCCCTGTCAGAAAAGCAGAGAAGTACATTTGTTTTTTGGCACTCTGTTTTTGTATCAGAGAGAAAAAAAGGATTAAACTCAAAGGAAGAGCAAAAGAAAGACAGGGAAAAAAAAAAGTGCAAGTGGGGAGGTAAGAGTGACCACAAATTAAGAGAAAGCAGTGTAAAAGAAGTTTTGTAAAAGAAGTTTTGTAAAAGAGGTGAAAAGGAGTTGAAAGAAGTAGGAACCATCTGCACTCTTAAACAGATCTTGCAATTTTCATCACCAATTTTTCCATTCACATGTAGCAGAAACTGCCCTGACCAGAGATGATCTTACTTGATATTTTTTTTAAAAATTTGCTATTAAAAAGTTATTATTTAGTATTAATATTAAATATAGTTCAAAGTATTGCATTACAAATACTTATTTTAAATGACACCCCCCCTTTGGAGTTTCTTCAGAATACTGTTCTGTCTTTCCAAGAGGTAGAATTTCGTGCGAAAGCACTGAGCAATGTAAAGCATAGCTTGCACATGAGGAAAAAAAAGCCTTTTTCTGTAGCAGGCTGTTTTAGAAAAAATACACTTGAGAAGTTTTGGAATCCAACTGATAATTCAGTCTGACCTTATGATTTGTACTGTAAGGTACAAACTGCCTCCTTCTTAAGCTAACATGATTTAGTTTTTTTCGTCTCTATCATAATCTACTGTGGGATCAAGTGTGCTCTCATAAACATCCAAGACAATACTGCTGAAATCAATTCTATCTGTGCAACTTGTGTTGCAAGGTTAAAGTTGCACAGTAAAAATACCACAAAAGTTGATCTTGTACAATGACTTCCACTTAGATTTGTAACTACAACAGTTCAGTGTTCTGTTTCTGGACAGAGCTGTCAAAGGCAGCTCAGGAGAGCTCATCCAGTAAAGTATGGATGTTTACTTGAAACTAAACCTATTGAGTTTTCTTGCAAAAGAAATGGAAGACCTTCAAAAACAAGTTTCAGAGGAGGATCAAAGTTGCATTAGCATTTTTCTCTCAGCTATCTGAAATCTGAAACGGCTGCATACTGCACTCTGAAAGCTAGAGTAATCTCACAGGACTGACTGAGATGTTTCCTGTTCCCATGTTTACTGATAGGGGTCTGGAATTAGGAGATACTAACTTGAATTACTTCATACTGCTAACATAGCTAATGTTGCTTCTACTAGTATTACAGAGAATGAAAACATTACCAGTTTGCTATGGTATTAATACTTTGGGAAGGAAATAAGTCCTGGAAAAGTTTCCATGCAGCAGCACAGGGAGGAATATCTAGGTCTGAAGAACGAATTTGGGCTGGGTATGAGACTAACATGAAGCTCATGCAAAGCAGGCTGATGGCTTGCACGAGAGATTGCTGTGTTTGAGGTGGCCGCTGCTAGTAGTCACACATCTCCTTGCCTGTCTCTTGCTTCACCTCTGGCAGTGAGAATCTAGGTCTCCAGGGAAAATCCCAGTGATGCCATCTCTATGGTGCTGATCAACCCTGCTCAGCCCTTGACCAATCCACTGCTGCCTGATTAGATTGGTCCTGCCCCATATTACTTCAGATAAGGCAGATCCAATTTTTGCTGACAGCTGAGGGAAGTGAGCTTTACGTTTGTGTGAGTTGGTGTGGCCTGTGCAAATCAAGATTTAAGCATTCTGGAATAAAATGAAGATATTAACATACCACATATTGTGATACAAAGCTAACACTTTTTGCATTATTTCTATGACTTTCTTGAAATCGACGGTCAACAGAGCAGCAGATAAAATTATTTCATATCTTTATGCTGTTTTCATTGTGTTGACTATATTTTCATTGCCTTTTGAAGAGAAATGAGCCATTATAGCTACCTTCCTATTAAAATACCTTATGTAGATTGATTATAATTTCAAATTATAAGTATTATATATTATGCACTGTTAAATATTTTAAAACTCAACTACTAATATATATGAAAACAGAAATTTTTGATTTTTAAACTTTTTTTTCTTTAAAGATCATTTTATGTCACTTTTTGTTACAAAAAATCTCTTTACAATTTACTCCCCGAATCAGATATTTAAAACAGATAAATTAAGGAAGAATGTACAGTACATTTAAATTTAAGGAGGACATGGAGTATCCAAGAATCTTATTTTGTGTCCTAACTTTTGCATTTCTCATGTGTTCATAAACAAGAACAGAAAGAGACATGAATGGGTCCTGATCATCTGACTTTTCACAGTTGTACTAGTTTTGGTGTTGAGTAGTGTTGATTTTCTTCTGTGGTGGTTTAAGCTGTAAATTTCCCTTCTCCCTCCTTTTCCGTCCCCCCCCTCCCCCTCCCCGATGGGGGGGAAATGGGGAGAGGAACCAAAGAAAATGTAACTCCCACGGGTTGAGATAAGAACAGTCCCGTAACTGAGATACAGTACAAATCACTACTGCCACCACCACCAATAATAATGACAAAGTAAATACAAAGGGAGAGGATACAACCGTTTCGCTGCCCGACCGAGCCGAGACACAGCGCGCCACTCCAAAGACCGCGTGCTGCGAGAGCCCCCGCCCCGAATCCTACCTCCTGGGCATGACGTGCTGTGGTATGGAATAACCTCATTGGTCAGCCCGGGTCAGGTGCCCTGTCTCCCCTCCCCCAGCTTTTCTCTCTTTCCCGGGGTAACATGAGACTCGGGGGGGGGGGGGTGCCGAACCCATGACATCTTCATAGTAGTTTGCATTTTTTGTTATGATTTCAATTTGTAAAGAAAACAGTTTTGATAACACAGGGATGTTTTAGTTGTTGCTTAGCAGTGCTTGTACGCCTTTTCTGTTATTCTGTTTGACTCACCAGTGAGCAGGCTAGGGGTGTGCCACGAGCTGGGAGGGCACACAACCAGGACAACTGACCCCAACTGACCAAAGGCATATTCCATGCCATATGACACCATGCTTAGCAGTAAAACTGGGGTGTGGAGATTAGCAGGGGCTGCTGTTGCTCAGGAAGTGGCTAGGCATCAGTAAGTATATGGTGAGCAATTTCTTTCTTTGGCTTGGATTTGTTCTCCCTCTCCAACTTCTTTCCTCCCTTTTCCCTCCCCTTTTATGATTATTAATCCCTCTTCACCTGCTCCTGAGTTTCTGTACTTTTGCCCTTCTGATTCTTTTCCCATCCCAGTGAGGGGGGCAGTGTCTGAGCAGCTGGATAATGCTCAGCTGCCTACTGGGGTTAAACCATAACAGTGCATGCATGGCACCTTGTTGCTGGGTCCTCTATAGAGTGAACAGTTTCCTTATGGGTCACAGTAGTGATCTCTCTGAACAAGCAATAAGGATCAGACTTCACAAGCAATAAGGCAAATGTCAGATCTGCCTTTGTCTACCTTACAGAGGTTATACTGTCATTTGTATACTACCATGCATCATATCATGCTACATTGCACTCCTAACGTGCCCTTAGGCAAATACCCTAGACCACACAACACCTACCATCAACATGATACTACAAAAACCTAATTCTGATAACTATGCCCTACTATTTCAGGAGTAGTGAAATAATTAAAATAAAAAGTTCACTGATAAAAACCCAGTGCTGACTCAACAGCACAGAGCTGAGCACTGAGAACACCTGAGCCAAGACCTGTGCAGTGTGACTTTCTGTATGGTCAACCACAGAGAGATTTAGGTCCTAAAAATTCATGAGCCAGCCTCAACCATTTGGCCTGGGAATATGGCATAACATTCTCTCTCAGAATAATTCAGTGGCGTAGACCCAGCCTTTGTCACTGTTCAATTACAACTAAAAATAATGTTTTGTTGTGTATTCTATCAGCATTTTTTCCTTATGCTGACAGTTTTAATTAGAGCATGCAACTACAGACAGCACAACTGTGGTTCACCATACAAATGGGGTAATGTTTCTGTAATCACTTGACTTTGGCCATGCTATTGGAGTGCTCATTTTATTTATTCATTACAATACTAAGACCTTTTGAACTCTACTCATACCTCTGCCTTGTAGCATAAACATTTGAATAACATTATTTCTTATTACCTGTAAACTTAAACTGTTTATTGCATTTACCCTCAGAACAGCTTTATAAGGCAGGAAAATACTGTCTTTATTTCACTGGAGAAGACAATGTGCTCTTTGAGTTTACTGAAATCTTGCAAAATATCAGTTTTATGTGTAGGAGTCTGAGTTAAGACAAGGTGAAACACAGGAGTTACTACATGCTGGGGTTATTTCAGTCATCCAAATCCAGGTGCAAAGAGCATTGAGGAAAAGATGCAGGTGAGAGTGCATTGAATCCTAAACAAAATAACCCTTTAACTTTTATAATGTGGAAAGAGCAAAAGATTGTTCAACAGTTACAGCTGTCCTTCTGGAGTTCTACTCACTGCAATTTTCTGCTCAAGGAAATTAAGCTTCAGCTGGTGTTAGGCAGCGTAGCTTCACTGATGGCATTGGAGTTACATGGGTTCACATAAAAATGTAAACATCCAGTACTCTTTGAATAAATCAATGCAAAATTGAATTTGACTTTAATGAATATTTGGTTCTTCCCAGAACAGAGCAGGAACTTCAGAGGTTAGAAGAAAAGAAAGGAGACAATGAAGTCAAAATTTAAATAGATGAAAAATCCATTACTTTTGTCTAATGGCACTTGCAAACTGCAGAACAGTCCAATGAGTTGAAACTTGTTTATATCACCTTGGTTTTTTTTAATTGCACATTTATGCATTATACCAACATTTCATGTGTGGCACACTGCCTTTCATAGTGACACAAAAAATTAAATACTACTATACTAAGCTCTGTATCAGGCAGCAAAGTGTTAGAGAAGCATTCTTAAAACACTCCATCATTAGGCAGCAACACAAAAAGTTCTTTTGGTATGTAAGGTAAATGTGTGCAAAATATAAACTCTTTCACTGTTTGCCACATTAATTTTGTGTTTTAGATTAAAAATTTAAACCCAAACAAATATTTTAAAATAAATGACATTTGTGGAATGCTTGAAAGGTGCCACCTGACAGCTTGCTGTTTGTTCTTCATAATGAATTTATATGCTTGAAGATATATAATAATATAATTATTACACACCTTCAGATATGGCAACAGGCTGAGGTTATCCACCCACTGGAATATGGAGCTGGGTGACACTAACGTTGGGGACATGAGATAGGACAGTAGGAGAGGGAACCCTTCCCTCAATAAATGGCTGTGACTAAGGATGGTCCCTTTTCAAGGACTCAGATCCCATCTGTAATTCTGAATACATGATTTGCTATATCCCTACCATGGGCTATTCTGACCAACAGAAGAAAGGGAAGCAGCACCCTCTGCCTGAAGATGGCTGTCTGCGGCTTCCTTCTTCATGGATAAATGTTTAAGGAAAACATATGCCCCGTGTGCCTTGCAATTAAGTGCAATTTGTATCTGTTTCTGACTAAGGAGGGGAGTGAGGCCAATGATTAGGTCACCTGGACCAGGTACCTGGGCAAATTTCTTTTACCTTGAAGAATTGTGGCTACATTGCTTTCCCAGATGAGTTAAAGCCCATGAGTTCCAGTCTAAAAGCTTAGATCTTTTCCAAAGGGAATGACAAATTGTTGATTTTGGCTTTCAGAAGTACAGAATTTTTGGTGTTTTTTGTATGGCTGCAGGTTAATGAATTTCTTGCATTTCTTTGCCTTTACTGTTTTTAACTCAGATTTATAAGGATCCACTGTATTAGAAAGCATTTCAGTTCTTTCATTTGAACATGTAGTTGTTGTCTGCTTTTAGTGTCATAGTTACTGTCCACAGTTGTTAAATGAATTTATCCTTTGTGAAAGGTCAGATGAAGTTTCCTGTGCTCCTGATGCTGCATAGTCAGAACTTGGTAAGCTCCTCAATCGCATCTATTCCCAATGTCTCTGCTCTAAAGTTATATGATGGCCCCAGGTTTGTTCAGTATATTTATTGTGAAGAGAAATATTTCTTTAAAACTGAACCTGTTGTGCCTTGTCATGTAATTTGTGTTTCATTGCATGATACTGGTACATTGCAGATATCTAACAGCTGAAATATCTTATAGAAGTGGGTAACAATGTCACTGTCTGCAAATCCAGGTCCTGGGGGTTTTGAAATTGTACTAATATTTTCTCTTCTGAGGGAGAAATGGTCTAATCTTGTGAACTCTGCAAGTCTAAATGGACAAGTGCTTTCACTTACTACAGGTTTACCAACTTTACAGGGAGCCCGGATGTCTGTGGTGCAAGCAAGAAAATAATCCTGTATCATGGGTTCAGCAATAGCAGTCATTTTTCTCCTTCTTGGTAGCTGGTGCAGCACTGTGTTTTTGATTTGGGGCCTGGGAGCAGCGCTGATAACACCAGTGTTTTCAGTTACTGCTTGGTAATGTTTTGGTCTGACCAAGTACTTTCTGAGCCTCATGGTCTGCCAGGGAGGAGGGGAAGCCGGGAGGAAGCAGAGACAGGACACCTGACCCAAACTGACCAAAGAGGTTATTCCATACCACAGCACGTCATGCCCAGGATGTGAAAACGGAGAGGAAAGACCCGGATGGGTGGTGGTGCACTGGGGGGTTCGCTGCTGGGGGCGCACTGGCTGGGTCGGGCTTTGTGAGCTGTTGTATTCTCTTTCCTTGTATTTCTCTTGTATTATTACTGGTGGTAGCAGCAGTGATTTGTGTTATACCTTAGTTACTAAACTGTTCTTATCTCAGCCTGTGGGAGTTGCATTCTTTCGATTCTCCTCCCCATCCCCCAGGGACTGGGGGAAGAAAGAGAGGGGAATGAGTGAGTGAGAGAGAAAACTTCGTGGGAGAGGGGCTTAAACCACAACACCCTGATGCAGTAGGAGAAAAAATTACCTTAATCACAATAAACCATATTAAGCTGTTTTCCAAATGAGATTTCTGAGATGCTTCTAGTTTTGTCTTATGTCAGGCTATGTTGTTTCATATGATACTGACAGTTCCTTATTTTCCCTTTTTATCCTTGAAGAGAGATTGTTCACAAGGATTACTCCACTTTATTGTCCAGAAATATCAGCTATGATTAATACTCTGCCTTGGATAATACATCATATTTTCCCTTTGGAGCACCAAGTGCAGTGTCCTTTCATATACCTTTCCGTCCTGACAAACAGGTTCAGCTATATTGTGTTTACACAAGGACATATTTTCTGATGTCTGCTGTCTGCACACATTATCAGATTGGACTGCACTATATAGGGCTTGAGATAAATCCAAGCTAAGCATTACATGCCTGTATGACTATTGAAAACTTGAAATTTAGAAGCCATGTTGCATTACTCACTTTTTGCAGCTTACTACAAAGTAAAAACAAAACATGAACCAAATAAAATCAGGGTCTGAGTTCACAAGATAAAATACATTGCAGAGCTGCTTAAGAACCAAAGAAGTATTTGTATTCAATGGATTAAATGCAAGATACCACAGTATTTTAACTTGGCACTAAAAAGAGTGTTCTTATACTGAAGACATAAAGAAGGATTAATCACCATGAGCAAAATGAGAAAAATCATTCTTTACCAGTGTAGATTTTGCTAATTCAAGAGCTGTTTCCTCTTTCATTTTCCTGACTGTATTAAATGTCTCCTTTCCTCACGAAGTGATGCAATGTGTATGAAAACAACCAAAGAGCGAAGAAATTATTGAGGTTTTCATTCTGCTAGGAATGAAAGAGTTCCAGGAGGATGAAGGTATTTCGAGTGAGAAGATAAAAAAAGAAAGAGAGAAAGAGAAAAAGGAGAGAGGAAGGAAAGGAAGGACAGGGAGGGAGGAAAGACAGGGAGGGAGGGAGGGAGGAAGGATAGGGAGGGAGGGAGGAAGGCAGGCAGGCAGGAAGGCAGGCAGGAAAGAAGGCAGGCAGGAAGGCAGGCAGATGGGAAAGAAGGCAGGTGGGAAGGCAGGTGGGAAGGCAGGCAGGCAGGCAGGAAGGCAGGAAGGAAGGAAGGAAGGAAGAGAGGCGGGAAGGCAGGCAGACGGGAAAGAAGGCAGGCAGACGGGAAAGAAGGCAGGCGGGAAGGCAGGCAGACGGGAAAGAAGGCAGGCAGACGGGAAAGAAGGCAGGCAGGAAGGCAGGAAGGCAGGAAAAGGAAGGAAGGCAGGCAGGAAGGAAGGCAGGAAGGCAGGCAGGAAGGCAGGCAGGAAGGCAGGAAAAGGAAGGCAGGCAGGAAGGCAGGCAGGCAGGAAGGCAGGCAGGAAGTCAGGCAGGCAGGCAGGCAGGCAAGGAAGGAAGGAAGGAAGGAAGGAAGGGAAGGAAGGGAAGGAAGGGAAGGAAGGAAGGGAAGGAAGGGAAGGGAAGGGAGGGAGGGAGGGAGGAAGGAAGGAAGGGAGGAAGGAAGGGAGGGAGGGAGGGAGGAAGGGCTTTATTGAAATTGAATGTAACCCGGCAATGACCATAGATTGCTGGAAATTCTGCCTGCAACTGCTGTACAATTTATATTGAAAGTGCAAATGATATGCAATAAGTTTATCCTTTTGAAAACTGGGCATGATTCTTTGTTCAGTTAGACACCTGCATCTTTTGTACTTGATGAGTTGTCTGTTTAGAAATAATTTTCTACTTTAAGCAAGACAGAATATAGTATAAAGAAATCTAGATCTTGACCTGAAGTACTGCATCAATACAAGACCTAAAAATGTTGTCTAGACACACTTTATGGGCAAGTAATTAGCTAGTTGTTCATTCAAGTGCGTTGATGTGGAAATAAAGCATTTTGAAGTTCAAGTGGTTAAAAATTAATAATTACCTGTTTATATTTTGTTTTAAAAAAACAAGGTATATTTGTTGTAGTTTACTTTTTGCTTGTTTGCAAAACATCCTTTGAAAATCAAAGGCTTTTAATGCAGCTTAAATTTCTTATATATTTCTATAGTTGTATCTGCTTAACTTTTAAATAAGGAAATCTTTTAAATGCATAATATAAAGAAAATAAAAAATAACTGACCAACCAACCAAAAAAATCCTAGTTTACTCATTATTTAAGAATTTATTTTCCCATTTGCAGGCTGGAGAGTATTTTTACAGTTGATATGGAAACTGCTGAAAATGTAGTTTTTTTAATGGAAATGCTGGCAGAACACCATCCACAATGGCATTCATGAGAGCTAATGAAAAAATAAAAGTAACAGCACATATCTCTTTAACTCTTGTAAATTATATGTGCTTATTTGTCCTTCAGGTATGATGTTGAACATAAAGGAGCAGCTGCAATGATATGATTAAAGTATAAAGCTCCATAAAGTTAGAAAACAAAAGGTTCATTCAGGTTTTGATCAACATCAGTGGGACAAGATCTCTTAATGCCTCAATTACCCAATTACCTTTTCCATTCAGTAGCAGAATGGTTAATTGCCTGGCATGAAATAGGATGAATTGTTGCTGTTCGTTGAACTATGTATTCATGTGGCTGGCTGAGTAGACTGGAGGCTTGAACCAAAACCCATGGGACCACATGGAACGCCTTTCCTTGGCATCATGGGGCCCTCTGAGAATGCTATTGCTCATCGTCTATGTAACTTACTGCCAGTTTGGTTTGACAGCATTAGCTGAAGGAGGGACAGTTCTGGGCGCTTTGGGTGCTTCCCTTGAGCACAGGATTGAAATCTCAAGTAGTTTTTCCTACACGTAGTTCGGCAGGAGCTGGGTCTCCCTGGGGAATTGGATCATTTGAAGAACAGCAGAGGAACACAGGTACATAAGAACATGAATATATACAAGATCATGCATCTGAGAAGCACCAGTCTAGGAAGTGTCTTTTTTTTTAGGAGGTTCTTGGAGGGCTGTGGTTCTGATGCCCCTTGCTAGGTACTAGTCTGTGCCAGCATGGCAAACAGACCTACAGTCTGCACTCTGCCCTTGTCACAGCCCTTAGGAAAATGACTGCAGTAGCAGTCTGGAGGTTTATGAGAAATTGGGACCTGCACTTGCAAAACTTCACGTGTGCTCCCTGGTTGGCAGCACTGAAGGGAGGTCTAATATTACAGAAGTTTTATGTTATTTGCCTTTGTCATTTTAAAAGCATGTTTTTTTGCAGGTGGTAAATATTTTCCAACTGAATCTGCAAATCCTGTATTCTGTGAGTGTTTATCTTGACAGTCCTGTTTCCCTTCAGTTTAGAAGATTATGAAGTCCTTGCTGCGATGTGGAAAATAAATCTGCTTGTACTGACTTTAGTAAACTTCATTCTTACCGCTTTTCTTTATGTCTCACATTTCCATAATGTATGCAAAACGCTTAGCTACTCAAAACATCTTTACAGGTCATTTTCCTCCCATAATAGCCAAATCAGCAGCACAAGCACTTCATGGTTTAAATGTACTGGCAGAAGAACTGTGACTGTAGAAATATGTACTATATAGTGACTTCCATAGTCACAAAGGCTCAGAATTTTCACATGAGCAGGGACGTCTTTCCTCAGCCCAGTTATTCTGTGCAAATATGGGCAGGGGATGTTTTTTGGCTTCACATTACCAAGTGCCCTTGATCTAATGACATTATCGATTTTTCACTCTTATCTTTATTAATACTGGTCTATGAGGACAAACTGTGCTAGTGGCCTCCTTCAGCTACTAATTGTGATCTATATTAGAAGTGTATAGGAAGCCCTTTAAAGAAGAACAGCATTCAAATAAATGCTCGCATATATGTAGTAATAGACAACTGAGAAGAAGGGGATATATGTGCATATCCTCTGCAGTGCTGAGGAAATGATTTCAATACATAACCCAGTCACTTCATCTCTTTATGTATTTAGGAATAGATTTTTATTTGCACTAAGTCTCCTATACGCTCTGACAGGGAGTAGAGGGACATTTAAATGAGTACATCCCTTATGAACAGAGGTAAAAGGAACTTACCATAAATAAGGATTAGACTTTTAAGATAGTGCTTAATTCAGTGCAAGAAGATGCTACATAAGTCATTTGAAGCCAGAGAGCAATATAAATAAAGGTTGTTTGATATGTAACTGACAAGGCTCATAGCAGAAATTGGGCCATTTTGGATGTTCAGTTATTGTGCAATCACTAATCGTGAGAACAAAGTTTGTGTGGTTTCCAGTGAAGTCAAAATTAATAAATTATTGTGGGGCAGGCTCTTGGCTACTGGAAATGGACATCTCTCCCTATTGAAATCATACAAATGTACTTATAATAGCCCAAGAATGACAATTACCCAGTCTTTCTAGTATTTATAGAAGAAGTCTATTAAGAACAACATTTTTGAGGGGGATACCTTGGTGAGCTGTAATATGCTAAGGTAAAGGGTCCTTGTGGCTATTATTTGTATGTCAAATACCTATTTTTTATTTTTTTATTTTTATTTTTTAGCCTGATGAAATGTGCTGCAGTGCTCTTCCCTTTGAAGAAAGCATACTTTAAAAATAAATGAGATTTCAAGACCTGCAGATGAGATTTACAGAGAAATGGTATGAAGTTCAAGTAAGCTGCAAAAGGGTAAGTAAGACCTTACTGCACTTCTGCATGGTGCCATACACTGCCAGTAGGAGCTTTGGACCCTGAAGTACTGTAGCTATTTACACTGGGTTAATTAGTTCTGCCTCTACTTATCCTTTTAATTAGCAATTCTGTCTTGCTTCTGGGATGCCAGCAAATTCCTCTGAATGGCCCTTCACCGCACGGTGTAGAAAGATGAGATTGTTCAGAGGCAGTTCAATATCTTAACGCCACCTTTAATTGCACGATCTGTAGTAGCCCCTTAGTAGGCTCTGAGTTCGTTACTAGACGTCAAGGGGAGTTATGTTCCTTGTAACATATACAAGTATACTTCTAGGTTCAGGTGTGGATGTATGCTCTGGATATTATATGAGGCATCCAGTCCTCAGGAATTCAAAAATGTTTTGGAGTCCAGTATTTAAAGTTTATTGGCATATCTTGCATCTTGATAGTGTTGCAAATCTTGGCCCTATGTGTCCAAATATTTTTTCTGTGAAAGTAACAAATTGTCATGGTGTTTTGGACAGTTTTACCATTTGTGTTTGGATAAAAAAAACTTAACAGAAATATGTTCCTTGGCAGCTGTGGTTTTAAAGAATAATTCTCCTGACTAAATATGTGTTTAAAGTGGTTAATAAGTTGGATATTGGCGCTGTTTTATATGACTTGTGGTAGTTAAGTGCTGGGATTTTCCTTTTTGGCACTAATCCGAACTGCATACTGCCAATGTGCTTAACTTCTTTTGTCTTTCTAGCATACTCGTGATCAGTTTTATTTTGTATGTCTTAATGATGTTCTATACATGCCATACAGTATGACATCACTTTAATGATCTGTTGGATCCATTAGATTTGTATTTGTCATTTTCTAGTTTATTCGCTACCTTTTTTGTTTGTTTGTTTGGTTTTGGTGTGTGTGCATTTTAGCCTGTATTATATGTTTTTGGAATGTTTGTACACTTTTCTTACTGAAAATGCAAATTTCCTCCTGTCTCAAACATTGGTATTGGTAAACTATCTATATTTATGCTTGTAAGCAGGACAATTTTACAGAACATATCCAATGTGTTGGCAAATCTACAGTCTTCAATTTTATAGCATTTTGTCTGTAGAACATCTCTTCCTCCAATACACGCATTTTATTAAAGGATTCACCAGACTGATACAGGTGTGACTTCTCTGTGACAATCTGAAGTTTGCTAATCATATGTCATGGAGGTGAGGGAACATGGAAAATGAGGTATTTTGCAAGTACATATATTGGAAAACTGACCCACTTAGATGTTTTCACTTGCCAATAAATGCCATTTTATTCCTCAACTCTGCAACATATCAGTAACTCTGATTCTTAATGATACTTATGAAATTAATTAAATCGAATTTAACAGTGGTAGTTCCAGAGGTTAGCAGACAGGTGCTGCTACATTCCTGCTGCTTTACAATCAGCTGCCTGCTGCAGCGTTAAATTCTGATCTCTTAACACACAAAGCCTAATTCTGATCTTATTTACCTTCCCTTTTCCACTATTCTTTCTTATTTTGTTCATTGCTAACACTTTTCATGTAGCTTTTCTGCCACAATTTTCCCTTTGGCATCGCTTTCCTTCTTCAGATGGTTCACAAAGGTGTCCAGTGAAATCTCCCACAGACAATCACTTTTTTGTTACTGAGAAGAAACTAGCTAACTAAGGGATCTATTTATCTACCTATTTTAAGATCCTACTGCTGAGTTCATATATGACAGGAGAAAATTGTTTGGTAGATAGATGAGGAGTGAGTGAGCTCAAACTGGGAGCAAAATGCATGGCAGTGAAAGTGGGAACAAGCTGGGTGGTGGTGTTGAATGATCATAGAGAAAATAAAGAATAGTAAGTATGGAGTTTTAACTTACAAGATTACGAGCAAAGAAGGACATTTCTATTAGCCATCAAACTGGTCCTTTTATGTAGTGCTTATATCTTTCTAACCTCTATATATCTCTGTTTACTTTTTTTAAGCAGGAGCTCTTCAGCTTTGATGCCTGAGAAACAGCTCACACTATGAGACGTGGTGCATCCTAAATTCCTTAACTCAAAATGAAAGTATTCTATCCAAAGTGACATCTCTGTCTTATCTGAAACTTTAAAGTGTAGTGGACTCCATAGGCTTTAGGCAATACCATCTCACAGTGTTGTTCATAACTCATGGCTGCTTTTTAATATTCTTTTGTCCAAGGAAAGGGATCTTTTGATTGCTTTTGAAAATACAGAAGTTATATTTTGGTTTTAAAGTGCCTGTTTAAGCATTACTAAGAAATGGGCAATAGACTTCTGGATGGGAGATGTGATTGGCAGTTCCCATTAAATCCTGAAAAACTGTAATTCTTGCTAATTCCTCTCATTTGCTCTTAGAATTGGTATAACAGCAGGCTAACTTTTCAACACCATGGGCATTTGTTTCACTTCTCAATTTATTACAGCATGTGTAAATTCTCAGTTTATTACAGCATCTGTAAATCTGTTGTTAGACATTTGCAAAGTTTTATTTTGATCTGCTGTACTCTACAGACTTCTGAAGTAACTTGTGAAACCATCCATCTCCCTCAAGGAAAGATGTTCCAGGACTGACACTTCCAAATTCACTCAGGAACTAATAAGATATATGTCTGTGTTTGCATTTATAATGCACTGGGACTGTGTGCCAATATTAGGTAACCGCATATATAAATGATTAGATATGTGCTTAAAGCCCAGCTAGAGAAAATGTTGATACATATATGCTAATGTTATTCTCTAAAATCCCCATTTCCCTTAGTTATGTCAAATACAATGACTTCTTTTTTTTGCACCTTGCTGGAGAGGTTACTGGGGATGCTGGTGACAAAAATGGTCAAAGTGCTTTATTACGCACAGGCAGCCAGTTTCTGCTGCATTTCTGGAATGGCCCTTTGACTCATGGAAGATGCTTGCTGAAGCAAAAAGAACTTCTGTCACTGGTGGTTCTTACTCTTTGCCAGGGTATTGGATAATGACCTTAGAAGACAGACTGAAAATACCATCACCTGGACTGCATTTAACCATAAATTCCCCAGGGCATCTTCACCCATGAGGAGAGCCTACTAGAAGAGCTTTTATTCTTTCTGGTTCCCAAAATAGGGTAATTTAACCCACTGTGGGTTCACCTAGCCCAGAGTTTCCTTAATTGTCTCATCCAATGTCTCCTCCCAGGTGAACATGAGTGTTTGAAGTCTGCTATCTGTCCATCTGCAAGGGGAAGCCCCTATGTTGCTAACATAATTAAAATACTCTAAGCCTTAACACTCCCCCCCCCCCCCCGACTTTCAGAAACCTGGAAACACTGATCATGCGTAGATCCAGTTAGTTCTGATATCTAAACTAAGTGGAATTGTACAAGTGCAAAGAAATGCCACAAGGTGTGATGCTAAGCAAGCATGAGCTATGATGTACTTCTTGTGAATTATCACCTGGCATATTTGGATAGTGCTGGGCATATGGTACTTCTGTGCCTAGTGTGAATTCTGTATAGCTCTGCTATATACTGCATGCTTCAGTTGAACCCAGATATTTCCCACTGAGTATATTTGGATATTTTCTTTTTTATTAAATATCAAATTGAAACATTAACACAAATAAGAACAAAACTAATTATTCTCAGCTTCCAACCAATCTTGATTTTAGGATGCTTTTTTTAATCAGAAAACCTAGAAAAGCTAGACATAAAAATGAGCATCTTTCTCACCAGACTAACAAATGTGCAAAATTTCAGAGAAATCCACTCTCACAGTTTCATTATGCAGAGGATTAATGTTTAATGCCAGCAGACTGCAGGTCCACACTAATAAGAAAAGCTACAAAAGGCTATTGTACAGGGGAATAAAATTCCATCAGATATTCCAAGAACATCTAAAAGGTTTACAGAATAAAAAGTTAGTTAGAAGATGTCCTATTTGTGTTCAAGCAATTTCATAGAATCATAGAATAGTTAGGGTTGGAACAGACCTTAAGATCATCTAGCTCAAACACCCCTGCCATTCGCAGGGACACCTCACAATAAACCATGCCACCCAAGGCTCTGTCTAACCTGGCCTTGAACACCGCCAGCGATGGAGAATTCACAACTTCCCTGGGCAACCCATTCCAGTGCCTCACCACCCAAACAGTAAAGAATTTCTTCCTCATATCCAATCTAAACTTCCCCTGTTTACGTTCGAACCCATTACCCCTTCTCCTCTCACTACAGTCCCTCATGAAGAGTCCCTCCCCAGCATCCCTGTAGGCCCCCTGCAGATACTGGAAGGCTGCGATGAGGTCTCCACACAGCCTTTACTTCTCCAGGATGAACAGCCCCAACTTTCTCAGCCTGTATTCTTGCAGGAGGGGCTCCAGTCCCCTGATCATCCTTGTGGCCCTCCTTTGGACTTGTTCCAACAGTTCCATGTCCTTTTTCTGTTGATGACACCAGAACTGCACACAATACTCCAAGTGAGGTCTCCTGAGAGCAGAGTAGAGGGGCAGGATCATCTCCCTCAAGCTGCTGGTCACGCTCCTTTTGATGCAGCCCAGGATAAGGTTGGCTTTGTGGGCTGCAAGCACTCACTGCTGGCTCATGTTCTTTTTTTCATTCATCAACACCCCCAAGTGCTTCTGTGCAGGGCTGCTCTGAATCTCCTCCCTGCCCAACCTGTAGCTGTGCCTGGGATTGCTCCGACCCAGGTGGAGGACCTTGCACTTGGCATGGTTAAACTTCATCAGGTTGGCATCAGCCCACCTCACAAGTGTGTCAAGGTCCCTCTGGATGGCATTCCTTCCCTCCAGTATATCAACCGAACCACACAGCTTAGTGTCATCGGCAAACTTGCTGAGGGCATGCTCAATCCCACTGTCCATGACAAAGATGTTGAACAAGACCGGTCCCAACACCGATCCCTGAGGGACACCACTCATTACTGGTCTCCAGCTGGACATTCAGCCATTGAGCACTACTCTTTGAGTGCGTCCATCCACCCACTTCTTTATCCACCGAGTGGTTCACCTATCACATTGATGTCTCTCCAGCTTAGAGACAAGGATGTCATGTGAGACAGTGTCAAACGTTTTGCACAAGTCCAGGTAGATGACATCAACGGCTCTACCCCTGTCCATCAGTTCCGTAGCCCCATCATAGAAGGCCACCAGATCGGTCAGGCAGGATTTCCCCTTAATGAGATCATGCTGGCTGTCACCAAGCACCTTGTTGTTTCTCATGTGCTTCAGCATGCCTTCCAGGAGAACCCGCTCCAAGATTTTGCCAGGCACAGAGGTGAGGCTGACTGGTCTGTAGTTCCCTACCTCATCCATTTTCCCCTTCTTGAAAATGGGGGTTACATTTCCCTTTTTCCAGTCATTGGGAACTTCACCTGATAGCCATGATTTTTCAACTATGATGGACAGTGGCTTTGCAACTTCATTTGCCAGCTCCTTCAGGACCCGCAGATGGATTTCATCAGGTCTCATGGACTTGTAAGTGTTCAGGTTCCTAAGATGGTTTCGAATCACATCCTCTCCTACAGTGGGCCCAGGGTCTTCACTCTCACTGTCCCTGCGTCTGCCTTCCAAGACTTGGGTGGTGTGGTCAGAGCACTTGCCACTGAAGACTGAGGCAAAGAAATCATTAAGAACCTCAGCCTTCTCCAAATCCAGGGTAGCCAGTTCTCCTGATAGCTTCTGGAGAGGGCCCATGCTGTCCCTAGCCTGTCTTTTATTTGCAATGTACCTATAGAATCCCTTCCTGTTATCCTTAACATCCCTAGCCAAGTTTAATTCTAAGTGGGCCTAAGCTTTCCTAACTTGGTCCCTAGCTTCCCAGACAACATCCCTGTATTCTTCACAGGCCACCTGTCCTTGCTTCCACCTTTTATAAGCCTCTTTTTTCCTTTGAATTTTCCTCAGCAGCTCCTTATCCATCCAAGGAGGTCTCCTGGCCCTCCTGCAGCACTTCCTTCTAGTAGGGGTGTATTGCTCCTGAGCTTGCAGCAGGTGATCCTTGAATATCAACCAACAGTCTTGCCCCCCCCCCCCCCCGGGGCTATATCCCATGGAACCTCACTGAGCAGGTTCCTGAAAAGGCCAAAGTCTGCTCTCTTGAAGTCCAGGGCAGTGAGCTTGCTGCACGCTCTACTCACTGTCCTGAGGATCTCAAATTCAACCATCTCATGATTGCTGCAATCAAGGCTGCCCTGGAGTGTCCCATTTCCAACCAGCCCTTCCCTGTTGGTGAGCACGAGGTCAAGCATGGCACCTCTCCTGGTTGGCTCCTCTGTTACTTGCAGAAGGAAGTTGTCTTCCACACAATCAAGGAACCTTCTGGATTGCTTGTGCTGGGCCGTACCATCCCTCCAACAGGTATCAGGGTGGTTGAAGACCCCTATGAGAACAAGGGCCTGCGAGCGTGAGGCTGTTCCTATCTGTCTATAGAGTGCTTCATCCACCGAGTCCTCTTGGTCAGGCGGTCTGTAACAGATCCCCACAATAATGTCTCCCATCTCTGTTCTCCCTTTAACCCTGACCCATAAACTCTCTATTGACTGCTCACCTGTTCCCAGACAGAGTTCCGTACTCTCCAGCCTTTCCCTAACATAAATAGCAACTCCCCACCCTGCTTACCAGGCCTGTCTTTCCTAAAGAGCCTGTAACCTTCCATTCGAACACACCAGTCATAGGAGCCATCTCACCATGTTTCTATGATGCCTATGATATCATACCCCCCTAGATGTGCACACATCTCTAATTCCTCTTGTTTGTTCCCCATGCTACGGGCATTTGTATAGAGGCAATATATCAGTATCTATGTCAGTAGGACACACATGGATCACTAGAAGTGGGTAATAGTCAGCGGGACTTACTAGAGCAGGCAGCTTCTCTGCAATATCCTTGATCTGAGGCCCTGGTAGGCAACACCACACCTCCCTTGAGACTGGGTCAGGCCAACAGATGGGTGCCTTTGTTCCTTTCAGAGTAGAGTCCCCTACTACTACGACCCGTTGCTTTTTCTTGGCAGCACCAGTAGTGATCTTCTTTACCAGTGCATCAACCGGTTGTTCTTGGTGGAAATGTGTTTCCTCATCAGCCCCCTGCAGGACAACAAAGCAGTTCTGGGTGGGGACAGCAGATTTAGGAGGAAGCCCCTTGCTTTTAATTGTCCTCTTCCTCTTTTTGTTGTTGTTGTTTTCGTTTTCCTGTTTCCCAGCTTCCTGGGTTCGCGGCCTCCTTTCCTGCATGAGCGACAGTAGACGCTTGAGGCCCCTGCAGGATCTGGTCCTGGAGCAAGCAGCGCTGCTTCCTCTCAGCTTCCCTGACACCTTCCAGCCCAGTAACAGCGTCCCGCAGCTCAGCCCCTGCTGCAGGAGGACCTCCACCAGGGAGCACCGAGTGCGGCCCTGCCCATAGTGCACTCTCGCCTCAGGAGAGCAGTGCAGGCGCTCTCTACACCCCAAGCTCTGCACTGCAGCCTTCCCTCTCATGGGCTCTGTCTGGGTGCCTACAGTGGCCACTGCCGGGGCAGCGAGGGCAGAGCTCCCAGACTGAGCCCTGGTCATATGGCGAGTGCTCACCATTCCCGCACGAACTGCCGCACGAACTGCCTCGAACCCGCCCCGGTCGCTCGCGCCCCCTGCTCGGGTTTTCACCCAGTCATGGTGGTGCCGCCCCTCCCGGCACCGCCCCTGTGACTCAGCCGCTCCCGTCCGCTGAGCTGCCGGCTGCTGGGCCGGCCCTGTCAAGGACTTGAGGCTCCCTCGGTGCCTGTTGCTGCTCCGAGGTGAAGCTCCCGGACGCCGAGCCTCCCCCCGATCAGGTGCTGCAGGCGTCCCCTCTCGAGACAGTCACCTCAGCAATTTCCTTGATGTAAAATGAGATTTTACTCATACTGTAGTTTTACAGTGTCCATATTGCTAGTTTCTGTCTTCTTTCACCGTCTTTGACCTGATCATGCCACTCTTAAGATTTTGATTTTTCTTTGACCTGTTTTGATCCTGTAAAACTCAGACCAGATTGTTTTGTTTTCTTCCTTATTACATTGAAATGAATATCGATATTGCATTGGTCAGTGTTCTCATATTGACTGAAACGAGTCAACAAAATATCACTGGTGAATGTAGCTTTTTTAAATAAAAAAGAAATTATTCAGGTTTTTATTACAAATCTGTTACAGATCTCTCCTATGAACACTCTTGTTTGGAAGCTTGCCAGAATATTAACCAAAAAAAAAAAAAAACCAAACAAAAATAGAATTCATAAACAGTCTGGAAGAAGAAACATTTAAAAGCTTGGGCACACATTTCTAGACAATTGTTGTCAGTAGTTTTCTTGTTAGTCTGATTTCTCATTCTTAATTTATTCTGCAGCAGTCTAAAATGCTGAGATCAGAGTCTTTCTCTATAGGGGATTTTCTGTTGAGTTCAATATGTCTTGAATTTCACTTAAGATGAACAGCTTCCTACTTAATGTTAACAAAATAATACTTTATTAATCTAAACAAAATATACTCTCAAAGTTATTGAATGAACATAATATGTTCAATGCAGTGGATGTAAATATGGAAGGAAGCAATATACTTTCTGCTCAGAAGAAAAAAATGTTGCAAAATGCACTAACTTGAACAACAACGAAAAATGTCCTTCTCATAAATATTACTGAGATGTTTTGTCAGTAGTCAATATATCACCAAGCCCTGATGAAGTAATTTAGTAGGTTTTAGGTCCTTACGAGGATTTCTGAAAACTACTCCATATATTTTTCAGGATATATTAGAAAGGAAAAGCTTAGCTGAGAATTTTAGCTCTGTAAATCTACAGAAATAGCGTTGTAAGGACAATCTCAGAAATAAAGTTTAAGACTTGCTGGTTAGCTGCTCAGTGCTGCCATCTTAGCTGTTTCTGTATGAATTCATAGACTCTAAGATGAATTTCCTGCACTTTTTTTTTCTGTAAGTCACCAGTGGACAGTGTTCATTCAAAACTAATTTTATTTAATCTCTTGCAAAAGTTAGTGATAACGTGAGGAACTCAAGTCTCTTGAACACAATGGTCAGTTGTCTGGGTTGTGAAGGTCTTTGCAATGGCTTCTTCAGCTGGATCAGATAAGATTCCCTTAAGTGTTGTTCTGTTGAATTCTTGTAATCCACCTGCTTAGTGGTCCTGCATATGTGCTCCCAAATGTGCACAATCCATCCTTTGTTATTGGTTATCTTCAACTGTACAACACAGACATACGCAAGTAAGTGGTAGAAAAGGTGGTCCTACCTGACAATTTCTGTATCTGCATGACTAGTTTCTGAAATTAATTAGCATCTCCTGTAAGCACAACTTGTCAGATTTGCAGCTGGAATTGTCTGGGAGCATTTCTAGGATGGCCTTAGTCTCCACCCAGGATATTATTCCATACATTGAGAACACAAATAGTGGCCATCAGCTGATCTATGCACAGCATTAGCTGCCTAAGGAGATTTTCCAGATTCAAAAATTCTCCTGGAGAGTCCTGTAGCATCTAGTTAAAAGCCTTGCCACAGAAATAGCTGGAAGCAGAATCTGCCACCATGCCTTAGGTCAGTCTGCTTCCACACCTATGCAGAAATTGGTTCCAGCGTTCCTGGATGACATGGGGGCTTGAGGCAGGTTACACTGGGTTTTCACACAAGCACAACTATGACACCTAGATAGAACACACCTGTGGCTTGAATTTCCTCCTTGCATCACAGCTGTAACTCAGATTCCTTAGATTTTCCTCCAACACTCGCCAAAGAAAATACTAATTTTTATAATCTTAATTCTTTAAACTAAAGCTTTGTGAGTGCTGTATATGCACAGCCAGCTGTTCCTAGATCTTCATATGTTTATGTACAGAAGGTGGCAAGCATGTACGCATATGAAATATCAAAACTCTCTGGGAAATGGAAGCAGTTTATACCCCAAACACTACCACCTGTCACTATTTCCAGCATATGGTTCCACAAAATTATTTAAATTGCATGTATGAATGTTTATGCATTGTTCATTGTGTTTACTTTTAATATGTAGACAAAGTATGCTTATAGTAAAGAACAGGAAAAGAAAGAAGGGGAGCAAAGGGAATAACAGAAAAACAGAAGAAGGAAGAGAAAAATCGAGAACAAGTGGCAGCTCGAACTGCTACTAAAAGAGGTTTTTCTAAGAGAAGATGGTTTTGGACTCTGTTCTGGCTAAAAGGAGTTGGACAGAGGGATAAAAATGACTCTGCTGGATTTTTTGATGCTCAGAGAAACAGAAATTTACTTTTTAGTCCCAGTAATTAATAACCTTAATCCACACAGGCAGCCTTTTTCCCATACCTAGGACTTAACTGATTTCAATATTAGATACGACACAGAAACCTTAACACAACTAAATAAAACTGCAGCTGATAGACTGACGAATCATACTGTGGTGGGTGTTAATGTTATTTTAGGTACAGCTAGAGTTACAAATGAGCTCTAAGAAGTTAATTTATCCTTTCATTTTCAATCAAAGGGCAGCACCTATTTTAGTAGCCATTTTATTCTGACAAAAATAAAGACGAGCATCAACCAGCATTGCACCATATGAGTGATGGAGAAAATAAATGTTTCTGTAATGATGATAACATGTTGTAAAAACCCAGTGACAGAGGCTAATAAAGAAATGTTCAGATTTCTAATCTTTGTTGCTTTTTAAAAACAGCACAAAAACTGCTTTATTTTGAATCCCTAGTTTTGTAGCCGGTACATCTTGTACACTGGTTCAAAACCACTTGGTTTTCTTTGAAGTTCCTTCATAAAGGATGTGGGCTTTTCTTAATTTACAAAAAAGCCTGAAAAAAATGTAAGGGGGTGGGTAAAAGCCAACACAAACCCCAACCTAATTAGAATGCTTTAAACCCATTGTTGTCACTCTGGCTATTTTCATACTAATAAAATTAGTTTTCTAAAAAGAAGTTATGGTGCTTTGTTGGTGTAATGTGTGCATTGAAATCTCTGTTAAAATTGTGATAATATTCTGACATGCACAACACCAAATACTACCCCATAAACTGTAGTGATGGGAAATTAAGTGAACTGGAATGAGAGTTAAGAGTATGATAATCTTAGCAGAGGAAGACAGGGTGAGAAAACTGTTACAGGAAAGTGTTACCATTGTGTCATGGTTCAGCAGCAGCAGTCATTTTTCTCCTTCCTGGTAGCTGGTGCAGTGCTGTGTTTTTGACTTTTGGCCTGGGAACAGCACTGATAACACCAGTGTTTTAAGTTACTGCTTAGAATGTTCTGATCTGACCAAGAACTTTCTGCATCTCATTCTCTGCCAGGGAGGAGGGGAAGCTGGGAGGAAGCAGAGGCAGGGCGCCTGACCCAAACTGACCAAAGAGGTATTCCATGCCACCGCACGTCATGCCCAGGATGTAAAAACGGAGGGCAGAGACCTGTAAGGGTGGGGGTGCAGTGCTTGGTTGGGCTGGGTATACGTGTTGAGAGGTTGTATTCTCTTCCCTTGTATTTCTCTTGTCATTATTATTATTGGTGGTAGCAGTAGTGATTTGTGTTATACCATAGTTACTAAACTGTTCTTATCTCAACCTGTGGGAGTTGCATTCTTTTGATTCTCCTCCTCATCCCCCCGGGAGCTGAGGGGAAGAGAGAGGGGCGAGTGAGTGAGCAAACTGCCTGAGTGGCTTAAACCATGACACATTGTTAATAGGGTCTTATAAAATTAATTAACAAATGTTACCATTGTTAATTTCAATGTAGCAACTGTATCACGCAACACCAAGTCAGTGTGCTAACTAACATTATTTCCCTGTCTTGCGACACCTCAGTATCTTTTAGTGCAGTTCATCGTATTTGTCCCCTTCCTCAAAATGCATGGTTCCTGAGCACTTGCAACAAGATGTTCAAAAGTTGTTAAAATGAGAGGACTGACGGAAAGAATTTTTTAACACTTATTTCTTCAGCCTAAAACCAGATCATAGTTCCAGAAATTTTCATTGAGGTTAGTAATAGTTTTAGGGTCTAATGGCTTAGATTAATCTTGATTTTCTCAAAATGATAATTTCCATTGTACCTGAATGGAATCAGACATGGAAGGCTTAGTGGTAAGCTTTGTAATTATTGTGGATGCTGACATTCAAGTATATGGATCATCGCCTCCTCCAATTCTGAAAAGGGTCTAAAAGTTCTACTGTTGTCTTGACATTAGCCCTCTCCGTTAGGGCTTCTGGCACTATTAAGTATTCATTATGAGAAATATTTATGATATATGGTAAAAACTGACTTCATTTGAAGGTAGGGATGGGACAGCTGAAGATGCAAGGCATACCACTCAATTATAAAGCATTGTATAAAAAGAAAAGGCTGATAACCTTTCATTTGAAAACTAAAAGCTCTAGTGCTAAGTACAATATATTTTATGGATAAAATTTGTCACTACAGTTATGATACAAAGAAATGAAAACCACTATAGGTAAGAAATGTTATCTAGTAAATTCTGAACTGGAGATAGATGACTCTCTCAGCATGTTTAGTGTCTTGGAATAATTCACTAATGAATGCTCTTCACCTGGAGAAATCCTAGCCTGAATTTCATGGCAACCTTAAATAGATCATATTTGATTTCATGCTCACTTCAAAAACAGGCAACAAAAATAGTGAGAAGGGTAAAATGAAATGGCAAAATTCTTCATAGGACTTATCATCTCTCACCTGTCAAGTTTTGAGATTGTTCTAAGATTTTCGCTGTGTGTATGTACCCTCTGTTTAACAGTTATATTGTTATTTCAGAATCAGTTGTGAGAGTTTCAGGTGATGCGTACTGCATTTACACATTTCCACGTAAATGTATATCATGATAACAGCATGCATTAATAGCAGCATTACCAGCAGGGTCTTATAAAAGAAACAGGGGCTGCTACACTCTAGTATACAAACACATGTAGATCATGCAAATGCATGTCCATTTATTCCGGCTGAAGTGGCTTTAGTAACTGTGAACTGCTGAAGAATGATGGTGTATTGTGTGTTGTACTTTATTCAGGGAATAGGTATGAGACAGATAATGAAAGATAACTCTAGAAATATAAACTGATCCTTCACCTGGAAGATATAGTTCTGACAGATAAAAACTGTAATTAATTTTAAATAAATTTTGCAAGCTGAGGTTTAGAAATTTGATGAAAAGTCTTTCACTTTGATTTTCAATATAGGCAGTTGTCCATTATGCTCAGCAATTCATTCATTTATTTGAAAATATCTCTTTGATGTAATACTATTCAGCCTGTTGCCTGATCAGGATATAATGCTCCTGGTCGCGTACTTTTAAATTCTTATTTACCTAATTTCCCTTTATTTAGTCTTTTAAAAGGGCTCTGTTAATTGTTTGTTGTTCAGTCAATTTCATTTGTATTTTTATAGGAGTTTTGGTTAATTTTTGATTTATTGCTGTGTAAGTGCAAGCATCAGAAACTTTTTAGGAAACGTTAAAAAAAGGATTATTTGCTATTTTATTGAGGATTCATTTTACTGTTCTTTTCATTAAAATTTCGGGGATGGACGGTGATCTGTGTGCCCTCTGTAATTGTAATGCTGAAATGCAAGGCTGTATAAAGAAAGAAAAAAAAATCCAAACACCCACAAGCATGAGATTTCTTCTGCTTTATTGCCACCTATACATTTTTAATTCTCATACATTCCCAGGGTAGAAATTTAAATTGTAGTCAAAGGCCAGTAGAGTTTTTGATAGGAATCTCTGAAAGCTGACTTTTAGAATCCCTCAAGACAGGGAAATTTTAAATACACCAAGTACTCACAATAGCTTTATTGCCACATTGCTACTTCACTCTGTAGATTGCACGGAAGCCTGGAGACTAATTTCAGCAACAGCCACAATTTACTAGCTATAGTAGCCCTCAGATGAATAGTTTCTTGTAAAATCAGTGGCAGCTTTATCCTACTGGAGCACAAATAAATCAGCTCTTATTATTCCACGTTCATTTAATCCTGAGACATTAGTCAGTGAGACCTTTCTGCAGCCTAATAAACAGCAGCAGCAGCAGTTTTTCTTTATGAGAGTAGTTGTTCATCCTAAATTAGAGCCAGCATTAGGGGAAGGCAGAAACTTTTGCAGCATGATTTAAAGATATATAATATGAGACTATAATAGTGGATGAAAACTGCACCCGTGTGTATAAATATAGTCGGGTCATAATTTTGCTCTATGTGGGTTACTTTAGAACATGTGGGTTATTTTATCTTGAAAATGTATATTTTGTTGTGGTGAGTAATATTCATGTTATTTGGATATTTCCAAGGATTTGTCAGTGGCTTTTAACATTGTACTTTAGCTACCTTGTGCAGGGGTAAAAAATGTGATATGAACACAGTGATTAAAAAAGATTATTTAACTCCATGTTATTTCCATTTTATAACCCAAAAACCATCTCCTTAGTTCCTGTTTACAAACAAATGTACTTTTTATTAAAATGTTTGGTGGTTATGAAATGGACAATATCCAGGCTTTTGAATGTGTGCTTTCCTAATTACTGCAATATACGAACAAATTGGCTTTTTTTTTCCTTTCAAAAGCTTTTATTTTGAGCTATGGTGACAATTTTTTTCTTTATGAATATCCATGTTAGTCTGTCTTATAGATCTACATGGTCTATCTTTTAAATACAGGCAGAAAGTGAGGAGTATTCAGATTGAAACATGACACTTCACAAATTTAGTTTTCAAGAAAGAAAACCATTTGCCTGAAAGCTGTTCAAGGGCTCCCAAATTCTTCAAAGTTTGTGCTAGAACCTTTAGGGCTTTTCCTGGTTGAGAACTGCAGTTTGAGTTAAACTGCTTGGGGTTATGTATTTGCTTGAATGATAAATTCAGAATGAAATTCTAGAGCTGTGGAAGTGAAAATCTGGTGGTGTGGCTCAGGATGACATGGCTTGTGATGAGTAGTTTTGAATGAAGGTTTTTGAAAAGTTTTAGTATTTAATTTTTTCTGGTGAAGTGCGCTGTGTGTATCCTGCTGCCACAGTACATTAATGACTGTTTTTGTTATTTATTGGATCTGGCTATTAGTCCATTACTAAGAATCTTTCAGCTGAAAAATGGTGTCTCTTGAAGTACTTGTTTTACGTCAGTTCAGATCCTTAAGTAGGAAAAATAGAGGATGAGTCTCTGACTCTTTGGAAGTGATTTATATTCATCAAAAATTCATTTGCTTTTGGTTGATACTTTTTGGTTCCAGTGTTATATGAACTCATTCTTATGTCTGCATAAACATATATGCAAACATTATAGGAGCACACAAGAAAGTGGATGTACATACAGTTATTAATTCATATAATTTTGGCATCAGCTATAGATTCTTCACAATACTGGAAGTGATTTACTATTGCTTCATGTTCCCCATGTAAAATGGATATTTTATTTTTAATTGGATTTTGTCTGTAGCTCTTAATTTCATTCAGTTATATTATTGAAATAAAAAATATTGAACTGCTAAAGTCTAGAGTCTGCACTATCTTGTTGCCATGTGACATTGCTGTTTTTTTTTAAATTGTAAACATCATTGCAGCTTCTTCTCCCTCTTTGTACCACTGATACACTATAAAAATGAGAACAAATCTAATATGAGCCCTGCTTTAAGGGTTAATTATCTATTTGTGACTGAGTGGTTCTAGGAGTCATATAATTGCTGCCAAATATCTGGATGAGTCTTTTAATGAAAATTACAGCTTTCATGCTTGCCAACAGTGCCAGGAAGACAGAGCAATTGGAGCAAAACCATAATTTAGTACCATACTTCGACTCATTTCTACCAAACAGAGCACATTTAATGCCTCTGTTTCTATGCAGCCAACATTCAGTATGAGAAGATGTTGATGCAAAATACCTTCTGTCCAAAACAGTAGCAATTGTCAGGCTACTACTCTCATATAGATAGTATTTTTCAGGATTCTTCAGTTTCTTTCATTCATACACACTGTCAGCCTTGTAACAGTCCAGGAAAACAGGTTATATTTTTCCTCATTAATATTCTTTGAATAATCTTGAATTGATCAAGAAAGAATCACAAATCTGTTCCTGAGTAAAAACCACCTGCACCCATTTTTTAGTGCTTACATTCAAGATTCATCCTTCCTGTCCTTTAAATCTTTTTTGCTTCTTTTTTTGGGATATGCCGTATGTGCATCCTGCCTGCAGAATATGTTATTGACTGGAAGCACAAGAAGCACAGCAGAAATCTGAAGGTTTCTTCTGAAGAACATGGCTGCTGGGTTTTGCAGAGGTGCTGAGGGCAGAATTCAGTAAACCTCTGCTTCCATGGGGCTGATGTCACTTGCAGGGTAGCACGAAGCCTGGGTCTTTATGCACTGGCATGGTTGACTGCTGTTCACAGTTCATCGAGAAATACAGGCAGCATGGGATGCAAAATGCCCCCCTTCATATATCACACCTGGACAGCTGGGAAGAAAATGTAGAAGAACTCAGCTTTTTGAAACTGAGTGACCTTTCAGTAGCACATAGGCTACTACAGTCCAAGACAAATACTGTATCTGACTACATTTAATTAATGCGCTTTATAAATAGTACACCTGAATTCAAAGGATCAGGTTTGAAATTAATGTGGCTAGGCACATGCACTCTCATATTCATACCTCCAATATCCCCCTTTAAATTGTAAGCCTAAATCATTTTGAGTTTGTCTCATGGTTTATCATAGCATGAGCTGCTTAATGACAAGTGAACTGTTTGCCTGGAGGAGATGATGCTGAAGAAGAACACCTGGGGCTTGATGACCTTCTATCTGCAGCAGAAAAGACCAAGAAGTCCTTATTACCTAGAATTGCAGTGCATGATTGAAACATGGGCTGAGTCATAGTCTGGAATCCCCACATTCTCCTGGGAGAATGTGCTACAGGGAATGTCCTCATACAGAAAAGGCTCTGCATTTTATGACTCTATAGTTTTAAAGATCTGATGCTATTTCCTTTTCTGCACTGTAATAGCTAGATAAGAATCTGACATGGGCAAAAAATGCCCTTAACAGGGTCTTCGCGCATTCTCAAGCAGCTGGCAGTAACCTCCATCAGAGAGGGAAAACTGAGGTAGGCTGGCAGGTTGGCCATAGCCGGGAAAGGGATTTTAGCATAACCAATGTAAAGAGGATATTATTGATTTTTATTTTATTTTTCATTTTCTCTCCAGCTCATTTGGGTTCTCTCTATGGAGAAGAACAGTCTCTTATGACATCCAGGGTTGAATTTCCAGCATGATATGAGGATTAGTTGCATTCTTCTCCCCATACCAGTATTGAGTTGTTCAGCTCAATACTGCATACTGTGCTGAACATTTACGCATAGGGTCTCAAGTACCAGGTAGGATGGAGGTGAGAACTCAGGAGACTTCTTCAGCTTGAGAAATCCCAGGACAGGAGAATGGAAAATGGTAATTATTGCATCTGATAGAAAAGTTTGGGACTGAAATAGCAGGGGGATTGCAGTTCAGGATTAAAGCCACATTGCCAAAGCGGTATAGGGGTGACATAATACAATGTTTCTCTAACTGTGCCCGGCTATAGCCACTCTAGGCTGTGACCCTCTGAACCTGTGAGTTGGACAAGGGCAAAACCACCAACATCATGGTAAATTATACAAATTAGGTGAGCCCAGTTTTCAACACTTATTTGTATATGCATTGCTCACCAGGGAACCCTTCATGGGCAAAGGCAACTATCTGATTTGCACACTCAGATTTTGCCTTCGTATTTTGCATTGGCTCATCACATGCAAATGTATGCATTCAGTTGGATGCACCAAGGTTTGAAAATCATTCCTCTGGTTTCAAGGAAGAAAAAGACAGAATAATAATCACTCCCACTCCCTCCCCCCTGCCCGGCCTATTGTCAACAAATTTCAATTCATCACTGTTGATTTTGCTGAAACCTACTTTGGAACGTTACAGCTCGGATTGATGTTATCCAATGCCATTTTTATCAGAATTTCACTGCGCAATACTGAGTATTCAGGGGAGTCACTGCAGGCTGCTGGTGCCCATGATTGCCTCTGACATGTACAGCTGAAAGGACTCTTATTCCAAGAATGATCTTTTTTTTTAGGCTGTATTGAGTTGGGACTGATTTTGATAGCCAGTTTCAGTCAAGAATCATAAAGTTATTGCACATTTAAGACCGTCAGTATGAGAATCATTCTCTATCTCTCTCTCCCTCCCCCTCTCGCTGTTCCTCCCCCTCCCTTTCTCACTCTCATCATTTCACAGGACTGCAAGGTTACAGAAAGGTCTAATCAATTGTCAAACTCTCCTTTATCTCTGAGAAGGTGGTAAAAAAATCTAACTGCCCTGCTGTAGGGGGTTCTTCTGACTACACAGCACCCTTTTTCACATACAATGCTACCATGATTAATGTCCTCCCACCTCAGACCTTGTTAAAACCTGTTCTTTAAAGCAGGCTGGTGCACCACAGTGAGAGCAAGAGCAAGGTTGCATAAATCAACGTGTTCTCACAGCCCCCAGGATATCCATTATAGATGCCAGCTGGATGACTGGAAGATAGAGAAAAATGAATATTGTATCCTGTGGCCTTTTGCCTCTAATGACCACTTTTCAACATTTTTGAAGGCATGATTAAATTTTGATAACTGGGGAAGTCACTCTGAGCAGGCTGAAATAGAGATAAATTGACTGAGGGTCTGACATCCCAGTGGAGAGCAGGCAACTAATTAGTGTGTGAATCGCACTCTGAAAGAGATGTAAAAGGGAGGCTGGTTTAATCAGAGGAGCTGCTGAGGTACAGGAATAGTCAGGGATAATAGCGGCCTAGGTAGAAATCACAGGCTCAACGAGCAGCTCTTTCTGTCTGCTTGATTGGCAGCCGCTGACCTAGTGTCCAAAACCTTTGAACTCTTACAACAGTAATAGCCTTGTCAAAGCAATTTGCTTGCAGTTTTCTATGACCAGTTATTTCAGCCGTGGAACTGGGACATCCAATTTGAAAGGGCACTTTGCTCCTCTGCTGCAGTGGAAGCTGAGCGGAACAGCCTCATTATTTCTGATGACTTTACTTTTGAACCCTTTAACTCCCCTCCCCTTTCCTCTCTTCCCCAATGCACTCCACACACTGCATATGTACCCTTTCCCTGGGGACCTTGCTGTATGGCTGAAGTGTCAGATCAATTTAGCTGTTGATTGCAGCAAGGGAAATGAGGGCAGGGGAAGGGAAAACCCCCACCACTCTGTGTAATACCGTGGTTTTATTGCAGGAACAGAGCCTCCTTGATGTCTGAACTGGCAATGCTGTTGGACATACGAAACACAATTGTATCTGGAGTTCCTCTTGCTGGGTTTAGGGGAATTAAAGGCAACATTTAATCCCTTTAAAGAGCAGCTGGGATAACACCTCCTTTAGTTGGAAATGAAAGATAGTATGCCTATGCAAGAGATGACTAAGATAATGAGTTTCCTGTAGTGCTTCCCATTTACCCAGCATACACATGTAAAATTTTCTTTGTGGTAACAAGAATGTTCTCACTTAAACTGGTGTTTAGGGGACTAATAATAATTCCCTAATATGCTGCAGGAGCTGGTGAGGACTTTTTTTCCTTGTAGAGAGGGAGGGTAACAGAAGAGAGAGAAAGAAGATAGACTGGAAAGCTTGCTGTCTTATTCCATTTGGTAGTGTGAATGAGTGTTGCTCTGAATTATTTTTTTGCCTGGACCAGACTAGTTTCTCTTTTTAAACTGATCAGTCCCCCTGGGTCTCGTATTATATCAAGGACTAGGAAACCTGATGTGGCTGGGTTTTGATGTGACAGCGTACTGTTTCTGCAAAGCCTTCAGCTAAGATTTTCAAAAGCACCATTTTTCACATGAAAATGAGGGCCGGTTGTAACTTCAGCACATAATTAGGCACCTGCTGTATATTAATACTCTATTATGAGGTGGCTTAGGCTAGTGGTAGCTCAGGGCATGACTACATGAATAAAGTGAGCTCAGCTGCTGATTGATAACATGCTTGCTACCCCACAGTCCTTGCCTGTGTCCACAGACCTATCTGCAGTACATGAATGGAACTGCATTTATGCTTACTCATATCTCCAGTGAGCAGTATGCAGACTGTCAAGGCTGGATGGCCCTTGACCCTTCAGGGCTGTGATTGTGTCTCCTACTATTTATTTCTGAGTAGAGGAGTGTTACTTTATCAAACACATGGAAAAACTTTGGGCCCATTTACAGGTCACTTTTCGACTTCATGAGTCTGTCTTCTCACTATGGACTTATAGACTGGGAGGCACATGAACATCCATTTCTCTAAACATTCTTAAAATCTAGAGTGGCAACATGGTGGTTCTCATCAGAAATATGTGATTGTAATAACTTTCCTGAGAAGTCACAAATTTCCTGGGGAGATTAGGAAAACCTTGATCTATGTTTAATTTTGTATAGCTGGGAAAACCCTATGGAAGCCAAGCTTCCATAGGTGTTTTGCTAAACTATGGTCAAAGGGCTAACTTCCTTGATCATTACTAGAACTATTTCTCAAAACAACTAGGGAAAACAAGGCACAGAAAAGTTAAAGACTTTTGTCTAAGGCTACGCTTAAGGTCAGGCATAAAGCAAATTGGTATGGCTTAATTGTTGGCTTCCTTTCCTGATCATTTTAGAACTATTAAAAAGAAATAACAAAATCTTCTAATTGCTAACTAGACTGGGAGGAACAAATTTGACTACTGCGTATGTTAAATATGAGGCTTCTGCTAAAAGCCACCTCATGACTCCTTGCTGACCTGCTGAAAAGTAGTGACAAGCACTTTGCTTCAGAGTTGGGAGCAGCAGACATAGCAATGAATTTAAAAGAAAAAAACCCCCAACAAACCCACGCTAAGTAGAACAACAGTTTGTAGCAAAAGTTATTCTATGCATCAGGACATTGGCTTCTATGAAAAAACAAGAGGCTGGCATGTAAGAAATATGGAAAGCTTGTATAAATATTGCACATAAACAAGCCAAGAACTAAAACGTGAGGTATACAGCTGAGGCACCTTAAAAATAGTTGGGTCTACTGATGTATTTCTGTGCATATTGCTGGTTTAGAATGACAAATATGCCTGCAGCAATGATGATTACATGAAGAAACTTCATGTTTGAGATGCAAAGCCACTTAGAAATGTGTTAATATCAGTGGAACATGATAAAAAATATGTTTCAATTAATGACCTTCCCTTTTCTACCAGTCCCTACGTGATTTCTGACTTCGGTGTCAGATTGTGTAGCAAAATGGTTCTGAAGTTATGAGCAATAAAATCAGACACAATAAATTTGTGTAGGCCAGGCAAATATGATGACTTAATTGCTACTTTAGTGAAAAGGCTGCAGCCATTATGTTAAATTATTAAAAATAACACCCACTGTAATTCATCAGCATTTTAGCCATTACTGCATTTTTTTAAAAAAGTGTTGGCAATTTTGACATTACGATATTTGGGATAATAAAAGTCAGCAGGGGTAGTTTGCAGTACAGTACAAGGTAGAGATAGGAGGATGTATTTATGTGAGTCTTGCCAGGTTGCACAGCTTTAGCTCTTGTGGCTGGAAGACTTAGGAGAAATACACCCTCTGTGCTCCTTTGAGACGAAAGGAAAAGGGAGGGATTGTCGTGGCTAGGGATGAGGCTTTGAAGCCAGGAACTGCAGTACTCCACTCTCAGACTCTATTGCTTATAGTCCTGGTTTTTACTTCTGGTGTGCAACATTTATGTTAAGGTTAAGACCATGTGAAGGCAGTGACAGCTGCTCAGTTGCCAAGCAAGATAATTGCAAATTTAAGCTTTATCAGGGTGTGGGCAATCTCTGTCTATGTATTTATGTTTTTAAGACTTTGTCTACCCAAATCTATTCAAACTCTGACAGTGGAAGTCTTTACCTGTAAAGGGGTCTTTCAGAAAGGAAGCCTGATGGTAAAAGACTCATGTCTTGCCATTATGAGTATCTGGATATTCAAAGATTGCAACTGAGCTGTTTGAGAGACATCGCAGAGACAAAGGTGAGTCTTGAGAGATGCATTTCCACAGAGGAGGAAGAACGTGTATGAACCTGCTTTGCACTCCTTTGAAACCTCTGCTTTGAATAACTGAAATGTTTTCATGGGTGAAATGAGAGTAGGTAGATCTGCCAGTCTCTCAGTGCTCCCTTGGTTAGCACAGCATGAGGAATGTGCTCATTTTATTTCTATGCAGACCAGAGGTTTTCAAATAACAACACAAGTCAAGTCAAGGAACTGAGGCATGCAGAAAATTGCCAGAGAAAGAAATGCTGAGGAAAGAAAAGGCTGGAGTTGTTAGAGTCAGATATAACTGCACAAAGAGCCTTAAACATTTATTTCACTATGTGTGCCAGTTATGATGCAAGTATCTCACAGTCCTTCTACTCATGCTTTAAGAAAGGATGGTGGAGTAGAAAAAGTAGGAGAAAATCTATGACACAATTTGACTTTGCTGTCTAGGATTTGTAATATTATAAAGCAGGATTATAAAGCAAAATTGTGCAGTGGCTGTATCTCCTTTGTGCAGATATGTTTCCACATGCATGTGTATATAAACATCTGTTTCAGTACATGGGCATCTTCACAAGGAGATACATAATTGAAGCAGTTAATTCCATTTAATAGCAATCTACAAAATGGCTTGCCTTAAATGGCTTATTGTAAAGCTTGTCATTATGGCAATTCAGTTAAATGATATTGTATTATTATTCCTCATCCTATGTGCAAAATCTAGTGAAAACAGCACTAAAATTGGGAGAAACCATTCTAAACATCAGCAGAAAAGAGTGTTTGATTAGAATCAAAACAGTGCCTTTCAAAACCTCTGACAGGTAAATTATGAATATTTACAGATACACTTTTGTTATATAATGTTAATTTGAAGAAAGAAGTTCAGACTGTCAATGGGGTTTTAAAAATACCATAATATGCATTCAAAGACTAAGGTAATTGGGACATATATTTCTCAAAATATAGAAAGAAGAACTTCGACTGATTATTGCCGTCCCTTTTTCAAACACCTAAAATCACTCTTGTATTTATCCCAACTCCACTTTTCTGAATTAATACAGAGAATGATGAAAAGTATCTTTATTTCCCTTCATACTGAATTCTAACTTAGTTTTTTTTTTTTTTTTAAGTGCAACTTGTGGTAGAATGATGGAAGTTTTTGAATCTTGTTTTCTTGTATATTTACAGCTACCACGATCTCCAACTGTGCTGTATTTACTGAGTTAACTCTTCCATGTGATCGGCCAACACATTTTTACAAATGTGATACTCAGTCACTGGGTGAAAAATAGAAGACCTCTTTTAAAGGGCTACAAGGATGAAGATAATTACAGAGTGGAGCTCTTAATAATTTTTCACTGAGTGAGTAACGTACTAGCTGGAAAACAGAAAGCACAGAGAAACAGTTGACAAGTGAAATCAAATTTACCATCACCCTTAGGGTGTTACGTGGCATTCACACATACATCCAATAAATATTCAATAAGTGACTGTATCCTTACAATCTTTAAAGCTAAAAACCTTATGCGCAGCTTTTGAACTAAAAATCAGTGTTGTTAACCTGGTGGCAGATCTTGATCCATACTTGGAATTATGTGGGCCTCTCTGCATCTTTGAAGCATAGATCTTTTTTGGTCAGATCAGATTTTTAGCTTGAAAATGCAGCTGAGTTGAAGCATGCTGGTTAAACAGTTGAACGGTGACTTAGCTCAGCAGGCTATGGGGCCGGTTCCTGAGGAGAGATCACAGCCACTTGTGATGTGAGGGGACACAAACTAGTACAGCTCATGTAAAAACTGTTACGTCAAAAGTTGATATATCCTCAGGAGTGAACTATGGGGTGCTCTTTTTCAGGGGATATTGCTAGAGAATAAGGTATAACTTGCAAAACCTTGAATACAGAAATGTACTGTCAGGTTGGCCATGAGAAAATGGTTGACAAAATTTGAACTGATATTTCATTTCAGCTAGAGATATGGGTGTTCAACTGATACAACAACACTGCTTCTCAGGGACATCACCCAGCTAAGTCACCTCCATCAAACTAATGCCCTTCAATATGTAGGATTGCTTCCGAAATGTCAAATGTTATTCTGTACCCTCATTTTTTTTTTCCACCTTTCATATAGAAATAATCCTTATCAAATGCTTCACAGCGGCCTTGTAAGGACATCTTATATGAATAATATTTTATCATCACACCTGTTAGAATGCACAATCCCAACAGCACAGCAGTTAGTAAATTTTTTCTTTTATTTTTAATTTGGGCACCATGAAACCACAACTTTTTATTCTGCTGTCATATTAATCTTTGGGTAATATTTAAGCCTGACCTGTGTTCCTTTAACTCCTTATTTCAGTATCGACAGAAATGGCTCCCAGCAAAACTGCCCTATATCTCATAATGTTTCATTATGCTATTCTTTTTTTTTATTACTTATTTGGCTACACAGGGTGCATTTTGGTATTTTCCGTGCTGTGAATACTTTCAGTATAAAGTAAATCAGACCAAGTTGCAAACAAAGATAGGTGGAACATCTAATAGACTTACGTTTGAAGGGTTAACACTGAAACCCTAAGCAAAATAATTAGTGGAGCTTCCTTACCCTTGGAAATGTGACTGGGCTCAGCTGGAGAGAATTATGCTGTTAAGAAATGGACAATGAGAAGAGCTTTAATTCCTTCTACTCTCTTATTTCTGTGTTGACCTGGGAAGTGAAGGGAAGAAGAGAGGAATTTGGCTGTGAAAAGTCCTTTTGACTCCATTTAGTGGGCTGTTACTTTTTTCTAACCTTAGCTTTCCATAGAAAACTGCTAGATTGATGGTAGTGGAAGGTAAATATTCTTAGATCTAGCAGCTGAATAAAGATAATTTTAGGCAATTATGGTAAAATTCCGCTATGATGCAAGCCAGGAGAAAACTGGGTTTTATGTACAGAATTTAAGAATACAGGACAGTGGAAAGACAGAAAATTTGCTTATTTCTAGGGCTGGTTAATTGAGGTCCCATAATTAAACATTACAGCTGTCAAGGGGGACAGCAAATTATATTGCTTTTGATATGGAGCTGCCAGTAGCTACCACAGGTAGCTCTAACCTTTTGGATTGTCAGGGAATTGTTTTAATACAGATGAAATTATAAATAGACAAGTGCAGTCAGATTTTAGCCATTGAAATTTACATCCATTTTGTACAAATTTCTACTAGAGAAATGCTGAGGAAGGGAGATCCACACTACAAGACACAATCAACCAGTGCTCATTAGTTCATTATGTAGGTGCACAATGTGACAAGAAATATTGGGAGTGGTTTGTTCCTGAAGTTGACAGGAGCTATTAAAAATGTTACTGACTGCTTAAAATGTATTTTTAATTTTTTAAGGCATATCTCGGAAGGAAATGATTGGACTTCTCTACCTGTGACTGCAATGCTGCTTCAGCTGAGGATGAACAAAGAGGTTTAGGCAGTGCCACAACTCAGCACTGCAGTGGAGAAAATAGGCACTCTGCCTTCAACTGTGAGATGAGAGCCCTTCTGTAAATAGTTTCCTTGTGGCCAGCAATTCTAAAAGGAAGAGAGTGAAGAAAGCAAAATCGTGTTCCTCCTAAAAAATCTGTTTATGTCCTGTCTTCTCAGGGAAAAAGACAAAGTATTTTCACAGGACTGGGAGCTGCTCAGAAGTAGTTATAAGTTAGGAAGTTAGAAATACAGCCAATATATTGATTTCTTTTTTTCAAGTGCAAGGTAACTTTGAGCTGTTTTAATTCTTTCATGCATTTCAAATATGACCATTGTGAGTGAAGGATTTTGTGCTTACCTTGTGAAATGTTCATGATTCACTCCTAAAACAACTTCATGATTTAGACAGAGTGTTGGGGCAGTTTACCGCAGTCTGGCTTCTTTTTGAGTGCAAGATAGACAAAAGACCACAGGGGCTGCATTTTCAATATTAATTCAATTGACTGTCCTGGGATAAGAAATATTTTATTTCCCCTAAGAATCAGGTTCACATAGATGAAGTTATCTAATTATTAAAAACCAGACTGTCATAAAACCCGACACTGCATTTGGGTTTCTAGATTGGAATCCTTCGCAGTGTTTTGAGGAAAAATCCCTTCCTGCACACACACTGTTTGGTGAGTTTTAAGCCACTAACAGAATGTAAGGCAGTGGGCCATTTACACCATATGCTATTACAAAAGACAGAAAGACAGCAAATATTCAGGGTGGATGAGGAGAGCATATTGGGCATGTAACAGCCATCAGCCTGCTGTCTCCTGGCAGATACATCTAAATGCTGTGTCTGCTGTGGTAAGCTGCAGTGGCACATCCAAACTGAAAATATAACCTAGAATCCTGTACTGCCTGCTGCTGATAATGCTTCCCTTTTTATGTGTGGCAGTGCAGGAATTGTAGCTGCCTTTCCCAGCACTCTGCTTTTCACTCCATCTTGTTTCTTTACTGGTTGCAGGATGTACAGATGGAGAGGTAGTATTGGGTCATCTGGCCTTAGCTTTGCTATCACCAGACTCTAAATAATCCTGCTACAGAATAGTGGATATAGCAGTTCACAAAAATAAGTTGAAAGAGGGAAAGAAGTAGTAAAACGTCTACTTTCTGTTGCAGACTTTATTTCTTTTGCTATAAAATGTCAAATATGACAACAGCTTTTTTCTATTTCTGGTATTTTATTAGCATATTTTCTATTTACTATTGAAGGAAAACCTTCAACAAAAGGGGAGAAGGCAGAAGGAAAGGGATACTCAGAATGTTGTTCCTTCATTGAGAAAACCAAGCCAAATAATCCCTTCTAACAGCATTTACTCCTACTGCCACATTTGATAAGAAAATGAACAAACTCTGTCAGAAGCTGTTACAGCTAATGCTATGTCAAAAGAACAGGAAGGTTTTGGAGAAGGGTGAGTAGCTCCTGTGACCATGTTTAATTCAATACACAGAATGTAATTATGGACACAAAACTTAACAATAGAATGTAAAAGAGTATGTGTAGTTTGAATGTACCCAAGACTGGTATGCTCAGCATATGAGAATACTCTCAGTCATATCAGGCATCTATGCCATCTGGTAAGTGCTTCCGGAAGCTAGCTTGAAGAGCAAAAGGTGCTCCCAAGGAGATAAGCATATATATTAAGTAAATGTGAAGACAGATCACCTTTTATTACTTTATTACTTACTAGGGGAGGTGGTTCTACTGTGAGCGTGAAACCTGGTCATGAGACAAGGTAGGAAAAAAAACCCCACTTTTGACAACTGCAGACCTCCTTCTCTTACCAACTAACAAGTATTATATGAAGACTCCTTGCAAGTCCCAAGATGACTAAGGCAATGGGAAGTGTGCTGCTCCCTGGAAATACCATTGCAGAATCAAATCATCACATCAGTATCTATAGGACTGCTTTCACACAGCTGCGCACAGGGAGAGAGGGGGACAGGGAGGCAAAATTCTAGCGCTGCTCTTGATCACTGAGTGAAAGCAGCTGCTGCATATTTCTTCTGCCCATTTAACCCCTGGGCTCCAGATACCTTATAGCAATATATAATATCTACATATATGCTGTGCATGCACATAAGTATTCACTAGAACAATGTAAGGCATTTGGAAATAAGAGATGGCTTTTTACAAAACAGGTAGAAGTTTGTAAAAGAACCCTTCATCCAATGAAAATAACTGACAAGTTATTTTATTTGAATAATACTTCAAGCTCTGAGACCAAATTCATGATGATTACTCATGTGGATGCTTCCCAGTGTGACAAAACCCCACAAATTGTGGGATATGTGGTATCTGCTGTGGTTACCATGGCTATTAAAATTTTGTTAGGCAAATGACAGTAGGATTGTCCCCTCAAAAAACCTCAAAGGTAAAGAAATAAGGAGAGCTATTTCAGAGAATGTTTGTCTTCTAGGTGTCCTCTGTTTCCTTGGGTGGATGTTTGTGTTTATCCGTTTACCTATTTAGACCATCCTGTGTTCATGGGCAGAGCATTCTTTGGAACAAGAAATTGTCACCTCATTGCTCTTGATGGATTATAGTTCCTTTAAGGACTGCCCATTATGAACAGTTTTTTCCAAAAATAGAAGCCTTCTGTTCAGAGATGTGTGACCTTTTATAATCTGAGCTAGTCTGATAGATCTCCCTACAGAAACTTCTATGGGCATTAACATGCTGCTTCCTGCGAGTGCCTCTGAAACAGAAGCAACACAATAGGTAATTTCTGATAATATTTCAATGTCTCCTTGGCATGATTTAAACTACTGTTGACTCAAATCCTCTGGTACTGAGCTTTCTGGCCTCCTTCCAGGGATCCTCATAAAGTGGTAGTGATAGTGATGGATGAGAGCTTAGGCACTATGGGAATCTCCACTTCTACCCTTGGCCTTTGGTACATACCCTTAGATCTGTGTAGCTTGGTTTTCATTATTCCCCTAACTTTTCTTGAGGGTAGCCATTCTTTTATACCTAAAGCATAGGCAGGGTCAGGAATGTTTTGGCTTGCATATGAGTTTCCCAAGAAGCACTATTCTGTCAATTGTTTTGTTTATGACGATCCTCAGACTACATAAAAATCCTCTGTGAGTGCCTGGTTCCTTGAACTTGTCTAATAAAATTCTGGAAACAGAAGGGTATTTTTGGTGGGACACTAATTCTTTGACTCTACCAGGTGCATTCATATTATCAAGATACTCAAGACTGCATAGATTTTGCAGTCACAAAATTATGGAGTGTACTCCATATGAGGTCATCTGATCTGATGTCCTGTTCAAAGGAAAAACAGCTTCAAGGGCTGTTCAGTTTACTGCAGTGGCACAGTGTAATTTGGCGTATGTCCAAAGATATTCCACAGCTGCTTCAAATAACCTGTTCTGATGTCCCATCATCTTCACTGATTTTTTTTTCTTGTATCTAATCAGAATTTCTGTTGGTGCAGCTTCTGTTGATGCCCTTTTATCCTTTCACTGTGTACCTCTGAGAAGAGTCTGGCTCTCTCAAAATCATCAGTTCGCTTATCTCTCACTAGCCTTCTCTCCCTTCTCCATTCAGGCTGAAAGAACATAATGGATAATCATGTTGCTTCTGGTCTGCACCAAAGTTTGTAAAAGAGATGTGAATTCAGTGCTTCACTGACTCCTCTTCTTTGCCTCACTGTAACCCATACAATGGTACTGCTGGCTTGGTACTACTACTGCTGGAACTGTACTTTCCATCTGTTAGATTGAAACTTTATCACTGTGTCAGCTTCCTTAATTTTAGACGAAAGTGAGTGCTGTATCTTTAGACAAGTTTCATTTGCAGTGTTTGTGTAGGGGTGGGCAGCTTTCTCTGAGACTGTCATGCTGTGTACCTACCTATCGTGTTCAGTCCTGGACCCCTCACTGCAAGAGAAAAACACTGAGGTGCTGGAGCACATCCAAAGAAGGGCAACAAAGCTGGTGAGGGGTCTGGAGAGCAACTCTGATGAGGAGCAGCTGAGGGGACTGGGGAATTTAGTCTGGAGAAAAGGAAGCTCAGGGGGAATCTTATTGCTCTCCACAATTACCAGAAAAGAGGATGGGGCAAGGTGGGTGTCAGCCTCTTCTCCCAAATAGCAAGTGATAGGAGAAGAGGAAATAGCTTCAGTTTACTCCAGGGAGGGTTTAGACTGGATACTGGGAAAAATTTCTGCACTGAAAGGGTGGTCAAGTACTGCAACGGGATGCCCAAGGAATGATTGAATCACTCTCCCTGGAGGTACTTAAAGGATGTGTCAATGCGGCACCTAGAGACATGGTTTAGTGGTGGATATAGAATCATAGAATCATAGAATAGTCAGGGTTGGAAAGGACCTTAAGATCATGTAGTTCCAACCCCCCCTGCCATGGGCAGGAACACCTCCCACTAAACCATGCCACCCAAGGTTCTATCCAACCAAGCCTCGAACACTGCCAGTGATGGGACATTCACAACTTCCCTGGGCAACCCATTCCAGTGCCTCACCACCCTCACAGTAAAGAATTTCTTCCTGGGTTGATGGTTGGAGCTGGGGATCTAAAAGGCCCTTTCCAATTTAAACTATTCTATTCAGTAAGGAGTAATAGGCAAAGTGTGTTCATTTGCATAAATGAAAGAAGTACAGAGTATTCAGTTAACTATATAGAATGTAATATGGCAAAGAAATTACTAATTTTGTTTCTGAAACAAATTCCATGCTGAACTGCCTAGATGCCTGCGCAATTCCCTTGCTTTTCATGTCTCAAAATAAATTTTATTCATTCCTTTTTTTAAAATATCCTTTAAAAGATTTTTGAACATAATTTTAACTGCACATTTCAGAACTCTAATGTAATGAAAGTTTTTTTTCAGTTTATTTTCTCACCAATGTTACCATATTTGCTAAGCATAAAGGAAAACTTGGCTTGTAAATCCTTTGTTATTCTCCACAGAGAATTAGGATTAGCTGGACACAAAGAATACATGGTAGGGTTTAATTTCTTACTTTTCATCAATGCCATCACAGTTTAATTTTGTGCCAAAAAAACATAAGGAAGATAAAAAAATCTTTCTAGTATCCCTAATCACAGAGAAAACTTGGAAGTGCAACATTAATTCAGTATGTATCCAGTTCTGTATGTTTCTAGTCCACTTAATGAAGGAAATATATCACACTTTCCATAAAATTTTGTCCTCTGTAATAAATGGTGATGGGAACATGGAGGTCCAGAGGCCGTCATGCAGTTTAAACATTACTAAAAAATGTGTTATAGTTCTACAGGCAAATATAAGAAGGAAGCTTAGCAGCTACAGGTGAGATGTTTCTCTCCAAGTATTCTCTACCCTGACTTTTTTTTTTTTTTTTCAGCATGGGAGACCAAGTAGGTAGGAATAAACAGTAAATCCCAAAGGTATGGTCACTTAAGCAATCCTTAACTGAGGATATTCAGATATTTTACAGTATTACTGCCTGCTTACAAATGGTTTGGTTTTTTTTGTTTTGTTTTCTTCTTACTCTGGCAACTGTCTAATTAATTAAATAAAATGATCCTGTCTTTGATGTTTTTTTATGACTTTGATACAAAGCTGCTAAATGAATAAAATGCTTCTACTCACTGTCATTTTGCATCTTGAAACAAAATAATAGAACATATGTTGTTGATCTCTGTGATTTTTTTTACTGTAGCTGAATAGTACCACAGAATCATAGAATCAGAATAGTTAGGGTTGGAAAGGACCTTAAGGTCACCTAGTTCCAATCCCCCTGCCATGAGCAGAGACATCTGACACTCAACAATGTCACCCAAGGCTCCGTCCAACCTGGCCTTGAACACTGCCAGGGATGGAGCATCTACCACTTCCTTGGGCAACCTGTTCCAGTGCCTCACCACCCTCACAGTCACATCACAAAATTGCTCATAAAACTTGGTACTCTTTTTGACAACTCCTACAAAAAGGTTGCACACTCATTTCTTGGAGAAGGAGTTGTCTGTTGCTGTGTTAGGCTATAGTTTCCCTGCAGCAAGGCTGAGGTTCAGCAGCAAGTAGCTTCCCTCAAAAGCTGTGTTTATACTCATGCAGAAGGGAGGTACTGCAGCTACCTGTGCTGCATCTTTTCTATGTATAGTGAGTTTCAAAAGCTATCAATCCAGCCATTTTGTGAGCTTTACATTAGAAAAATAGAGGCAGAAAGGCAGTGATCACAGAAAGACATGAGGCCCTACAGCATGAAGGTCAAAGGACTTTGCTTGGCAAATATGCAGCCAAAGTGTTGCTACAGCGGAGGAAAAAATCTAATCTCTGATATATAGTGCAAATCACAGACTCCTAATAACTTGAAAAACAGACTAGTATGAATGGCACACCAATGGCTTCCCTATTTTTATTCCTTTTCCATTGCTCCCTGTATGTTTATGTCGCAAACACCAAGTAAATCTTCTGAAAAGGCGTGTTTGAGAAAGCAGGAATGCTCCCATTTTCCTGAGGGACAATTCAGCTTCCCTTGAACTTTCAGAATTCCCAGTGGCTGCTAGGAGTACCCTTATAGTGTTGCAACTTCTGCCACTGCGAAACACAAAACTGACACAATTACAAGATACAGAGATATTTCAATAGCTTTAGCCACCCATAAGGACAAGTGCAAACCCAGGACCCAAGCCTCTTGCAGAAAACACCCTTTCTTTTGATTGAATGCCTTTTGAAATTGCCCTCATTATGGTACAAGGTAACGTGCAGTGGGGCTGCCTCTCAAAGGGCCCTGTTAGAGATTGCCACTTGTGAGAAAATCCATTCAAAAGTGGAGGCTGGATTAGACTGTATATCAGGTCAAATGCCACTAGTTAGAGGAATGAAGAGGGGTGCTTCAGTCCAATGATTCTCTGGGAAGTTAGGCAACAATAATAAATTCCATGAATACAAACGCACAAAGATCAGAAAAACTCCCAGAGGCTGGTAAGAATTATCCTCCTTCCAGGTTCCACCAGGCAGAAGCTGTTTTTCAGTCCTGGGAAGAATGATGAGATCTAAGAAAATAAACATAACCACGTGGTCTGGAAAAGCCTAGATGGAGATCTTTGCAGAGTTTCTTTCGTCTGGAGTGTCCCTAGATTATCCCACTGTTGTCAAGGTTGTTCTGCAGCCTAGAAGTACATCTTTTGAGTCCTCTGTCAATAGTGAGGTCTGACTGGTACAGCAGGGAGTTCAGAAGAAGCCCCGTTTGCTCTGTTCTCTCAAAGTCCTTTATGGACAAGAAAATGATAGATGAAGACAACACAAGACTCTAGCATTATTGACTCCAATCACACATGAATGGACAGTCATTTTAGTGTGCCTCCTCACTCTGCAGAGATCACAGAGTTCAACAATCAGCTTTCTTTTAAATACAAGGCAGTTGTCCTCATTGACCTATGACAAGGACAAGGCACAGACAGCACAAAAGCTATTTGCAGTAGTCAGGTGAAAATGTAGGGCTGATGCACTGGTTTGAAATTGGTTTCTTTTCTTAGGGTTTCTGTGATGACTTTCTGCTCATCATCATTCATTTCAGAGTATGAAGAACAATCAGTCAGCTGTGTGCATTTCCTTTCTGCTGAACAGTACTTGGAAGTCAACACTCACCGCAGGTTACAGAATGAAACAAAAAATGGAAACAGTATGCTGCAGGTTATTTACAGATTGCTGCTGAGCAAATTTAATCACAAACCTCTGTAACTCTATCATCATTTCCCTTGATGAGAACATCACAGATTTAAATTTTGTAAAGAAGGGGAAAAATAGACATAATCCTTGTATAACAGTAACAGCCAATTCTGCTGTGATGGGAAGAGGCCAATACATTAGAACAAGTTTTGCATTGCAGCTGGGACTCTTAATAGCTATTAAAATTCCCCAGACATTTCCCTGAGAAGGTAACTAAGCCCCTCAAGGAAGCTTTCATTTTTAGCCCTATTGAGAAGGCAAGATATATCATAATCATCTTGCTTAGGTGTCTCCTTATAAATTCTTCACATGTAACAAATGTTTGAAGTGCACTGATACATATTTTGGAGTTCAGTGCAAGTACCAGGTTACTTGTATGTGTCATGGATAATAAGAAGACTTCCAGTCATCTGGGAGTTCCAGTGTATCTTCTCTCTTTTTAGAATTTACCTTCAGGTTTGGATAAGAAACATGTTATTCATTCTATTATAATTTCTTTCTAATCGACAGAGGTAAATTAATAATTGCTAGAAAAGTTGGAACACAAATGTTGTATAGCTGAGGAACAAGCTATTGCAGGCTGCAGTTTGTGGTTTGCAGGGTCCTGGTGCATATGTATATCATTATCAGTTTGTTGGTGTAGTAAAACACAAAGTTGGAAACCTGTTCCTTCTTTCCTACTCATATGACCCACTCTGTTCTTCCCTTGATCTTCCAGTTAAAACTTAATCATAGAATAGTTAAGGTTGGAAAGGACCTTAAGATCATCTAGTTCCAAACTCCCTGCCATGGGCAGGGACACCTCCCACTAGACCTTGCCACTCATGGCTCTGTCCAACCTGACCTAGAACACTGCCAGGGGTGGAGCATTCACAACTTCCCTGGGCAACCTGTTCTAGTGCCTCACCACCCTCACAGTAAAAAACTTCTTCCTTATATCTAACCTGAACTTCACCTGTTTAAGTTTGAACCCATTACCCCTTGTCATATTCCTATAGCCCCTGATGAAGAGTTCCTCTCCAGCATCCTTATAGGCCCCCTTCAGATACTGGAAGGCTGCTATGAGGTCTCCACACAGCTTTCTCTTCTCCAGGCTGAACAGCCTCAACTTTCTCAGCCTGTTTTCATGTGGGATCTGCTCCAGTCCCCTAATCATCCTCCTCATCCTTCTTTGGACTTGCTCTGAGAGCTCCATGTCCTTCTTATATTGGGAGACACCAGAACTGTATGCGGTATTCCAAGCGGAGTTTCACAAGAGCAGAGTAGAGGGGCAGAATTAACTGTGGATTTGGTATTTAGCTTCCTAATTATATTTATCTTCATGTATTGGACAAGGTTTTGGTAGCAGCGCCTCTTCAGAAGTGGCTTCTGTGAAACACTCTTAGAAGCTTCCCCAATGTGCAATAGAGTCAATGCCAGCCAGCTGCAAGGTGAACCCACCACTGGCCAAGACTGATCATGTCAGTGCTAGTGGTAGCACCTCTGGGAAAACGTGTAAGAAGAATTAAAAAACCTGCTGCACTGCAGCAGCTGGAGAGAAAGAAGAGAGAATATGTGAGAGAAGGAGCTCTGCAGACACCAGTGTCAGTGCAGAAAGAGGGGAGGAAGTGCTCCAGGTGCCAGAGCAGAGAGATTCCTGCAGCCTGTGGTAAGGCAGGCTATGCCCCTACAGCCAGTGCAAATTCATGGTGGAGAAGATATCCACCTGCAGCCCATGGAGGACCTCATGCTGAAGCCCATGGAGAGCTCCAGCAGGCTTCTGGCAGGACCTGTGAACCTATGGATAGAGGAGCCCACACTAGAGCAGATTTGGCGGCAGGACTTGTGACCATATGTGGGAACCATGCTGGAGCAGTCTGCTCCTGGAGGACTGCACCCCTTGTGAAAGAGCACACTGGAGCAGCTGGTGCAGAACTGAAGTCCATGGGAAGGACTCATGTAGAAGAAGTTCATGTAGAAGAAGACTGTCTCCTGTGGGAGGGACCTCATGCTGGGGCAGCGGAAGTGTGTGAAGATGAAGGAGCAGCAGAGATAATACGTGATGAACTGATTGCAGCCCCCATTCCCTCTCTCCCTGTGCCACACAGGGGGAGTGGGTAGAGAATTTGACAGTGAAACTGAATGCAGGAAGAAGGGAGGGGTGGGGGGAAGGTGTTTTAGCATTCAGGACTTTTGTTTCTTATTATCCTACTCTGATCTGATTGGCAATAAATTAAATTAATTTCCTCAAGCTGAGTCTGTTTTGCCCATGATGGTAATTGGTGAATGATCTCATCCTGTTCTTATCTCAGCCCATGAGCCTTTTGTTATATTTTCTCTCCCCTCTGCAGTTGAGGAGAAGAAGAATGATAGAGTGGCTTTGGTGTGCACCTGGTGTCCAGCTGGGTTGAAACCACCACACTGCTTCTGTGAAGATGCACAGTTTCCTAGGTATTTATATGTAGAACTATCCACCATTGCATTAAGGCCATTAAATATATATATTCTCTATGTTTATGTGTTTTGCTCACTTTTATGAAGTCTTTCTAGTCTGTGCTTTTTCTGTCCCCTGCTATTGCTACCTGTATTTCTATTCTCTCTTTCTTGTTTCAAAACATCTCTCCACACCTGCAACAGATTCTAACAAGCCAAAAATGCTTTTGTGACATTCATACCTTGTTTTAGCTCTAGCATTTTCTACTAACCCTTCATATTCTGATTTGTTTAGTGTTGCTGTCTGCTTACCCAAAGAAGAAATTCCTCAGGTTTCAGCAGATGAAGGGAACCTTTCTCTAGATTCTGTAGGTTTTGAGAAAGCTCATCTCTCTAAGGGTAGCTTTTTAGGCTGAGGTAACTAATCCATAATACTCCAGATATCCTCCAGAGTTTATTTTTCTCTTACTCCTTACGTCCCTCAGCAGGGAAAGTGAAATACTGGAGTGGAAATTCGAGTAATTGTTCCCTGGAATTTTGTCTCCTTCCAGCTCACGAATTCTGAAAATGGCAATCACAACTCACTCATTTTAAGACAATTTGGTCTTTGACAGTGGAAGTTTTCAATGTGTTATTGTCAAGACCATTGTAGCTGCTGAAAGTATATATGATATTTTTTCCACTGTTATTAAAGTAAGTCCATCTACCAGGCTGTCAGCTCATGTGAAAAACAAACCAAAACCTAATCTGTAAAATTCCACATATGGCTTCCTAGGTGTTAGCCATGTGTATTATAACAGCTAATTTCAAAGAAATGGCCTCTGATGTCCAATGTGACTCATTGTAGAGTGCCTTGAAGAGAATGGTGAGTGAAAATTTGTACCAAATGTGAGCCTGCAAGAATAATTATTGAGTAAAAATATCTTGTTCCACTCAGTTACATTGGAATAGAAAATAATATTAGCTTTGTCATGCAGTGGGTTTCCTCTTGACCTTGATTTTAATATTTGTTTTGGTGTGATAACTCTCTTACCTCTATATTCCAAGCACAGTTATATGTGGGTGCAACTTGTTCCCTGAAAATTCCAATTATTTCTATCGAGTACTTGAGCAGGACTTAAACAGCATTATCTCTACATCTAAATGTAAGAAAGAAATAAAGAAACTATGATTTTTAAAAAGGTTTATGTTGTTAGTCATTGCTACATTTTGGTTTCTTTCCTCTCTAATTCTCTACCTACTGCAAAAATTTGTATGTAACAGTAGGAGGCTGTATCCATCAGAAGGTAGATAAAGGGACTTGGCTTTGAAGCAGCTTACTGCACACCTGCAAGTAGTAACAGGGATCTAATGCAATGACAGCTACGCACTTGGTGCATTGCACCATGATTATCCATTTAAACCTGGGCAGCAGGCTCAGTCTGGAAAAATCCCTCATAAGAGTTACTGTCCTGGTTCAGCTGTAGCAGTTATTTTTCTCCTTCTTAGTAGCTGGTGCAGTGCTGAATTTTTGACTTCAGCCTGAGAACAATGCTGAAAACACAAATATGTTTTTAGTTATTGCTCAGTAGTATTTACTCCAATCAAGGACTTTTCAGTCTTGTGCTGTGCCAGTGAGAAGGGGCATAGGAAGCCAGGAGGAAGCAGAGACAGGACACCTGAACCAAACTAGCTAAAGAGGTATTCCATACCATGGCACATCATGCCCTGTATATAAACTAAGGGGAGTCACCCAGAAGGGACCGATCGCTGCTCAGATCAGGCTGGGTATCGATCAGTGGGTGGTGAGCAATTGTATTGTACATCACTTGTGTTTATTGTTTTTTTCCCTTTCCCCTTTTAATTTTATATTCTCTCTCCTTGTTATTTCCCTTGTCACTATTATCAGTGGTGGTAGCAGTATTAGTTTTGTGTTATACTTTAGTTAATGGACTGTTCTTGCCTCAGGTTGTGGGATTTACCTTCTTTCAATTCTCCTCCCTGTCCGTTCAGGAGCTGGGGGGGAAGAAGGGGAGAAGTGAGCGTACAGCTGCATGGTTCTGTGTTACCGGCTGGGCTTAAACCACCACAGTTGCCTTTAGATATCACTGGTCTGCATAAATTCTTCCTATAGCAGCATCTGTTTGGTCTGTCTTAGTTTGAGTTTCTCCTGCCACATTTTAGCCATCCATTTCAGTATAGAAAAAACTTCATACTCCTGTCTGTGTGGAACTCCTTAATGGAACCACTGTCTGCCCTGCATGGAGCATGGTTGTATTTGTGGGAAGCTGAGAATCCCAGTCAGTGATGGGGTATGGGAAATGCATAGATCAGTCCACTAGTGGAGCTTTATATGGGCATGAGATGAGAAGAAGGCCTTATAGGAACAAATTTGTACCCAGACAAGACACCGGAAAATGAAGAAATAGCTCATATTACATATAATTACAGGGAAAAAGGAGAAGGCTTGACTGGACTGCTGCATTCAGCTGGCTTTTAATAACATTATCTCCCTGTGAAGGCAAGCACTTTTGAACCAAATGTATGAGCACTGAAGAGTATGAAGATTTAGCAGATCCCCAGTACCTCGAGGAAGGAAGTCACCAACTCAAGCTAAGCAAGAGAGACATCTCCCTGGGACAAAAAGATGAAACCTGCCAGCGCCATTTAAGTGCTCTGCCCTTCATATGTGTAAACTGCTTGCTCTGTATTACTGCAGTGTGGCATCAGAAAGCAGAATTATAGGGTAGGAAGCTGACCAGTGGAGATGTGACAGTAGTTCCTATTTCAAATCATGGTATTGGGCTGCAGGATATTACCAAAGGAAGTTCTCAGCTACTGTTTGGCCTCTTATATGAAGTAGTTTCTGGCAAGTAACCTGGTACGCTGCATACCAAGCCTGCTGTTACTTGTTAACTGGAACTTGAGAACACTGAAAACAAACAGGAAATCCTTTATCAAAATGCATTTTCCTTAACACTTGTATAAGTGGAGAGCAGTATGAAAGATAATTCAGATAGCAGTTAACGCTCTGCAATTTGTGTAAGGACACCTGTTTTGTTGTGGAAGTACGTATAAGGACAATGTGAGGGATCATTTACCCACACTGGAAAGTCTTCTTTGTGTAGAGATCAGGCTCAGGTCTCTAAGTGGTGATCCAGTACAGAAAATATAAGAAATGTCAAATTGTTCTAACAACCAGATCATAATTTTTCTACCAAAAGCTTAAAAAAGAAGAATGGAAAAAAAAATAAAATTCCATGCCACATTTTCTGGATTCCACCCTGAGAATAACAAGTGTGGCAAGAGTATGACAAGTGGTTTCCCCTTCCCACTTCACAACAGTTTAGGGAGCTTGGACGTGGGAGGAAATGGTAGTCTGGGAGAGCAGAACAGTCCCAGTGCTGCGCCAAAGCACTAGCTTAGGTTGCAGAATCAGTGGGTACATCCTATAAGGATGACATGGCTATTTCTCCAGCCCTCTGGTGTTATATATTCACTGGTGTCAGGAGGTAGTTTTTCTGTCTCTGGAAATTCATGCAAATTAAGTGATTTAATTACTTAGTGGAATTACTTAAAGGTGAAATTGCGAGTTACCAAGGATTGTGCTCTGCCAGGACTGTCTGTGAGCTCTCTGGGAAGGTCACAGTTTTCATAGTATCACAGTGGAGCAGAAATTGTGCTGAGCATCCCTCCAACAGACGCCAGGATTTTTATCTTTCTTTTGAGGAAAGGAAAGCCTCAATCCACTTTTCAAATGCTTTTCAGAGACTGAAAGTCTTGTGTATACCACCACTCCTTCTTAGGCAAAGAACTTATTTCTTTGAAAAAAAATCAGGCTGTCATGCAAAGAGAGACATTAATTTGATGCATGTACCACCCAACAGATAAAGAACTGTCTGGATGGCCGCACAGAGAGAGTGGCAGTCAATGGCTCCAACTGGAGACAGGTAATGAGTGTTGTTCCTCAGGATTTGGTACTGGGACCAATTCTGTTCAGCCTATTTGTCAGCTACATGGACAGTGGGATTGCATGCACCCTCAGCAAGCTTGTTGATGACACCAAGTTATGTTGTTTGGTTGGTATGCTGGAGAGAAAGGGTACCACCCAGAGGGACCTTGACATAGTTAAAAGGTGGACCAGTGCCAACCTCATGAAGTTCTACAATGCAAAGTGCAAGGTCATAAACATGGGTTGGGGCAATCCCAGGCACAGCTGCAGAGCATTGATGTCACAAGCCTCTCAGTGTTTAAAAAGCATTTGAACAATGCTCTTAATAACATTCTTTCAATTTTGGTCAGCCCTGAAGTAGTCAGACAGCTGAACTAGATGGTTGTTATAGGTCTCATCTCTTCTCTTCAAATTATATTGGGTTTTATTTTTGCCTGCTTTTACTTTTTTCTTCATTGCAAAATTTTTAGAACTTAGCTGACTTAGAGAATATAGCTGAAGAATAAATGCAATCATTTTCAATGAAAAAAGGCAACACACATAAACATGCAAAAAAAGTAATTAAAAGATACATTTCTTTTTCCTAAAAAATATGGAAATGGAATGAAAATTTATTACAAATTTTGAAGTCTGACCAACAGAAAAAAACCCTAGGAGATTTTATACCTCAAGGCATAGAATAATTTTTTTAATCAAGAACATTTCATGAGTTATGTACAAGTTTATAAGAAATAAAAGTTGAAGGCAGCTTTTAAACATGGAATAAGTAAAATGACTACCCCGATTATCTTATCCAGTACTGTTTAACAGAATATTGTCGATGACAATATATGATATATGACATGAAAATGTTTGTGTCCTGAAATAAAGAAGGTTCATGTGGTTTCAAATAATCTTAGAGGAAGGAAGCAGCATCAAGTTGTCACACTATTTCAAAGATATAAATGTACTTATAAATGTACTATACTTAATGTTTCTATATTGATTTCTAATGATTTCTAGGCACATCTTTAATGTGACGTTTACAGTGTTATTTCTCCCTCCCTCCCAGATGCTTGGGTGCAGTTTATTCTGAAAAGATATTCAGCTAAAAAAATACTGTTCTATTTGATCAGAAGAAAACATGGAATCATAATTGTAAACTTATTTTTGTCTTTTTTTTGAGGGAGGTAATTCCAGCTATGAATTTAATGTGGGGAACTCAGTGGAGTTGTTTTGTATTTTTGCAGGAACATAGAAACATAAGCTGGAATCACTAACAGAAGAAAGAAAAAGAGTTTCTTTATATACTGAATACTTCCTTTTCTGAAGCCTTACTGAGGTCATCAGTGTCTATTTTTAGATGTGAAAGTCATTGCTAGAAAATAAATGGTTAAAATGCTATTCTAAATCTGGCCATAACAGTTTTGAGGTAAGAAATTGTGATAATTTTGCTGTGTAACTAATAAAGATGTAACTAATAAAGAGGGAAGCCTCATTTTTTCATGCCTTATCTCAATGATAGGACGTAATATTACTCACTTTGTCACCTGTCAGGCACTAGGTGTTTTAAATGGGCCATTTCTCAATGAACTACAATAAAAGGCAGCAATATATGTAGGAAAGAAGTGTACTTTTTGTTTTCTTACTACCTTCTGGTGGTATTACATATATTATAGTTTCTGCTATTGCAAAAAATGAAAACTTGAAAAAGGATTCCATCAATCCATGTAAAAAAGTTTTTCATCCTTCATCCCAGTGAATGTTATTTACTGATCTCCTACAATCTAAGAGTGAAGAATTATCTCAGCCATCACCTGGAAACCATATGCAGCAATAAAAAAAGTGATCCAATCTCTGGGAGATGAAATTTCATATATGTTTTTAAGTGTGTGTGTATGTGTGTGTGTATATATATATATATGCACATATACTTAACTGAGAAAAAATATTTGTTGGTTTTTTTTTCAGGTCAGCTGTGCCTGAAAGTAGAGAAAACCATACTTACTTTAATTTGTACACAACAAAAGATTGATCTGCTTAGATAAAATGGAACAAGCCCATTATTATTCTAGTAGGCTTAAATGTTATTATTATAGTAGTATGAAAATTTGTTTACTTTTTTAAAAGCCAGGGTACCTGCAAAAATCATATTTCATCTGACTTTTGTGTTGGCTTAAGCTGAGATCCTCTCTGGAGTTTTATATTTTGTATTCCAATACTGATTATTCTTTAACTATTTGTGCTTGATTGCTGTTCATTGAAATTTCACTAGGAGTCACTTTACACTCATATCAGTTTACTCGGGTTTAGTATTTAGGGTACTGTATAGTAGGTAGGCTCAGAATCAGTATCAGAATATATCTCAGCAAAGGGAGAAAAATGCCAGCTCCATAAAGATGATTTTGGAATATTTTCATTCAAACACAGTCTAATGTAGTCTTAACAAGTACTGTATCATGCTGCTTTCTATCAGATCCAAAATTAATATGCCTAAGGAAGTTTACTTTTCTTTCTGTCAGTCTGTCATGGGTTCAGCCTGCCCCCACTAAATAAAACAAGGCATGTTCTATTTTTCGGCCCCCAGTACAAGTGCATGGTAAAGCTTTCACCAATGTAGGTACATTTTTACCCCTGTTGACAGGTTTGTCACACCTGCACTGTTTGAAACAATCCACACTATATGTGTCAGCTACACCTGAAAGTTATTTGGAAAGCAAATGATGAGGAGACTACAGCGAGATGCCAAAAATTAAATACTATGGATGTTTCCTTCTGTACAAAGCCAGCCTAAGATCCCAGGCAGGGGTATTGGGTCTGCCATAGTACTGCCTCCCCAGTGTCATAAGAAGCTGAGACTCAAGCATGTTTCTTATGAAAGAAAATCATGGACCTACTTTCCAAGTTCCTGTGCAATACTTAGTGATTCACATTGCTATTTTACATCCACTTTTCAATGTAGCACATACAGGAACCAGTTGACATATAATACATTTATATGAGGTATGTTTATCCTCTTCCACACTTAGATTTGCATTTGGTTTACATTTTTTCATTCCTCTGCTATCTTTTTATGTGTATTAGTTGCCTTTTGGGACATGAAATTTGGTGAAAACTGAATATAACTGTTTAGGAAAGGAAAAAAAGTAATCAAAACACTTTCAGACATGTTTATAGCACCTGGAGGTGTGCATAACAATATTATAATTAACTGTTAATGTCAAACAATATAGGCAGGGAAACACTGTAAATGTTGAAGAAGAATTTAAAGTACATTAATCAATAATGACAACTTTTAATACTAGAGTTTTGGAAATTAATCAGTGAGCTAAAATTCAGGAATTTTAGTAGAGGCTTGATAAAGTGGCTATCATTAGAAGAATATAATAAAATATGCATTAACTATAGTCCATACTGACTATTCAAGAAAAAATCTGAAATGGCTGAAGAGAGTTTTGGCTAAGAACTGCCAGATTTGATCTACAGACAGCAGTAACTTTCAGCAATAAACACAAACTTCAGCTTGTGGCTTAAAAACATATTTACATATATTATTACTACTTTGTAGGTATGTATGTGTGTACAGCAGAGGATCCTGGAAACAGCAGGCAAACAGATGCAGGCTAGAAGCAGGGACATTTTTCATGAAGTAACAGGCTGTATTCTCATTTTCTTTCTGTAATAGGTGTCTTCACCCATTACTGGTATTTCATTGAAAGCAACTCATCCTCAATTCAGAGCACACGTGTTTTGGAAAGAAAATTCAAGACAGAGAAGGCATATGAAATCTCATTTTTCCCCTTTCTTACTGGTGAGAGCTTTTACTGTTTGCAAGGTCAAAACAGTCTATTTTCCTAATACAGGTAATTCTTGAGAATATTTTTTTAGAAATAAAGAATTAGATTATTAGATAATAATTAGATCTATTTTTTGAGATAAACATTCAGATACACAATTCGGACACTGACTGGATAACTCCACACAAAAAAACCAAAAGTGAACATCAGGAATAAGCAATGCGTGCTATGTATTAAGAAAATACGAACATTGTAACTGCATATTAGCAACTGTGGTTGTTGGTGAAGGAAAAAAACATCAGATGCCTTTCAGAGGGAAAGGAAATCGACCACAAAATTCCACTGATGTCAATGTGGATTTCATAAACAGGTGCAGAATCTTAGAGGGAAAGGTTAAGCCAAATTCTGGCTATTATTCAGTAGAAGAAGGAATCTGTGCAAATTTTATATGTGGTATAGAGTAATTAAAGGGTTAAATGACTATGATTTAGTTGCACTCCATGTATTTAAAACTGGTGTTTACATTTCTGTTGACATGTTGGTGTTGATGTTTCAGTTAGTGCTTTAATGTATGTGAAATTTGAGATCTGATCTTGAGTTTCATCGTGGAAACTTCATCTCTGCAACCAGACCGTTCATGGATCTACTCTATAGTGCATTCCCTACCACCTGAGCTTTTTGGCATGACCCAGTAGAGCAAGTATTTTGGCCCATGCTTGGAGTACAGTGTATATTTCATTATGTTTCTGTAGTTATTATGGGCATAACCTCAGTGGGAAGAGCAGACCTTAGGAAACAAAAGCCGCACCTTTTTCAGGAGATTATTTTAAAGCTGTCTCTGGAAGTTAGCTGGCCAACTCCTGCACATTTTTACAAGGTCATTTGTGCTTTTTGAATATTTTCCCCTCAATTTACATTTTGTAAAAGCCTACAGCTAAAAATGTGAGAAGTGTGAGTAGTATGCAATGAGCCAATTCTCCGCAGGCTGAATGTCCATAGACAACAGGCTACCATTGCTAATTTATCTCATTCCTAGAAGGAAAGAAACGGTACCATCAAATCATTAAAAAATATTCCACTACTACAGAGCCATGTGTTATACCAAACCTGATATCAATTACTGATGGGGGATATTAATTTCTCGGAATAAATGGTTTAAGTATGAAGAACAAATGGCTATTTTCTGAAGGAAATAAAGCATTTTTAAGATTAATAATAAACATACTGACAAGGATGTGGGAGGTATAATAATAATATTTTATTGACCTGTGGAATGAAGCATTGTGATACTAGCTGTTAGAGTCACTTGACAAACTACTGTAAGAATTAATATTTCTGTTCTTGTACCACCAGCTGTTTATGGGGTCAACAGTGTAAGCTGTGCTTTTTGTGCTGTTACTCGTCAATGTACTGAATCTTGAATGCAATGCATCTAGAAATAGAATTTCAGCACAAAACCCCCTTGATTGACTAGAGCCAGAATGTCATTTTTTTAAGTACTCCACTCCTGTGAATGCACAAAGAGTGCATATTTTTACTTGCAAATTGCTTCAGCAGTGTACCCAAGTTTTATATGTATGAGCATACCCTGTCATGTTTTGCTGCTCATTCTGTTGTTATACTCTTAACAAAGAAAGAGAATGTGAATTGCAAATCCTCTAGTTGATTTGACAGAAATCAACTCTGAATAGGACTTAGAATACAAGTTAGAGAAACCACACCTAAAATTTATAATAGAATGCTTTAAGTACAGTTCTGAGAAAGAATATTTTTAATAAATTTTACAGACGAAATGAAGTATATGGTGCATACCCATCTCTCCGGATTAATTCTCAGGATACAGTTAGCTTGGAAAATTGCCATTTCTTGACCTAAACGGAGGTTGAAACACTTTCATTGGAAATCAATTCACTTTAATGTATTTAGCACTGTTCATATTTAGTACAAGTATATATGACAGGGCTGGTTTCAATTGGTTCTTTATGTGGCAGTTGTAGGAGTCCTATCATACACAGAAAGAAATCCGAATGAGTGTTTAACAAGATGAGCCATTTCATTATTTTTGTTCTAAAATGCTAGCTGAAAGAGGAGCTGAAAAGTACAGACATTCTATATGTTTTTTATTTGGTGTACCTGAGTGTTCCACATACCAAAGGAAAATGATTGTTACAAAATTCCTTTCTATTAAACCTGCTCTTTAAATAAACACAACATTCAACATCATCAAATACTATTGCATACTAAAGAAAATAGAATGCATCTTTATTCTTCATGCTATAGTTCCAGTGAAACCATGGTTGGATATGGGCAATTCTGAGTTGAACTGATGTATCACAGACTCAGAATAAAGCCAGGAGAAAACAAATAAATAATTTAGACCACTCCTTTGCCTGAGGCAGGAATGCTAAAAATGTAACATTCATGACAAACCTTAACCTCCACTGATAGAAATGACCATTTGTGTTGTGGCATTATCAATGGAATTATTCAAATGTGCAGAGAATATTAACTCTCACAACTAGAAGCAGAAATGGACTATATAAATCCTCTGCAATGTTGTACCTTATTTAAAAGAAGGTGGTACACAAACAAAACAAAGTGCTGTTTCACATCCCTTGACTTGCAAAGCCAGTACCATTGCTATTTTACAGGAAGGGTAATGGAAAAAGGGCACTACGATACAAAATCTTTCATGTCATGGGTAGTTCCAATCCCTGTCTGCTTCAGTGGCAATGTTTACATGAAAAACCAATTTAGTGCAATAGGAAAAGATCAAAAGTATAGGACAAGAGGTAACAGCCTCAAGGTGCGTCAGGGGATATTGGAGGATATCACAAAACATTTCTTCACCAAAACGGTGGTCAGGCATTTGTTGCCTGACAGGCTGCCCAGGGAAGTGGTGGAATCACCACCCCTGGAAGTGCTCAAAACCTGTATAGAAGAGGCCCTCAGTGACATGATCTTATAGGTCTTTTCTAACCTAGTTGATTCTATGAAAATTGGATTAGGTTGCCAGAAAAGCTGTGAAGTCACAGTCTCTGAAGGCTTTCAAGCCTTGATGTGAACAGGGCAAAGCCCAGAGTCACTTGGTCTTAATTCATTGCTGAATCTGATCTGGACAGCAGGCTAGGTTTAGAGACCTCCTTTCTTACCTGAATGTTTATCTGATCAGGAGATTGAGCAGATTGTGCTGAGAACCTGGCTCCTATACTGAATGCTGGTTGGAGGTCTTTCTTCAGAACATATTTCGTCCTGTCCGCTGGACCAAATGTTGCTATCGGAGATATGGTTTGAGGCTGTGTAAGGTTCAGTTACATCCCTAGACCTGTGTGAGAGGCTTTGTGCATTTGATGAATGCGTGGAGCAGAGGTTCAGTGTTAGTATCCTCCAAATGGAAGATTTTTCAATATAGCAAAAAATGAACCAATGTGCAGTCACCAATTGCATAAAGAGAATCACTTCAGAAGGACATTTTTCCTCCAAAATAAAGTACTAAAGTAGACACAATCCAAGAATATAAAAATAAAAATAAAAAAATTTGTCACTGAGTACCCTGGTGAGCTTGAGCTGTCTGTCTTCCTCACAAGTGATCTTGAGGAAGTCTTCCTCTCAGTTTAAAGAGTGCTGTGCAATCTAAGATAGACTCTTTGATAGGACACGGAATTTACTAAACTTTCGGTTTCATCAATAACAAGATTTGACTGGAAAATGATGCACTACTTATGATTCAATTTTAGCTGTGAATTTATTGAGGTGTTTTTTGTTATTATTTATTATCAAGAAGAGAAGGAAGAGACTTAAAATTGTACCATAGAACTCTATTTTATTGCAGCTTTTACCTGCTCTTCTGTTTGGACCTGTAATTTCCTTGTCATTCTTCCTCAGCCCCTGAGCATTGACTGACAGGGAGATTTTTGTTACTCTAGTATCACTTAAATAATTTTCTGAAGATTTAGAAATGAAGTGATAATCATCCATCCTTCTCATGTACTCCTGAAACATCAGAGGCGTAATCAAAGTGTGAAAGAGAGAAAGTATTCCCTACACTAGAAACAGAGTCAGGAAATTTTTTCCTACAAACAAGGACTTTTCCAAAGCAATGTTGCTTAGAAATGGAGAAGAAAGGCAGATATACAGCTGTTCCTTGGTAGAAGAGCCATAGTGTGGAGCAGCAGAGATTTGATAGGATCTTGTAGCAGAGAAGGTTTGAAACAAGGTATCATGCATCTGTTCTGTAAAATTTGACCCACCTTTTTTTCTCTTTCCTTTGTGTTCCTGATCAAGTTTTTTAATACGAGCCAGTTTCTAATATTGGCTGGGGACATTGCAGTAATTTAATTTAGCTTCCTGTCTCACGTAAACTGTCAAACCTCACCTGATAAGTTCTGTGGCAGATCAAAAGACACAAGAATGCTCCATGTCTGCCCTAAAGCTATTCATTTGGGAAACAAAATAATACAAGGAACATTAAGAGTGAGGTAAAAAGGGCACTAAGGTGGCAGGAAAAAGTCAGCTATGTTCACTACCTACTAGTTCTAGATCAAGCACTTTAATCCAATGAGAAAACAAGTTTTGGAATTCTAAAAAATTTAATAGTCAAGACTTTGTAAGACTGCTTTTTATCCCTGAGCTTGAACACTTGCAAATACATGGCCGTCTAAGCAAAGAATGAATAGAAACGAAAGAACTTGCTATGGTGGATTGACCCCAGCTGGATACTGAGTGCACACCAAAGCCACTCTATCATTCTTCTTCTCCTCAACTGCAGAGGGGAGAGAAAATATAACAAAAGGCTCATGGGCTGAGATAAGAACAGGATGAGATCATTCACCAATTACCATCATGGGCAAAACAGACTCAGCTTGAGGAAATTAATTTAATTTATTGCCAATCAGATCAGAGTAGGATAATAAGAAACAAAAGTCCTGAATGCTAAAACACCTTCCCCCCACCCCTCCCTTCTTCCTGCGTTCAGTTTCACTGTCAAATTCTCTACCCACTCCCCCTGTGTGGCACAGGGAGAGAGGGAATGGGGGCTGCAATCAGTTCATCACGTATTATCTCTGCTGCTCCTTCATCTTCACACACTTCCGCTGCCCCAGCATGAGGTCCCTCCCAGAGGAGACAGTCTTTCATGAACTTCTTCTACATGAATCCTTCCCATGGACTTCAGTTCTGCACCAGCTGCTTCAGTGTGGGTCCCTCTGTGTATCCCTCTGACCTTGTGCTCTCAAACACATCTATTAACTTCAGTGAGATGTATATGCACTTGAAATAAGGAAGACCCATGATGAACTGGATCCTAAATGAGGAGTCATGAAATAATGATGCAACTTTTTTACTTTTATTTGCAATGATTTTCTGTGACAATGATTACTTAAGATATTTGATGTCATCCCATAGTGTTTATTACATCTGTTCTAAAGTCAGTGAAAAGTACTCTGCGTCAGGCTCTTTACCCTGATGATTTAGGGCACAATCTTCTGTTTAAATGATCCAGGTAATTAGGTGCCTTAACATCTGACTTTAAAGAGATTAATTATCTTTTAATATGTACCACACTCTGTGACTGGCAAAAATGTGGTCAATGTTCAAAATGCTTTGGGAAGCACTAGATTGTGTAGGCATAGTACCAGCTTTAGCAGTTTTGGTAGGTACTCAAAACCACACACAAGGAAACAGGATTACATTTAGGATTACATTTAGGATATGGTTTTGACTGAATTTGATTAACCAAAATTACTCTTCAGCTCAGTTGGTTTATTACTGATTCAGACTTGCAGAAGTGAAAGAACAAATCAGATTCTTAATAGATCACTAAACGTTGGTATTGTTGATTTCAGGAAACATAAGAAAATACTATTTCTTAGGCTGATGTGTTGCTAGACTCTGACTTTTAACACCACTCAGATGGAGTTTTCATTGTAAATTTAGGAATATAAACAAGAAAAGAAATCAGTAGATATATAAGAAAAACAATAGATATATTATTCCATTTAATTAAGAATACAGGAACAATTCAAAAGTTAGTATGGAGTTTCTGATAAATTAGTGTTCTTTTTTAAGTGGTCTGATATCTTACTTTTATCCTTGTAAACAACGTCTGTGTCTTTTGATTTATTTCTCATAGTCAAGTGTAATGAAACAAAGATATGTGAAATGCTTTTCCTTCAAAAGGTATTTCTTAAAATGCTTCACACAATGCCTCAGCCATGTTACAATTAATTTCTTTAGCCAGTACAGAGAATTACTGTAGTGTCACTCAGAACATTTTGCAGGTTTTGTGAATGTTGTCTGTCAAAAAATTTTGACTTTTTAAGGGCAGACTCTGTATTAACATCGTAGCAAAATATTTAAAATGTGTGCAAGGAATTTAGGGGCTTTTCCCTAAGTTTTAAAGTACTAGGCTCTTAAACAGCTATTTCTTATTGGCTTTCGACTGCATTTAACTTCTGAATGTTTCAGTCTAAACTGAAACTAGAATCATGTCCAGACAAAAACTTTCTTTCTAAACAATTAATATTCAAATCCTTACAACAGTTTAAAGCTTTGTTTTGATTTGATTATTAAACATTTTCACATTGTCTGGTAAGATGAAAGAAAACTTTTTCTCTTGACCCTTTTTGCTGATTTACCGTTCTGTTCTATTGGGTGGCAACACCTTTGATTAAAGAGAAAGGGTTTCAACCATTTAAGTGTTGAGTTGAAAAGTGATAAGTCAAATGATTTGTCATGGTTCAGACTCAGCCTGTAACTCAGAACCATGCAGCTGCCCACTCACTCTCTCTTTCCTCCTCCTCTCTCAGGAGAATCGGAAGGATGTAAAAACCATGAGTTGAGATGAGAACTTAATAAATAAAATAAAACACAATATAATACTGCTACTACTAGCAATACTAATGATAAGGGAAATAACAAAGGGAGAGAATATAAAGTTAAAAAGGGGAAGGAAAGAAATGCACAATACAATTGCTCATCATCTGACAACTGATACCAAGCCTGATCTGAGCAGTGATCTGCCCCTTCCGGGTGACTCCCCCCAGTTTATATACTGGGTATGACGTGCTGTGGTATGGATTAACCCTTTGGCTAGTTTGGGTCAGGTGTCCTGTCTCTGCTTCCTCCTGGCTTCTTGTGCCCCTCCTTACTGCCAGAGCCTGAGAGACTGATAAGTCCTTGACCAGGGTAGGTGTTACTGAACAACAACTAAAGCATCAGTGTGTTATCAGCATTGTTCTCAGACTAAAGTGAAAACACAGCACTGCACCAGCTACTAGGAAGAAGATTGACTCTATCCCAGCCAATACCAGGACATGCTTCCGCAAGATTTTATTTTGAAAAAAATTCATTTCTTCAGAAGGAACAAAAGAACCATGACTCAATTGGTAACCTCAAAGATACACCATCTAGACAAAGTCAGCACAAAACTTCACATATTTGAGCCCCTTCCCACCAGTGTCAGGTTACAGTTAGTATGTAACTCCATTGACTACAGTAGTACAACTGATTTATAACAATATTAACGAGAACAAGAATCAGGCCTATTTTTTTTTATTCTTGGAAAAGGGAAGCAGCATCTAAACTCGTATGGATGCCTACGCACACACAAACACATATATGCACACTCACACACACAGAAGTTGCCTGAATGAAATTGAAATTTCATTCATGAACATAAGACGACTTTCTTCAATTGCCATGAAGTTTAATGTGGGGAAATATTTATAGATTGGTGTATCAATTTATAATAAAACATACAAGAAAAAGATGTCTTCCTTAAGACACTAGGTTGTTTCTACTTTCTTATTTGTGTTTTCTTCATAAAGATACAGAACAATAAAAAAAGAAGTCAAAGGACCTCATTCCTTAGAGAATGATGTAGGAATGATCAGAAAGATATGAAATCACAGAATCACAGAATGGTTCAGGTTGGAAGGGACCCCTGGAGATCATCTTGTCCAGCCCTCTGGGCCTCCAAGAGCTGGTTGCCAAGAACTGTGTTCAGATGGCTTACAAATACTCACAACCTCCCCTGGGAACCTGTGGCAATGTCTGATCACCCTCAGAGTGAAAAAAAGTTTTAGTTTGTGCCTCTTATTCTGCCACTGGACACCACTGGAAAAAGTCTGGCTCCATCCTCTGTGCACCCTCCCTTTGGGTATGTACACACGTTGATAAGGTCCCCCCGAGCCTTCTCTTTTCCAGACTCAATAATTCCTGCTATCTCAGTCTTTCTTCAGTGTCTTAAGCTTCCTTGTGTCTCTTTGACTCTTTCCAATATGTCATGTCTCACACTGAGGAGCCCAGAACCAGGCCCAGTATTTAACATATGGCCCCACTGGTGCTGAGGACGGGAAGGATCACCTCTGGCAGCCTGGTGGATACATTTCTCCTAACGCAGCCCAGGATGTTGCTGGCTGTTTTTTTGCCTTGAGGGCACATTTCTGAGTTGTGTTCAACTTGGTGTCCACCAGGGCGCCCAGCTCTTTTTTTTGGGGGTAAAAACCAGAAAGCTATCTCTGTGTTTACTGGATGAAATTGAAGGCAAAAAGCCAAGCTCACTATACCAAACTCATAGGCTGCAGCTGCTTGTAGGTTGACTTGGCATACCCTTGCCCTCAGGAGGGTTCGCTCATGAGAAGCACTGTGTGTGGAGCCTGCTGGGAGGAGACCTTTGAGGGCCCCAAAGTGTACTGTACCTCTGTACTTCATGGCTTGACGTACATGGCTTGACTTCATGGCTCCCTTCTGCCAATGGGTATGGCAAAGTTGTTGACTGAGCTGTATGGGTCATCATGTAGCTGTGGGCATCTGTTCCAGACCCTCTCTCTGACCATCTTCCTCTGGTGGCAGTTGGACAAAGTATAGAAGTGGGCACAGTATGCCAGTGATGACCTTACCAGGGCTAAGGAGAAGAGAAGAATCACCTCCCCCAACCTACAGGCATATAAGATACCTACAGAGAAAAGCTTAAATTAGCTTTTGGAAAACTTTAAAATAAACAGTTTTGTATCTCCTTACAACTTGCTCATGTTCTATTTCATCATATAATTGGTATAATAATTGATATTTTGATGTTGTAATCCAACCAAGTACTGAAAATTAGAGTTAAAATATTATTACTAAGGTGAGAGGGTGTAAAATTTAGTGTTCTCTGAAAATCTCCAGTGTGTTACATTTGCCTAGAGGACCAGACAAAGATCCATTCAATAATAGCTTATGAAATGATATCAGTTAGCTTACATGTAATATTTGGGATTAAATGTCCCATGAAAAAATGGTATTTAATTTAAAAATAGGGCTCTTTTTTAATTCACTTATCAAGTGCATAAAACTACACTATTGATTTTTTTAAGACATACTTTTGCTGCAAACAACAATTTCAGAAGCCAACAAAACACCAAAGCTTCCCTTTTTATAAGTTTTCAGTGTAAACGTAGGAAGAGATGACAATAAAGAAAGAGTTCTTCCTAAACTTGTGAAATCTTAGTTTAAATTTGCATAAAGAAATACATCAGGAACCTAAAGAACTGAAATATGACCCTACAAAGTATTTCATAAAGTCTTAACAGAACAAGATCAAGAGCAATTTTAACAGTGTTCCAAAATAGACAGAAAAGGGATACACAGATGAGTTTTAATTAAACACATCTATTTTCAGACTGATTTATCTTGCTGTCTGTAGATTTCAAAAAAAGACAGTGTTCAGGCAGCATTTCCTATAATTTTGTGTCTGTCAAAAGACTTGTCATTTTGTTCTATTTTGAAATTTTATGATCCTGTCCTAAGTTAGGACAGTCTGGAGGTTAAGACTTCAGATTTAGACAAAGTCATTCATCTTTTCCTGTATGAATGGTTCCTAGGAGACATTGTAAAATTGATGATTATGCTGTGTAAGTAGGCAACATGCTTTGGAATGAGTATTTGAAGTAAAACATCATCTACAATATGTTGCTCAAACTACTTACATAATTACAGACTGGAAGAGGTATTAAGGTTCCTATTTATATGACTGATTTATAGTTACATTTTAGTCAAATGTTCTTGGTGATTCGTTAATTCTTAAGTGGATTTTTCAATTAGAGATTCACTAAATTTTCTAGTAGCTCACATGTATTTGAACATGAGGTTACTGTAAGTAATGGGGTAGTGGCAGTATTTATTAAAATCCACCAGTGGTACAACTCTGTGGGTATTTAAACATATATAGAAACTTCTGCCTAAGTGTCACTTTGGATATGCATTGTTTATCTGCTGACAGCATCATAGCTTATAAAAGATTCTGATCCTAATGCACCTGAAGGTTGTTTTTCAGTGTATCATTCGGTGTTCAATTATTATCTTTCATTAGGTGGAACAAGCATGATTTATGGTCTATACAAATGATTTTTTAAAAGAGCTCAACTCAACTGTTACCATAAATAACTTTCTAAAGAGCCTCCACTGAGTGATTGTTTCTATATTTTTCTCTGATTTGGGGCAAATTTACACTTCACAGCCTACTTTGAATTAAAGGATACAAAATGTATCCCAAAGACAACCTGATAAAACCTTTCAAGTTTTGGGTTTTTTAATTAGTCAAAATTGGGGAAATGTTACTACATTTTTCAATATGCAAAACATCTGCAGTACAAACTGAGCCAGAGACGGACAACTCTGGAACCACAAATGGAGATGGGAGGGAGCAGTGTGTGCTTGGTCTTTTTCAGGCATCTATTTAGGCTCCAAGAATCAACCCCTGGTGATTACAGGACAGCCGAGATGGTTATCTGACTGTAAGTCTGAAGTGTCACAGTTTATCTTATATGGCTTGCTGAACATAGATAATGAAGAAGAAGCTTGCAAACCAGCAGGAGTACAGCACTGTTTTTTTTTTTTTTGAGTATTATATGACTGCTCCCATTGCTTGGTCTACAGTACCTGGGGAAATGAAGGATATTGATAGGAGAGAGGGTATTTTGTCACAAACCATTTCTGGAACATGGAGCTTTGTCATGAGTTCAGCAGTAGCAGTCATTTTTCTCCTTCTTGGTAGCTGGTGCAGCACTGTGTTTTTGATTTTGGGCCTTGGAACTGCGCTGATAACACCAGTGTTTTCAGTTACTGCTTGGTGATGTTTTGATCTGACCAAGGACTTTCTGAGTCTCACACTGTGCCAGGGAGGAGGGGAAGCCAGGAGGAAGCAGAGACAGGACACCTGATCCAAACTGACCAAGGAGGTATTCCATACCACAGCACGTCATGCCCAGGATGTAAAAACGAGGGGCAGAGGCCTGGAAGGGTGGGGCTCACTGCTGGGGGGGGGTGTGCACTGCTTGGTCAGGCTTGGCATCAGGTGGTGAGCAGTTGTATTCTCTTTCTTTGTATTTCTCTTGTATTATTATTGGTGGTAGCAGTAGTGATTTGTGTTAATTACTAAACTAACCTTAGTTACTAAACTGTTCTTATCTCAACCTGTAGGACTTGCATTCTTTTGATTCTCTTCCCCATCCTCCCCGGTACTGGGGGAGGAAAGAGCGGTGAGTGAGTGAGCGAGCGAGCGAGCGAGAAAACTGCGTGGCTGACTGGACTTAAACCACGACAAGCATTTACTGGGATTCTGAGATGCGGAAGTATTCCTAGCTTACATTTGCTTTATTGTAGTGTGTGTAGCTTTCAGGTGACTGATGGATAAAACACTGCTGATGCTACTGGTCTTCTTGCCATGAGTTAGGGTACTTTGTGGTCCTGGAATTATGTAACTTGCAGAAAAAAAAATGAAGTTGGCTTTTTATTGTTGAGCAAAAAAAAAAAATAAATCTGCGCCATTTTTATTAACCACAGGTAGAATGACCTGCTTTGACGAATATCAGAAGCACAGGAAATTCTCATTGCAAATATGAAACTTTAATCCTCAAAAACATGGAGCATTTTGGAGTATTCCCAGCCATAACTGCTCCTCTGACTGAAAAAGAAGCACAGAAAGGTGCAGTATGCCCTAGTCCCCAAATGCAGCTCTTGTCTATCTGCCAGTCTATCATGAGTCAGCTAACACAAACTGCCACCCTGATCCAGAGCAGCTGTCTAATTACAATTTTGTTATTATTAATTACTGAGTAGAAAATCATTCGTAATTAGCTCAGACTAAATCATAGTTTAAACAACCAAAAATTGCATTACAAACTAAAGTGTAATTAAAGCACTACACTAAAGTGTTTATTTAAACCCAGTTTAGTTACTGCAGATTTTTCAATCAGGTTTTCAGGCTCATACACAGACGTAATTAGTCTCCAGTACTGACAGCATGCTGCATTTATTCATTAAGCATCAATATTTCTGAACAAATGTAAATAAAATTTAGACAGGAATTCTTTAATGGGACAGTCATAGAAACATCTGGGTGAGATAATGAGACTGGGAATGATGTGAATGTTAATGAGCTTTCAGTGCTGCTCTGGTACCCATAGAATTTTTAAAAGAACACACTTTGAACTCCCACTATTTGCTCTGGGGTTTTCAAGCTCCATTGATGTTGCTTTTAATGTTGTGTGGTTGCTTATAGAATGCTTTAGTAGATCTACACACTCAGCATCCATGCAGATTCCCACCAAGCACAAAGGATAGAGTTTCAGGTGCTTTGTACTTGAGCACTGGGAAAGAAAATGGCAAACAGCACCACCACTGACTTCTCTTAACACCATTCACTTAATATAACGTAAACTTGAGGATTTTAAAATATACGGTAAGACTATTGTGGGCAAAATCTGTCTCTTTCAGTTGTTTTATGGAATTAAATTAACATCTTCAGAGTATGTCACAGTTATTTCAGTAATCTGACATCAGCTACACATTGCAGGCAGTACCTTCTTTCAGAGTTCATAGTTGAGAAAACAGCTGTTGCTCTTGGAACAGTGGCAAAAAAAGCCACCTTGCTAGAGAGGTGAATATACTCTGATATCAGGCTTTGGCTTCTGAATCGTCAGATTCCAGGAAGCTCATGGATAGGGTTTCATGGAAGGCAATGGTGAGGAATGAGATGTACCACATTTACTATGGATAGAACAAATGTGATTTCCCATACAGAGATATGGAGACTACTCTGGAATAAATATCAGTGTTGGTGTAAAAGAACTGTAGCAGACTGGAAAGTCATCTGTTATAAACATGGTAGTGTTGTGTTCTCTGTTTTCCATGCTGCTTCAGTTCAGCTACTGACATCATAGCACAAACTTCTGAACAGAGCGAGTTAACAGTGACATTACAGAACAAGGCAAACTCTTGCTATCACACTTCAGAGGACTAAACTATTAGCTTTGGGGGACTAAAAAACAGAATTTTTTTTTTCAAGTTCTATTTAATATCTGTATGCTAATATTCATGGAACTTCTCAGGAATCGTGCTCAGGGGAATATCAGTTCCAAGAGCTTTAACATACATACTCATTCCATCAAGAAAGAACTCTTCTTTGATTAATTTATTTCTTGTTGCAGTTATACTTGTGCTTTAAGACCAATAGGGAAAGCTTGTTGCTTACAGCGCTGGAACAATGATGGTGGTCTACAGTTTTGCTTCTCGAACACATCAGAGCTGTCCATCTCCATCACTTCATTGCAGCTGGGGCAACCTGGAGGTCTAATTTGAGTTTTGAGCCTCCAGAGGTATTAATGACAAATTTTTTACATTTTGTTTCTGGTGCAGAGTGTACCTCTTCCTACCGGCAAAACACATGACAGTGTAAACATATATAATAAAATTGCATACACTCAAACTAAAATGAAACAGGATGAGAATATAAGTTATGGCACTTAACACTTTCCTGGAAAGGGCTCAAGTAAAGTGCAGACAGTCATGCAGCAACATTTGCAGATAGAATAGTGTTATGACCAGACCACACATAGTCTGAAGAAAATACTTAGATAAGAAAAGTATTTAGAAAATTACCATTTTTATCACATCATCATCTAAGATACCTTCCCTTTAGCAAAATGGCAAGTTGTAATTTTTAATTAAACAATAACATTATTAGATTTTTTAGGGTAAAATGGAGACTGAAACGGAAGTATACTCAGAATGCTAATTTCATTTGCTACTGAAATGTTGTCACATTCTCTTTGTATGTTTGTTTTATTTCAAAAGGGTCAGATCTGTTATTAAAACCTGCAGCAGCTTGCAGCAAGTCAGATGCTTCATGGCTATTGCTCTTCATCTTACCAGCAGACTGTCTGAAGCTGCTGTATCTTCGGGGAAGCCAGTTAAAAAAAAATAAATAAAAATCCAGAAGTTTTAAAAGCTTGTTCAGTTTTCCTTTAAGTTTAGAAGCATTCAAAACTTGGCTTTCCTGAAAACAGGCTTTAAAAAAAGTGTTCAAAATAATGTCCAAGTCTGGCTGGGGCTGTTCAAAAGCTTTTACTGGCATCCTCATCCTTTGTAGGTGGCCTGAAGATATCAGTTTATAAGGGAGTTCTGTTGACCTGGGGTGTGTGAGTACACACTGGTTTCATAATGCACCGAAGTGTAAGCAAATGAATTGCTGTCTGAACTAGTGTTCCTTTGCTGTTTTGCTAAAATATTTCTTATGTCAGCATTGTAATTTCTAAAGTGTGTTTATAATATGTTAGACATGATGGTGCTCTAATTCTGTGGTTCACAATCATGTCTTCAGCTCTGCCCTGCAAGCAACCTCTGGCTGTACTTTGAGAAGCAATGCACATTCTTTACATTTAATACCTGAACCTCCAAACAGTTTGATCTAATGTAAAATTCCTTTCTTCTTTTCTCTTTTTATTGAAACTGATTATGTGACAGCCTTGAGTTTCACACTAACAAATCCATTGACCATCCATTAATAAGATTGAATTAAAAGAGGTTTTTACCTGTATCACCATAATTACTGCAGAAGTTGGTTCCCTTGATGAAATTTTGAGCACCATAAGAAAAAACTAGCAAGGAAAGCTTTGCATCTGGAGGTGTTAAAAACTTCTTGAACTTAAAAAAGTCTCAACAAAAGTTGAATAGGTAGTTATATCAAGAATGTATGAGGCACCAAGTTAGGTGTCTAATATCCTAAGTACCTGAGAAAATGATCTGTCTGGCTCTGCCTATGAACCAGTTGAGATGTTCTGGCTAAAATATCAACAGTGCAGAGCTAAGACCGCTCAATGCAGTAATGGGCTTCTTTTCCCTCAGTGTGTTGGCAAATCTGAACTCTTGTTAGGAAGCTTAGAAAAGCAGCATAAGAAAAGTTTGAAGATATCCTAGTAGGTAAATCACAGAATCACAGAATGATTTTGGTTGTAAGGGACCCTAAAGATCATCCAGTTCCACCACTCCTGAAAACCTGCTGTCTTAAATGCAGGTGTGTCCCTTTTTCATCGATGCTCCAATAATATCAATTTTGTTTTTGCTTCTGTATCTCATATTTTCTTTCTTCCTACCTAAAAAAGGTAATAAACACTGTCTCAGATGAACACAGTAAGTTAAACTAGAGTCTTGGTTGTCAGGTTGAATAACTATAATTACCCCTTTCCTTATGCAAGACTGTATGAATTATAACATGCAATGGACTCCTCAGTTCCAAGCAAATGTAAGCCATTTGTGAACCTTATATTAAGAATTTGGTCTCAGTTTTAGTAGACCACAATACCCGTCTTTCAAAGTGAAATCAATTACATACTTATTTCGAGCCTTCATTGCAGCACTGTGCTTTAAATGGATGTTTAATTTCATCTCTGTTCAACCTTATGTGCATGTTTAAGGACATGTTGAATTTGTCTTTTCAAGAGGAAATTTTATTTTTTTTAAGGAGACTAGCAATCAGATAAGGTATTTGGTGGTGTTTTTTCAAGGTGGGGGATGACTGATTAAACTCTCCTTTCAGGCTCCTTCTGGTCTCTTGACAGAAATAATTCCCACAGAGAAGGATGTTCTAAAAATGATAAATAATACATATGGGAGTGATTAAAGGAAATAAAAATTTATGCCTAAAATTTTTACTGGGCTTCTGCCTGATTCAGATTTTAAAAGAATACTTGGTCCATCAACTGTTTAAGGGTTAAATAAAAGCCTTGTTATTGAATTATGAAGACTTAGTTGATTATAAAAATCTATACAACTTTAGGATTTTAAATGCAAACAGTAGAAATAGTGCTTCTCAATATTCGTTTTACGGTGTGTCTGTTTGCTGATGCTAAAGTGAATTTGACATAATGGTAAGTAGTTCAAACAATCTATATTGCTGGAACATTTCCTTCACAAACTATTGATTTTCCTACTCCATCTGTAGCATGCTCAGAAACACTTCCCATTCTGTTTACCATTCTGTACAGCTAGAATGCATCGTTTCACACTGTCTAATGGAATTAAGCAAACCTTGGAAGGCATTTTACTGGAAAACTTGATATATCCATTTGTAGTTCTGCATAACAGGGTGTTGTGGTTTAAGCCCCTCACGCAGTTTGTTCACTCCCTCCCGCCTCTTTCTTCCCCCAGTCCTGGTGGGATGGAGAGAAGAATCGAAACAATGCAACTCCTACAGGTTGAGATAAGAACAGTTTAGTAACTAAGGTATAACGCAAACCACTGCTGCTACCACCAATAATAATAATGACAAGGCAAATACAAGGGAAGTACAAAGAAAGAGAATACAACTGCTCACCACTCAATACCAAGCCTGACCCAGCAACGAACCCCCACATTTCCAGGTCTCTGCCCTTCGTTTTTCCATCCTGTGCATGACGTGCTGTGGTATGGAATACCTCTTTGGTCAGTTTGGATCAGGTGTCCTGTCTCTCCTTCCTCCTGGCTTCCCCTCCTCCCTGGCAGAGCATGAGGCTCAGAAAGTCCTTGGCCAGCCCAAAACATTACCAAGCAGTAACTGAAAACACTGGTGTTATCAGCGCTGTTCCCAGGCTGAAAGTCAAAACCACAGTGCTGCACCGGCTACTTAAGAAGGAGAAAAATGACTGCTACTGCTGAACCCAGGACAGTATCCACTCCTTATTCCATACTATTCATGTCAGGCTCAGATCTCACATTTTCAATTTACCATCACATGTATATATACACATCCACACACACAGAGGGGGAGAAAGATCATCCCCTAGTGCATGGACCAATCCCTATAAAGCTGCTGAGTCCATCCTGTCTGTGATGTCAGTCTCCGTCTCCTGTAACAGCCTTTCAGAGCAGTCTTTCAGAGCAGGAGAGGCTGTGTGCAGTGTTCACATTCGTGAATAACCTGGGCAATAGTGTCCATTGCTAAGTTTACCCCTCAATCATGAGTCCATCTGGATGCTGCACCTCTGCCCTGATGGCCTGAGGTGTCATGGGCCCACCAGGCTCAAAATAATTCATCCTCCCCTCCAACAGTTTCTGCAACTTGTTGCTGGGGACTCCATACAGCTGCATTCCATCTCTGATGCTTCCAAAGCACTGGAGGGGCCCAGTGGACTACATACTCGCCCATACTGTCCCACACACCCTGCACTCATGATTGTCCAGCCTTGGGAAAAACCGCTTGATCCTCCTAGATCATCGTCTAACCCCAGACAAGGCCCAAACCTGACTGCTTAACTCTTGGGATCAGACGAAATGGTTGTGGGTAAAACACACTCTGTATGCATGCCAACATGCTGATCCCCATCACAATCAGAGGCAGGTCCCAAGGGCACCCAAAGGACATTTAAAAACTTCAGAGCTCTCAAATGAGGCCTCTGTCCTTGTCCCTGGGGCTGGTGTAGCTGCTGCGCTTGCCGGCTCTCTCACCACCAGCTGCTCTGTGTCTGAGTCCATATCTTCCTCCTCTGCCTTGCTGGGAAGTGCTGTGTCGTCTCCTGAATCCTCCTGGGGCTCAGGCTCATGAGGCTTGGCTGCTGGCTGCCAGGGGATGCTCTCGGCAGCCGCAGAGCTGTGCTCGGCCACAGGGCTTGGCTTCTCCACTGCCCCCTCCTGCTGCTCGGCAGCCATGGGGCTGGGCTCAGCCACGGGGCTGAGCTCCTCCACCATCCCCTTCCTGGCCTCCTGGTGCCCAAGGCTGCTCTCCCAGGCCATTTCCGCCGCCAGCCGCTTCTGCGGCTGCCGCCCCTTAGTTCCCCACAGCCTCACAAAGATGGAAGCGAAGATGAGTGCCAGGAATGTGAAAAGCTGCCCGATGGCCAGGTACAAGTCCATGTCCACATCTGACCCCCCCTGCTTCCGGAGCCCACGCTTTTTACAAGCCATTCCAATAAAGTACAGTGAAACAAGAACCTTAACCCAAAACCCATATCTGAAAAATGCTAAGATAACAAACACCAGCTGTAAGTAAGGTACAACAGGCTGAAACCATGAACTCAAGAGAATCAAGAGCAACAACTTTGAGAGCCAATAAATCAGCATTGTGACGAGTGGCTATTAATCCTGTTGTTATCTCAACCCTTTGTGCCCCATGTTGGGCGCCAAAAAGAACTGTCATAGTTTAAGCCCCTCACGCAGTTCGTTCACTCACTCCCTTCTCTTTCTTCCCCCAGTCACGGCTGGATGGCGAGAAGAATTGAAAGAATGCAACTCCTACAGGTTGAGATAAGAGCAGTTTAGTAACTAAGGTATAACACAAACCACCACTGCTGCCACCAATAATAATAATGACAAGGCAAATAAAAGGAAAGAGAATACAACTGCTCACTGCTCAATACCAAGCCTGACCCAGCAGTGAACCCCCACCCTTCCAGGTCTCTGCCCTTCATTTTTCCATCCTGGACATGACGTGCTGTGGTATGGAATACCTCTTTGGTCAGTTTGTGTCAGGTGTCCTGTCTCTCCTTCCTCCTGGCTTCCCCTCCTCCCTGGCAGAGCATGAGATTCAGAAAGTCCTTGATCAGACCAAAACATGACCAAGCAGTAACTGAAAACACTGGTGTTAGCAGCACTGTTCCCAGGCCGAAAGTCAAAACCACAGCACTGCACCGGCTACTAAGACGGAGAAAAAATGACTGCTACTGCTGAACCCAGGACACAGGGGGAAGGTCTTGCTAACTTAGCACCAAAACCACAAGAAGTTTTTATTTTTGTAACCTCCTGTTTTGTCTGGGGAGAGGCATTGGTGTTACCAAGCAAGGGTGATATCCTGAGGGAAGCTCAAAGTACCTTCACTGTAGATTAAAATTGGCTGAGATCATCCTTTCTGTGTCATGAACTGTCAGGGTGAGTCGTGAGCCGCAGTAGGTCAGTGCATTATGCTTCTGCATGGAGAATTGTGCAGGGCAGGTGTCCTATCTGTCATTTTTAATTACTGTGGGGTTGGGAAGGAGCTGTCCTAGGACACTTGAGAAATTTCACAGGGAGTGTGAGATCTGCTGTGAGAAAGGGAAAACCCTGGAATCACTAGGGGAACATACTTGGAGCCATCCACTCTGCAGGTGAGATGAATTTAAAGAGAGGTTCCACAGTGACTTTTGATGTCTGTTATTGTAAAATATGGAAGTATAAATGTAGGAGGAGTGCACAGCATGACAGAATGCAAAAAACCCAATATAATTTGCAATAAATAGAGTTGTCTCATGGCTGAGTTGAAAGTGGGATTTGGTTGGAAGGGCTATTATCTCTGCTAATTTGCTACACCTTTTAGAAAGTAGCTCAGTTGTTTTGGAGGCCTAGTTTCTTTCACACCCTCTTGCACAGGCTGGGTGTTCATAAAGTATTCTAATAAATGTGGAGCACTGCTTTACTTTTTGGTTATGAACAGATTGTCATCACACTCAGATGAAGCATTACCTATTGTGAGTCTGTTTTGTTTTTTTCTTTTCTCACCTTGATGAATTGAGATTTTGTTCACAAACTGATATGAATCTCACGTTCTCTGATCATCTTACTCAACCTCAAATGTGGATGTGTGATTTATCCTGTTGGTATATTTTTCAGGAAAAAAAAAAAAAGAGATTCTTGATCCTACACATGACACATTAAAACTCCTCAGAAGTTAAAGCAGAGAGAGGCATTTATCCTGGTCAGAAAAACAAACCAATGAACAGGGCTTTTAGACCCAGATGCCCCAGACATGTCTGAAATGCTACCTATATGATCAGTCCTGCTTTGTTCAGTAAATGATAAAACAGGCTGATGAGAGGGGATGTGAGTGCTGCAAAATAAAGATGAAGAAGATAGCTGCTAAAGCACTTTAAAACATTAAATAATACCTTCAAAAAGATCTCTTGTCAACTCTTCTAAATGCTTTTGGACGGCATAATAATTTTCTAATATTGCTAGTATACTGCAATTTTTTTACAAGGTCAAGGGAAGGGTGTTTGGAAAGAAAACTGAAGTAATTTTTACATTTTCTTTGTGTTTATGGCATGAAGAAAAGAGCATGTTGTAGTATAATTTCCTTTTAGGAGGTGGGCTGATGCCAACCTGATGAAGTTTAACCATGCCAAGTGCAAGGTCCTACACCTGGGTTGGAGCAATCCCAGGCACAGCTACAGGTTGGGCAGGGAAGAGGTTCAGAGCAGCCCCGTGGAGAAGGACTTGGGGGTGCTGGTCAATGAGAAATTGAACATGAGCCATCAGTGTGTGCTTGCAGCCCACAAAGCCAACCTTATCCTGGGCTGCATCAAAAGGAGCGTGACCAGCAGGTCGAGGGTGGTGATCCTGCCCCTCTACTCTGCTCCCCTGAGACCTCACTTGGAGTATTGTGTACAGTTCTGCTGTCCTCAACATAAAAAGGACATGGAACTGTTGGAACAAGTGCAGAGGAAGGCCATGAGGATGATCAGGGGACTGGAGCACCTTCCCTATGGGGATTGGAGCACCTTCTGTATGAAGACAAACTGAGAAAGTTGAGGTTGTTGAGCCTGGAGAAGAGAAGGCTGCGTGGAGACCTCATAGCAGCCTTCCAGTATTTGAAGGGGGCCTATAGGGATGCTGGGGAGGGGCTCTTCATGAGGGACTGTAGTGAGAGGAGAAGGGGTAAGGGGTTCAAACTTAAACAGGGGAAGTTTAGATTGGATATGAGGAAGAAATTCTTTACTGTTTGGGTGGTGAGGCACTGGAATGGTTTGCCCAGGGAAGCTGCGAATTCTCTATCACTGGTGGTGTTCAAGGCCGGGTTGGACAGAGCCTGGGTGTTGCATGGTTTAGTGTGAGGTGTCCCTGCCCCTGGCAGGGGGTTTGGGACTAGATGATCTTAAGGTCCTTTCCAACCCTAGCTATTCTATGATTCTATATTAATGGTAATATTGTATATCTATGTTATTTATATAAATTCATTTGTTTATATTTTCCATAGCTGTATGATTTGTTGTAGTGTTGTGAATTAATTCCGATCTATAAATAAGAATATATATACACGTATTATTCTTGTTGAGGTTTACAGTGGGAAAAAAAGTAATTGCCTTCTGGGTTGAAAAGGGGACCATTAAATAGTATTATTGCCCACAGGAGATCAGTATTTTAACCAAGCAGAGCAATGGTTTTACCTATAAACCAGAAACTGTAGTCTGTATATGTTTTATTGCACCTTTTAAAAATGTGTTTTCCTCTAGCTTCAGCTACTTTCTATTTACTCTTTTTCCTTTTAGCTTGCTCAGAGTCCCCAGTTTTACAGGCTGGCAAATGTTTTTCATCCGTTATACATTAATGGGGACTGTAGGTAAGAGTAGCCATTTCTCTTATTTTTTTTTTAATTTTTTTTTAGCATTTATTTTAGTTGCTCTTTCAGATTAAATGTTTTAAAGATGAAAGTAAAATACTGATGAAGTATAATGCTAAAATTATTGTGTACTTTTTTTCATGATATAAGTTTTCCTAGAATCATAGAAATGCTGGCTGGAAAATACCTACAGGGTCTTCTGCTCAAACTCCTGCAGGATTGTCACCAATACTAAACAAGGACAGTCAGGGTGTTGTCCAGCCAAATGTGGAAAACCTCTGAGATACTCTAGCCTCTGCAGGTAGACTCTTCCTGTGTTCTGCTACCCTCTTAGTGAAATGCTTTTTCCTGATGCTCAACCTGTATGTTTTTACTTCCCCTTGTCAGCTTGTCTAAGACTACCATTTTTTGCACAAATAAGTAAATATTGTATGAATAAATCAGAAGCTGTGTAGAAGAGCAATTAGCAGAAAACATTGATAGTCATCCATATAAATATCCTTTTTCAGCAAACTCACAAGATGATCTTGAAATTCAGCAGGGTACTGAGAACTGTAGAAGGGGGCTGAGAAAGTCTTGTCATATGTTATGTGATGTTAGAAAATCATACAGTCCTTACCTTTGGTATTTGCATGACATCCTTTTGCACAGATATGTTGTTCCTTATTTCTCAGCTATTCGATGTGTGTTCACAAATAATGTTGCTGGCAAATATAGTGATCCTACCACTCTATCACCAAGAGTTGCTGCAAACTGGGAAATGTGAATATTGTCTTCTCTCACATAGATACAGAATAAACTGCAGTAGCAGAAATCATTAGTATTACCAGTAGCAAGATTAGTGGTTTATTTAGTGGGCATTTCCTGGACATATGAAATAATAACTCTGATTAAACAAACATTTATGAATATAAATAATGAGACTAGCTGTTACGAAAGGTGGGTATATTTTTGATCACAATTATGGGGCCATGTATGGAATGAACTTTCACCTGAGAGTCTTGAAGTTGCATTTCCTTATAATGAATAAGTGGTTTAATTAGTATATTTAAATCTACCACTTCCTGGTGTATTTTGATTTATTTTGGCATACATATTATGTCTCTCTTAAATAAGATAGTTACCAGTTTTCCACAACTGTTATATTTAGCAACCAGTGTTAGTAGTAAGCCATAAAATTAATTTTGCTTAATATGATTTGTCTTACTTCTGAGAATTAGTTCTAATTATATTCATTATCCACATTGGATTGTGTCTTATTCAGAATAGAGCATTTCATCATTCATACTAGGAGAAAGTTGTTTCCCTGGTCTGATCAGCCGCAAGGCTGTACTTGTCCCTGGGGCTGGTGTAGCTGCTGTGCTTGCCGGCTCTCTCACCACCAGCTGCTCTATGTCTGAGTCCATATCTTCCTCCTCTGCCTTGCTGGGAAGTGCTGTGTTGTCTCCTGCATCCTCCTGGGGCTCAGGCTCGCAGAGCTCAGGCTTGCGAGGCTTGGTGGGCGGCTACCAGGGGATGCTCTCGGCCAGCACAGGTCTAGGCTTGGCCGCGGGGCTTGACTCCTCTGGTGCCTCCTCCCACTGCTCAGCAGGCGCCTCCTTCCCCTCCTCGACTGCCCTGACCTCCTCCACTGGCAGCCGCTTTCTCCTGGCCTCCTGGTGCCCAAGGCCGCTCTCCCAGGCCGGTTTGGCTGCCAGTGGCTCCCTGGGCCGCCCCCCCTTGGCTCCCCACAGCCTCACAAAGACAGAGGTGAGGACGAGGGCCAGGAATGTGAAGAGCAGCCGGATGGCCAGGTACAAGTCCATGGTCACGTCCATACTGTCCTGCCGCCGGAGCCTGCCAATCTTACAAGTCATTACCTTAAAGTACAATGAAACAAGAACCTTAGCCCAAGCCCCCCATCTGATAAACACTACTACAGCAAATACCTGCTGTAAGTAAGGTATGACATGCTGAGACTGTGAGATCAAGAGCAACAACTTTGAGAGCCAATAAATCAGCATTATGGTGAGTGACTATAAATCTGATATAATGAATAATTATCACAAATATGATTAGACACACTCTGATCAGATCTGTCGTTATCTCAACCCTTTGCGCCCCATGTTGGGCGCCAAAAAACAACTATAGTGGTTTCAGTCCAGTCAGCCAATAGCTCACTCGCTCACTCCCCACTCACCTTTTTCACCCAGCTCCCGGAGGGATGGGGATGAGAATCGAAAGAACGTAACTCCCACAGGTTGAGATAACAGTCAAGTAACTAAGGTATAACACAAAACCACTGCTGCTACCACAATAATAATAATGATAAGAGAGAGAACAAGGGAAGAAAATACAACCACTCACCACCCATCAACTAATACCCAGCCTGACCCAGCAGTGATCTAACCCTTCTGGTTACTGCCCCCAGTTATATACTGGGCATGACATGCTGTGGCATGGAATACCTCTTTGGTCAGTTTGGATCAGGTGTCCTGTCTCTGCTTCCTCCCGGCTTCCTCTCGTCCCTTGCAGAGCATGAGGCTCAGAAAGTGCTTGATCATCCTAAACATTACTGAGCAGTAACTAAAAACATCGGTGTTATCAGCACTGTTCCTAGGTGAAAGTCAAAACCACAGCACTGCACCAGCTACTAAGAAGGAGAAAAATGACTGCTACTGCTGAACCCAGGGCAGAACAGCACTGATAACACTGATCTTTTTAATTACTGCTCAGTAATGTTTACTCCGACCAAGGGCTTTCTGGGTCTCATGCTCTGCCAGGGAGGAGGGGAAGCTGGGAGGAAGCAGAGACAGGACACCTGACTCAAACTAACTGTCCTGGTTTCAGCAGTAGCAGTCATTTTTCTCCTTAGTAGCCGGTGCAGTGCTGTGGTTTTGACTTTCAGCCTGGGAGCAGAGCTGATAACACCAATGGTTTTAGTCGCTGCTCAGTAATGTTTACTCTGACCAAGGACTTTCTGAGCCTCATGCTCTGCCAGGGAGGAGGGGAAGCCAGGAGGGGGCAGAGACAGGACACCTGACCCAAACTATCCAAAGAGGTATGCCATACCACAGCACATCATGCCCAGGATGTAAACTGTGGGCAGTCACCTGGAAGGGTTAGATCACTGCTTGGGTTTGGCTGGGTATCGTTTGGTGGGTGTTGAGCGATTGTATTCTCTTCCCTTGTTATTTCCCTTGTCATTATTATTATTGGTGGTAGCAGCAGTGGTTTGTGTTATACCTTAGTTACTGGACTGTTCTTATCTCAACCTGCAGGAGTTACATTCTTTCAATTCTCTTCCCCATCCCCCTGGGAGTGGGGGGGAGGATGAGGGAGAGTGAGAGAACGGTTGCATGGGTCTGAGTTATGGCTGGTCTTAAACCACGACAATGAGAAAGGGGAATGCAGGACAAACACTTCAGTAAAACGAACTTACGAAAAAACAATTTTAATGTATCTTTCATTAACAAAAACCTTTCTGAAAACTATTTTTATGAAGACAAACTATAATTTTTCTTCTAAATCTCGAGCAGAGAATAACAAAAATAAGAACTAAAGGTAAAAATGAGTAAATTTTGTCGCTTAACCTGCAGGCACTGTTAAAAATAACAAAGCAGTAGAAAAATATATTAAAAATGATTTGTCACAACCAGGCTTCAGCAGAACAAGAACCATATGTCTGTTGTATGTCGCAGCTCGTATTTTTTTTTTTTTGCCTGCAATTGAAAGTACCATTCTACACTTGTTCTCAGAGTAAGCTTAGAACAGATGGATGTCTTTATGGTGGGAACTCACTGTTACGGAACTATGGGGACTAGGGTAAATTCACTAAAATACACTCAGTGCTGCAGAGCAAATGTAGGAAGTGAATAAATTAGCTGAGTAAACCAAACACTAACAACAGACATTCCATACACAGGAAGTGAATAGAGGAACTATACAGCTGTGTTTATGGTTTTGCTTTAAACCCCTTATTAGATTTTGTTGTAGGGACACTTTTGTGGAGAAGGGACTCAGCTTGATTTTGGAAGTTAGTACATTAGACCAGCTGATTTGCCTGCTAAGAAATCCCAGATTTGTCTAGAAGACATAAAAGGTGGTGTATAAAAAAATATTCTACATATCCAAATGCAACTTCATGCTTACGCCTAGATTTTTTTCAGCATATTTTTTTTACCAACCAAGCAGTCTCTTACACAGCTATATGCAAGTGAATGAATACATTTCTGTTTTATTGCTGGATCACATATTCAGTTCAATTACTTTTCATTCTTTCTGTCTGCAAAAATATAATTAAGGTCCAATGTCAGATTGAAGCTTAGTTCTCATCAGTTCTCTCCTCTTAACCACTTTTAGAATGACAGCCTTATGGCTATAACAATAAACATACAGTTCCTATGCGTTAGTAGTACCTTAAAAACAAATAGCAGATAATCTTCTGATACTGCTGAAATCCAAATTTACTTTGGGGTCATGCCAGCAATCTATACACATAAACTTCTCTTCCAAAACATAGAACAGCAAAACATAGCCACAAGATGAGCATTATCAGATATAACAGTAAGATCAGATTTAATAAAGTAGGTCTATTTTGCAGAATAAGCATTTTTGCTTTGAAGTTCAACAAGTCAGTGAGAAACATGACAGGAACAGATTTTATTTGATGTCAGCAGATACAGGACTTATCTGAATCAGTTACCCTGCTATTTGAAAGGAATAAGCCATTACCATAGCAACTCTGTGTCACCTGAACCTCATACACAGACTGAACCAGATTCTGATCACAGTCTTGTCAATGTAAATCTGAAATAAACCCCCTATGAATGATGAAAGAGTGTGTATGACATGGAACATTGTAGCTAGAAACAACCTAGGCCATTACATTCAGTAAGTGTGCTGCCCTATAGAATAAATGCACATGATGTACTTCAACTAACCAATGTGTAAGGCCCACTATTTTCCAGGAAAATATGGGAGGGGATTTTAGTTATTCTGCTAAAGTTTGTTATAAAGGTATTATTATAACAGATCTCAGGATCTACTGAAGTTTTTCTCAAATAAATAAAATACATGAGTTGCACAACAAGGGATTTGCAAACAAAGTCTCTGATCCTGCAGAGATATTTCTACATGTTTAAAATGAAGCACCTGTATATCCCCCTGGATGAATTCTTCTAAACTTTAAGGAAAAGAGTCTACAAGTCTTTGGAGGACTGGGTCCTAACTTAAGATGTGACATAATAAAAGAGAGTACCATGACTGAAGAAAGAAGTAAATAGAAACACTTCAGCACATATTTCTTGTCTTTGGTGGTGTCATGTAATGTGATTCACAGGAAGAGGAGGGCAGTGGTTTGCACAACCTTTATGGTAAGTCAGGGTGGTGCAGAGTGGTGATGGACCTGGGGGAAGGACACCCTGCTAAGAGTGGGCCTTGCATTGTCATAAAGCACACTCCATGAACGCAGCACCCAACATGTAAGATGGGGGTATGTATGGATTTACTATTGTAGTTACAGTAAGTGGCTGCTCAGCTTGGTTGGCAATGAAGTCCTCTGCTGTAATCCTGAGGAGCTGCTGGAGTACCCACTGTTTGCCCATGCTAGGCACACCTGAGCTTCAATTGCACAGGAAGAGAGGCATGGAAGAGAGAAGCTTGAATATGAGCTTTGCTCAGACCCTGCATATGCAAACTTTCAATCTCTGGCAACCTGGCGACACAATACTGCACTGCAAACCTGAACAACAGGTTTCCAGTATTCTCTGGAAAAGCTTGGCTGTGCATGACAGGCAGAAAAGCAGCTAGGTTCTGTGAGGAGCCTGAGTCTGTGCTGCTTTCAATATTTTGGCACAAGAGTCTGAATCCCAGAAAGCCTTCATATATAAAATGAACAAGACTTAATCATTAAAGCTTAGTCCACTCCCTTTCTTGGGCTCTTATAGGGTGCAGTCGCAGCAAACAGTACTTAGGTACTAAACACATAAGTATATTTTGAAGGCCTGTAGCTTTTAGAGTGCAGAGTAAACTGCTAGAAGACAGAAATGGCCAAGTAGTAGTAATGAGATTGGGTGACAGAGTAGGATTGAATGCCAGAGAGAGATGAAAGAAAGGTTATGAGATATGAGACACCAAATAGAGTCTGGTCTGGCATCTGTCCCATGAATAGCCCCCCTTAACTACCTCCAGAACCACATTCAGGAATGAGAGATCAATAAAATATCTGATTCCAAGTTTGTGTGTCTGTAGTAATAGAGAGCTGTCTACACTGTTTTTCTTTATAAAGAGAGACTTCACATTTAGCTCCCTTTATGGAAACAGAAGTTGCTGAGAAGCTTCCTTTTGACAGTTGTCTTGAAATGTTCATGTCTGTATACATACTTATAGTACAGAAAGAGGAAATAACTATCCTTTTATCCACTTCGTTCAAAAGAATTTAGATCCCTTAGAGTTTTGGCTTTTCATGCATGTGTGAGTGCAGGCAACCTTAACAGCGCATCTGGAGCAGTGGGTGCAGACCGGCAGCTTCCAGCATTCACATCAACCTGTACAAACTTGGAGAACGAATCATCTCATCTGGTTTCTCTGTAGGTAATGGTGCATTCCACACTGCATTTTTCTCCTAAAAATAAGGTCCACTCTAGTTAGTGCTGCACTAACTAGATAAAAAATGTTGCTTGATGATTGAAAATATAATGACTTCACTGCAAATATGTACAGCCAACGGCTCCCTTTAATATTCAGCATCTTCTGGAAATATGATTGATAAACATTCACTGTGTGTCTTAGATGCTTTAACTATAACTTTTTTTTTATATTGGGGTGGGGCAAAGTCCTCGATCTTTTATTTTGTTTGCTTCCTTTTCAATCCTACCACACACAAAAGCACATCAGGCTAATACTTCAATGATTAACTCTTCTGACTTTCATTTAAGGTAGGTAAAATGTGATGGTGAGTGTGCCTTTGAAAGCCATGTGAGGTGCAAACATTTAAAGAGCTTTTATTTCCAACCCATCATCTCAAATTATCTTGTTTACCCCCTGAATTCTGAGCAGGTACCATTACTGCACTCAGTTGTCCACATCACTCTTTTGAAGGGAAAATTAATTCTGAATTACTGGCCCTATAACTGCCTATTTCTTCACATCATCTGTCAGCAAAATAAGCAGACAAAAGCTGGCTAAGTGGATTTCTGTTAGCTGCCATTCAAAAGGAAAGGGGCAGGTGCTGAATGAAGCTTCTTTTTCCAACTGCTAGTTAACAGTACATATAGGAGAAGTTTAATTGCTTGCATCCACCTGCACCCTTGTCATTTCTTGGTTTTATTGATTTTAATGAAAATATTAAGTGCACTTCAAGAGCAGCAGCTAAGTGACATGTTGATTGAAATATACAGGAAAATGTATAATGGAAGCAGGTTATTACAGTTTTAATAGAATCTGAAAGAAGTAACATCTAGAGCAGCTTTTTCCCCCGGTGTTCTTATGCATATAGCAAGTTCTGAGATGAGTAATAGGAAGCTGAATAAATGTTTGGTTGTTGTCGAAGAAGCCTTTCACCTTAACAACCTAATTTTTGTTGAATAAAGTGACCCATGATTTTTGGTATATTTTATTCCATTAGGTACTCTGCAGGGTGCCCCATAAACACAACAAAATCTGTATATGAACACCATCCAAATCATAATATCTCAGCATTACAAATAATGACAACTTTGTTGTGGAGACATCAACTATAACCTCTCTGTTTCGGTAAAAGTCTGTGTGAATGGCTTGGAATTTGCCAGACGCTACATTCGTAGTTCTTATTTTTAACTTATTTTTAACTTAACAAAGCTAATAATATGAAAGCAACCACATCAGCTTTGGTTCAGGAATCCTATTCAATGAAAATTGTATTTTTAAATCTTCATATTATTATTATTATTATTATTGTTATATTTGGTATATCTAAAGCTGGCAAAGAATTAAGATACTCAAACTCCTTTGACCGAAGAAAAATTTGGTGCCTTTTGCGTAATAGAAGTTTCTCAATAGAACTTCTATTATGGGTTCCTTGAAGAACTTCTATAATGCTGGTGCATGTTTATCATGGAGGAAGCTGCTCAGTTTCTCACTCACAGTTTAATAAATCTTACATGTTTTGAAACTGCAAATCCCACACAGCTGCAAATTCCAAACTATAGTATTCTACACATTTAAAAATATATTTCTGGTATTCTTCATCAAATTAATTACTGCAATTTTCATACCTTTAGAATCCCTAGTCAGAAAACTATGTCCCTTGTTGCTTGGTGCCACAAAAGCGCAGATCACAAAATGCTGCTACTCAAAAGGGATCAAAATCTAAGCATAAGACAAGACAGTGAAGTAAGTAGAAGACAAAGGAACAGATTATCATGATGTGCAAAGGCCAGCACATAAAGTGTCTGCTTGTCTGTCAAGTTCTTTTGTAAGACTTGTGAAAAAGCACAGATTCAGTATCCGGACATGGCCTTATCAGTGTTCATGGGCAAGTATTCCCCAAGGTGAGGAATAGGATGATAGAAAAAGAACTTTCCTGAACACTTAATAAAGCAGGAATAATCATACTTCTCAGATTCTGGGAAGTAATTTTCCAAGAGAGATCTTACCTGGGCATGCTTTAAATGATTTTATTTCATTGAACTTGCTTAATGACTATTTAAACACCTGCATATTTTGAACCCTCACAATGTTTCCACAGCTTAGCTACTGGGTGAAGAAGCTCCTTAAGTTAGCTTTGAACATGCTGATATCATTTATTGTGCCTTATTCTTGTACTGGAAAAGACATTCCTTATGAGGCCTTTCTAGACTTTGCAGTCATCTTCCATAGTCGCAGGGTTCTTACATAAAAAACATCTTGCATGTAACTTTGACTGTTTTTGCTACTTTTCTGTACTACATTTCCAGTTCTAACTTAGCTCTTTCAGTGTGGGGAAGCTAGAGCTATGGACAGCATTTATACTTATTATTACAACAAAGATTTATGGATAAGCATAAAGATGCTTCTTATTTGTTCTCTGTGCATTTAATTAATAACAGACTTCTTGCATTCTAGTTGCCCTTTTAATGACTACTAAGTCATTGAGTCAACAGTTTAAAAAAATGGCTTTCATAAGTTTAAGACTTTTTTTCCCAGCACTAATAATTTAATTCCAATACCATTTCATCAGATTTGGACTTTCCTCTGTACATAATCACGTTTTTCTGCTCTGAATTTCGTTCATCATTTCACAACATTACTCAGGCTTTCATCCAGCTCTTAATAAGTAGACCTTATCATTGCCAGCCTGGAAAGCATAGCATCATTGCTGTCCCTTCCAGATCACGTGCAAATACACTGAGAAATAGTGTCTTGTGGGATTCCACTAGTAAGCTACTTCCAACTTTTTGTTTTCTGTCTTTTATTTTGTTATGTATATATTTTCTTATGCATATGTGTATATAGCAGAATATTTTTTTTCCCCAAGATTACCTTAGTTCCTTTATCAGATATCAATGAGGGATTTTATGAAATGTTTTGAATACCCACTGATCTATCTTGTCCTTATGCTCAGTGCCTGTTTTAAGAAATTGCAACAGATTTGTGAGACAGTATTTCTCTGTGCAGATGAGACATCGATCCTTCCTTTATACATCATATTTAGTCAGGTAGCTTATAATTATTCTTCAAAATAATTGCTATTGGTCTGTCTGATATGCACATCAGGCTTCCTTGTGTGTAATTCCCAAGATCTTCTCTAAGACTTCTCTAAACATTTTTTGTCATGCTGGTCATCATCTATTCCTATGACACTGACAGAGTTTTAAGTGAGAGATTACATGTTGCAGTTAGTAGCTTGGCTATTTCATCCTTGAGTTCCTGCAGAGCTCTTGATTGAATACCATCTGGTCCTGGTGATTTGTTATTGTTCTTTACAAGCAAGTAGAATGTGTAGGCTGGACTGAGCATCTCAATAGTGAAGATGATAGAAGGGGAATAAGTTGAGTAAGAGAAATATCTTCAAAGTAAAGGTAAGCAGTTTATGGTTAACATAAAAGTCAATAGAGGAGGATTCAGTGAGAAGAGTATGGCCAATGAGGTGGTTTCAGAGGATGATCTTTGCCGGAAAACAGTGAATATGTCTGACTGGGCAAAATTTGCCAATGGTACAGAAAAGGACATGGTCAGATAAAAACTAAATGTTTGCAGAAGCTGGGCAATGAACTGCAAAGGCATACTAAAAAGGCCGTTTATAAAAGCTGTGGGGGAAATTGTGCATATGAAAGTTTTGTTGACCAAATTAATTTGTGATAGTTTGAGTGCTGGAACCTGACCCAGAGGGAGAATTGGATAGCTGTAAGGGTAAGCTCTAAGCCTTGGCAATGTAGTCTTGCTGCCATTTGCTGTGATTGACAGAAAAAAGGAATGTTGTAAAAGAATAGAGGCTGGGGTACAATAGCTTAAAATGAGGGAGGGCTGTCTGCATGCAGAATCATACAGAATAAAGAAAACTCGTGACTGAACATGGGTGGGATCTCCAGGGAGTCCTGAAGAAAAGTTAATTGAATGTAATGGACATTGCATTTAGTAGTGCTGACATTGTGCTTTATTTGTCAAGTAAAATACTATTATACTTAGAAATGCTTTGCAAAGGCAGTTTGCTCATATCAGTCATAAGTCTTTTTGAAAAGCTGAATTACAAAAGAAGAACTTCAACCATTTTATGTAGTTCTGGGTAATGTGATTTAAGTTATATAAAACCACTGAGAAATAGGCCCAGGACAGCTGTACTGTATATTATAGCTGTTGAAAGGGGCAATCAAGATATATAAGAGTATCTTCCTATGCTTTAAAATACAAATTACTCCTTATACCCTTTTGGCAAGTGGACACTTATACGTATTCAGCCAGATTTTGACACAAAATGTGATCTTTTTTTATTCTTTAACTAGACTTAATAAGGAAATGCTTCATCTTAGTTCACAAGTAACTATACTTCAGTATAGAAAAAAACATTTTACAAACTTGATAGACATTGTTATTTCAACGCACCTGCCTCCCACTCATGCTAAAAATCCAACTATGCATGCATGGGAAAGAAGAGGACTCCAAAAGCTTTACAACAGTAAATAAGGTGACCAGGAAGTGCAATGTGAACAAATAAGAGTTGTCATGATTGTTCCATCCAAACCCAAACTTGAATAAGAAAGTAGGAGAAAAGTAGAGAGGAAATACAGGCCTAAACAAGATAATTCTTACAAAATGCCATGAAAAATTTATTCTGTTTTCCATACATATGAGTTTGGAAACATTCAAATCCATACACTGTAACTTTTTCACACAGCTATTGGAGGGAGAATGAAGAATTTGTTTGCATGCAACTAAACCTCTTCGGAATACTGCATGCTCTGAGTTTTCTTCCCACAGCTAGATTCTTCTGCCTACACAGGCAAGCCCCATGTAAGTGAACTCTTTAAAAAAGTATGAAGCCCTTAATCTTTTCATTGTGTGATTTCCTAAACATCACTTTCCCTTATTACATTGTCAGCATATTACAGGTATTCACATAATCAGATTCTAGCTAAGTTTCTTGGCAAGCTTAAATAGAAAAGGAAGCAGATTTGAGACCAGAGTAGTGTTTTTACTAATGACATTAACACTTCTCTTGTGTGTGGAGGCTACTGTATTTGAAATAATAATGTGGAAAAGAGGGTTTACTATTTAGAATAATAGCAGCCGGAAGCATACCAAGCATGGCAACTTTGGAGATAGGCAGATTACTAATTTTGTAAAGAATATTTATTTGGTAAACCTTGAAACAAAATCCATTCTATTGTAAGTACTAAAGACATTAAAGTTAGCACGTTATTCTGAATAAATTTTTTGGACAGTATTCAGAAATTTGGATGGACTTTTCTACAAAATTACTGGGTGAATCAGCTTTTCCACTTTCATCTTCCCTTTTGTAAATGTTACTTTTTCAAGTGACATTTAATTCAGAACCAGGTCAAAAAGTTTTTCATGCATATTGTCAAACAAAGTCATAAAGTATGTTTCAAAAATAAAAGAGGCAGCTATTAAAAGGAAAACCATGTAATAATATAATTTATTTAGAAGGAGAAATATTTCTGGCATTCTAATTGCAATGAATGGCAAGAACTGTATCTTGTTTTTAGTAGTAAGTATGATACTATGGTCTGTATTGTTTTTGCATTTTAGTGACTTCATTAGCATTCAAGGACTGTGGCATTTAGGTGAGATGTTAAAAAAAAAAGAAAAGCTAACATTTTACAAATTCTTGTATTTTTTTATGGCTTTCATTGGTAGGATAGCTGACAAGACTATGTTTGACTCTGAATATCTGAGTCATTGACTACTCTCAAATACTCAGTTTTCTCTATCATTTGTTGGTGCAGTGTCCTCAAAAATGAATTCTTTCTTACAAGCTTATAGTTGTCCCTTTGCAAATTCAGACAACTTTCTTAGTGTGTTTCACAGGGCATTTCTTATACACTGATATTAAATCAGTCCATGCAACAGATGCTTAAATATTTGATCAGGATTTGGAGGACTTGACTTATTTTAATGTATATTTTCTTTCTCCATCTATTGCAGTAACTTTTTTTTTGTTTGTTTTGTTTTGTTTGTTTGTTTGTTTTAATCTGAAACAAATTTTACTTCCTAAGGAAGTCCAACGTAGTAATTTTGACTCAAATAGTTTCATGCATCGACTCATGAATTTTTAGTTCCCTCAGTGCTATTATTTTGTTACATTCAAGGCAGCTAATGGGTTAGCTAGTGAGACAGGTAAAGGGGGTCTTCTGTCCATTTGGACTGACGACTGGCATTCTGAAAAGAGTAGGGGAGCTGAGTTCTTATTTTTAATTTCATCTGCAAATGTGCCAAGCAATGTCTGGGGTCATCCATGGTGTGAGCCAAATACTTTACTCACCCCCGGATTAGCAAAGATGATCTGCCTCCACAATGGGGTAACAAGATGCTTCTACTTGTTCAGCACTTGTGATACTGCACTCAGCATCAAACTCTCAAAGTCTAGCCACAAGCCATCAAATGATTTACTGTGACAACAAAATTTCCTATGAACCTAGGTGAGTTCATTGGTTTGGAAATTATAGGAAAAGAAATATTAAAATCAAAACCTTCAAGCTGCCTGTACATCCAGCAAGAAAACCCTGAGCTCAGTTTGTTATATTGTGGCAGGATGTTATTTAAGCTCATGTAAAATACCTTCTGTAATTCTGTATATTAATACAAGGCTTGGTATTTTGATTTATAGATCTATCTCACTTGGAAAAATCCCACTGCTGACTGTGCCCCAAAATTTAAGCACTGTGTACAAATATGAGAAGATGAATGTCTGTAAATTTTGTATATTGCATTATAAATTCTAAATATTCTTACATGTTCTTTAACTCCTTAACTCAGAATAGAAACTGATATTTGGCAGTTTTAATTACATGTGAGTTTTTCACTAATGAACTTATTTACAGAAATCTTTGGAAAGCAGAAAAATTATAGTCTTAAACAATTGAATATATCGTCATACAGTTGCATGTATGGCTGATACAGCTGTTTTGGTTTGCAAGTTTTTTAGTAAAATATTTGCACATAGTAATTACACTCAACCACTTTATTGAAAAAGCACTGATGTAAAAAAAAAAAAAAAAAAAAAAGCTGATGTCTGTTTTTTAGCCCTGAAAATCAAAGAGTTACCAGCTTTATCTACCAACTTCACTGCTGATTCACAAAGATTTGACATATGCATTTTATAGGTAGGTATGCATGAAAAAGATGGGATTTTGAGCCTTTTTAATGACTCTTATCCTGTCTAATATTAATTAGTAATAAGTTACAATTCTATCAGACATCTGGTGTCTAATCTACTGTGCCTTAATCATGCAAGAATATATGTGTGCAAAAATTGTGACGCTATTAAGGAGTTAACAATTAACACACTACAAATGATTTTGTTCATTTCAATACATAACATTAGAGAAGGAATAGTTAGTCTTAGTAAATACTTTTTTACTAGCTCTGGAGATCAACTGCAAGCCAAGCACTTTCACGCTGAAGAAAATAAAACAACCCTTGAAGTGTCCAATGAATATTTCATAGCATTTGTGACTTGCAGAGTGTTCTAACATGTCTCTTTGTACTCTAGTCAGCACTGAGCTAGAGAACGTCATCTTTACTCATATCAGTAAACATCAGTTGCATACAAAAGACTAAATTTGAAATTGAAATGTAGGCTACACTTGAACCCTACAAATTCTCTTTACCTTTTGGAAAACAGGAGGGACTTCTAGAGACCAGCTTTACTGAAATGCCTTGTCTGCCATTTTTAAGATAAAAATGCAATCATTAGTGTTTTGTTTTGTTTTGGTTTTGACGTGGGTTTTTTATTATTATTATTGTTTACTTCCATTATAAATTAAATCAAATCTTATTTAATGCACTGTACCCCATCTCTCTTGGCATTTTGTAATTTCCCTACCTTTTCAGACTTCCTCTTTTCAATGTGTGCTCCACATATTAATACCCTCTTAAACTGAAGTAAAGTAAAATGCCACTAATACAAATAAAATTAATGCTACAGAGATTTTATAATCATAATATCTTTAAAGGGAAAGAAAAAAATCTGGGGAGTTTTGATAGAAGCTTAGGAAAGATAAGGTATAGTAGCCACAATTAATGGAAGATAGAGACCTTACTTTTATCTTCCAATCAATGATTGTGTAATAATACTAATACAAAATAGGAATTGTAACTTCAGATTAGATGAAACTGATTTTTAAAGGCTAGTAAGATTAAAAAATTCTATGGCTGTCTAATTTTAAAGAATTGCAGAGTTAGGAAAAATTATTTCTCATGAGTTTTGTGCAAAAAAATCACTAGTTTTGAAATAGGCCTTCAGGGGATGTGCAGCAGATCATGTTTCAAAAGTAATAGAGTCAAAGAATACAAGGTCACATGGAATATAATTTGATTTCCTCTGCATTAGATGTTGCTGCATTTCATTCAGGTGTTTCTTTTCGAAAGTACCTTGACTGTGATTAATGAGTAACTTTTGTATCACCCAGTTCCTCAGTGCTGCTAGCATCTGTAACTGGGAGGGATATTTACTTTCTCATAAAGGAAAAAAACTGAACTATTCAGTTACTACGCTATGAATTTCTGAAATTATGATGGAAGAGTTGTGATGAAGATTCAGCTATTATATTGATAGATAGACAAAAGCTTAGATTTTATTTACAGTTAATTTTTTTTAATATTTACTTCTCAAGATGAAACCTGTCTGACAAAAGCTGCTAACATCAGCTAATACAATAAGAAAAATTATTCGAGTAGTTTAGTATTCAATTCTGCCAGACAGATGAATTTTGAAACCTCATTGTATTGAATGAAACACAGCCATGCTGCAATTTTAGTTATGGAGAAATGCTGTTGGAAATCAATAAAACAGCATGTTTTCACCAATACAACAGCTTTCTAGTCAATAAAAGTATCAAGTTATGTGATGTAAAAATGTGGTATTTAGGTGGATTTCTTGAGAGTGAAAGGTATTTTTGTCTCAGGCAGAGTTTATGGATAATACTTCTCCAACTTGTTTCCCAATATGTCTTTGATAATGCCTGAACGACGATCTCAGTCAAGAATACAGATGTTCCAGGCCAAAACTACCAATTTTTCCCCCAACAGTTCCTAATGACAGGTCTTTACATAGCACTTGGTATTCTTAAGAAGATTTAGTGTGCTGGAAATTTAGCTTTCTTGAACATTCTGAATATTTAGCTTTCTTGATCATTATGCAAAAATTGTCAGTTCTGGGTGTGAGTTATATGCTGCTTTACATCAAAAAGAACCCCAAAACCAAAAAAACCCATGCCAAACCCCACTTTTGAAACTCCGGTTACAACTTATTTGTGTATCTACATTGAAAGGATCCTGTTTCCCAGGAATTTTTTGAGTTTTTGAAATATGAAATTGTTTCACAACAGCAAGCAGATTATACACTGACAGATCTCAGGGGATCATCCTGCCCTAAATGGGAGCAAACACTGTTGCAGTATTGGATAGCCAAACAACATGTTTCTTTTTTGACTCCTTTATGTGTGGCTGAGCATCCCTTATTCTTGACTGTTCTTATTTATGCATACACATTGCCATATAGCACCTCAGATGGGAAGTAAAGGGAACAAAAACACTCTAGTTGATTTAAATTTGCCAGTTAAATAAGAAATGCATTGGATTGGGTAATGCCACCCTTGAATGTTATAGACTAGATTGGTGCTGGCTGCTGCCATAAAAATTAGATACCTCATAAACACTGTGTCCTGCAACAAGCAATAATGATTCTTCCAGTGCTTGCCCTTCAAAGAGAAAGTTGAGGAAAACAAGGACTGACTGTGCATTACGCTCAGTTGCAGTCTTGGCTGTCCATTACTGTTGTGAGAAGGAAGGTTCCTTCCTCGCCCCACCTTGCTGCAATATTCTCTTGAAAAAATATTGCCTTCAGTGTGGGTCTGTGATTCTATATATCACCTATGTGTGCACACACCCGCTTACATGTACCTATATTTACATTTATGTGCATTCGCTGTGTATGTTCACACTCACACACACACAATCTGCACACAAACCCTCTAACTGTGTATAAATAACAGAACATACGTGAGGGTATAGCCTGTAAATCATAAATAAGACAACTGCTGACTCACAGTGGCAATGGTGAATGAGCTGAGCCGTTAAAAGTTGCAAGTCTGAGCCTGCTGAAAGTACTGCCCAGGGAAAGCAACACAGAAACAGTGATATTCCCAGTCATGCAGAGAAAATACGAAGGAGAGAAGTGACCTTGCACATATTGGTTCTGCCTGAGAAACTTTAAGTGTGTGGAAAGAGCTGAAGGGAAGAAAATAAAAGATAGGTTATCTGTATATAGATAGATATATATATATGTATATAGGTTATCTGTCTTACTACAGTAAGACCCGCTGGATCAATACAGTGGGTCCCAATCATCATTACCTGGGCCTAGAAAGAGGACTGTAAGAGATGAGGTTGCATTAATAAAAATGTGTGCTCCCTTGTAATGGGGATGGTTTGCAAGGATGCTTTCATTTCTGCTTTTGTGCTTTCTCAGAGCATCTTGTCCTCGCAGAGGAAGGTGGTTATTCCCCACGCTCTGGGTAATACCTGGGTTGTGCTCAGCCCCACCTCTCATGAGCAGCTGGGTATTCAAAATTCACACTTTTCTGGAAGTTACAACAGAATCTAAAAGTCCCGTGGATCACATCCACAGTGAAGATTGCACAAGCTTAATTTACAGGAAATCCTTCCAGCTATAAAGTCATTAAGCACCTTCAATACTGCAGAAGCACAGAGCCTCAAAGTATAATTATTTGTATTGTATGCTATGAGTGCAGCAGAGGTGTTATTGTCATGGGATAGAAAGCACACATTCTAACAAAAAAGAGACTTGGTAATTTAGGAAGTCTGTGTACTCTACATACAAATCTACTAGATGTTTGAGGTGTTTCTTAGACTTCAGCTGGAGCAGTGCTGATTCCTAGAGACCGGTGCACCTTGTGAGCTTCCTGAACATCTTTGCTCTTTTCTGAGCACCTTTTCACTTTGGCTAGTGAAGATATCAGAGCCAATCCTTTGGGAGTTCAAAGTCTACCTCAAAGCTCATTTTTGAGACTTCTGTGAGTAGCTAGTTTGCTTAGCCTTTTTCCCTCCAAAACTTACTCCACTGTACTCTCTCACACAAATAATAGAATGAAAGAAAAATCACTCTGAAAGTGAAAACAGCAGGTACAGACATTCCCCATCAAAATGCACACTGAAGGAGATACAGATAACATTTAGAGTTCACCTGGTAATGCTTCAAATATCTGGGTGCATTGGTTGCTAGCGATTAGCATGTTGGGGTAAATAAGATGGTGCTACTTTGTTTTTTTCCAAAGCTGTTCTTCCCATTCTATGCTCAAACATAAACCTTCTCTAATGAATCTGCGAAGATAATAATCCCAGAATATTTTTTTCCTAAACAACTCTAATTTGAGTGTGCTCGAAGTGTATTTCCTGCTAAAACAGCAAGCTATACTATTTCTGGCATACATATTGTTTCTGGTAACATATCACATAGTTTTCCCAGTTATACATATGTGACCTCGATGCCTTTACACTTTCTTCATTTAATGGGGTAACTGGGGACAGAATTGTTTCCACTGTGGAATCCCTAGGAACAGTTCTGTTGAGGACAGGCCATACCCGCTACATTTGTGTTTTCTTTCCCAGAAATAAATGGACTCTATCATGCTAATAGAAGTAAAAGTGTAGTAAGAGAGGAAATGAAAGAAGCCATTCTGACTTTAAATCTGTGCATGCAGAAACAAAAATAGATCCTAAGGAGCTGAGGAATTTTTTTTTTTTCAGAGCAGAAGAACATTTAAGTATTTGCTATTCTGCTCAGGCTTCAGAAAAGGGGAGCAATCCCTGTAATCCATGAAATATAAAATGTATCAGGAAGGCTTGCACTGTGATTTTCAATGGTATGTGAGATCTAGTTCTTTCCCTTTAGCAATTCCTGTGTCTGCATTCTCTGATCTGTTTGTGAAATCCACACCCTTACGTATATGCCAGAGCCTGGAGAAATCAAACCAGGCTGTGCTACTTAGTTTAAAAAGTATCAGGCATTTATTAAGGAAGATGGTAATTCTTGAGAGTGTCAGATATGGCTATGGGAACTAATAAGAAAAATGCTTCTGTGATAACAGTGATGGGCAGGAAGATCACAGATGTGAAAACATCAACATTTGGATCCTGATTTTTCACTTTTGCTGTCTCTGTCTAGAAGGTGAAAACAAAAAAACTCAGTTTTATGCGTTATGTTGCAACAGAGCGATGTTATTTTGAGTTACTCTTGTTCACTCTAATATGCTTTGGCCCATAACTTGTATGGTTAAAAAGACTGCAGTGGATGATCCTGCAAGATTTGGTCTTGGTAGAGATTATAGTCCACAGGAAGGAGTGAATGCATGAAGCACTTATGGAGAGCATGAATGATGTCTTGTCCTATTATTTCCATCAGCTAATCTGATTGCTGTAGTGTTGGCTAGGTGACTCATAAGAGGTAATCCCAGAGGAAGCTGTCTTAATCACATAGCTTCTACTAGTTTCTACTCACATCCCTGAATAGGCTTTTCTCATCAATTTGAGACTGCTGATGGCCAGTATTTCAAATTTCAGATATTTTTCATGAATTTTTTCTATATTGCATAAACACTTTTTGGTTCTATCGTGACATTTCATGTGATATGACCTAGAATTCAATTTAGTTTTTTTGTAACTGCATTCTGGGAGTGCGATTCAAAGAAGCATCCAGGTTTTTCACCTGTTACAGTTAACAGAATCTTTTCCAATTAGTTCCAGAGTGCACGTAGTAAGATAATATTACAAAGTACAGTTGCTGTTACTCCAGTATTCAGAGTGACTTAAAAGCAAGTATATTGGGCAAGGAAAGGGATAATCAATACTCATACTGATGAAATCTTCCAGTACTGTCATCAACAAAAGTCATTAGGAGTCTTCTCTCTTTACTGAAATTAATGAAGCTAATTTTGGCTTCAGAGCAAGTAACTCTTCTAGTCAGCTGCCTCTTATAAAATAATTATTCATCAAACAGGAATATTATGTTAACTTAAGACAATGTATGTTTGACCATATGAGGTTGTATTCTCATTCTGCATTGCATTTCATCTCTTTTTTTTTTTTTTTAAACCATTAGCTGGTTATGTCAGTGTGAGAGATACATATCTGCTGCCCATTCTGTTTCCAGTTTTTTAAAGGAAGTGCTATTTTAGCATGTTGTATAGCTATAAAGAACCCCACACTTCCCCTTCGCTTAATAAGTCTTCCCTGTGTTAAATCCTCATTGTGGAACAATGTGAGACATTCCTTTAGAGATCTTTGCCTATGCAACACCTGAAGATGTGCACCAACACCATGTCTTTTTTAATTATTTCTTTCCAACTTCATCAGTTAATAATAAGTATTATTTCCTGCAATTCTTGCCAAGTGTACTGGTTTTGATGGGTTGGAGTTAGTTTTTCTTCATATTAGCCAGCATGGGACAATGTTTTAGATTTGTTCTGCAAAAACTGATGATTCAGGGATATTTTAGCTGTTGATGAGCAGTGCTTGCGCAGTGTCAAGACTTTTTCTGTTCCTCACCCCACCAGCAAACAGGCTGAGGGTGCACAAGGAGATGGGAAGGAACACAGCTGGAACAGCTGACCTCACGTGACCAAAAGGATATCTCATTATATGATGTCATACTCAACAATAAAAGCTGTGGGAAGAGGAAGGATGTGGGGAGGGACTTTTGGATAGACAGTGTTTTGCCTTCCCAAGTGTCCACTACGTGTGATGGAGCCCTGATTCCCTGCATATGGTGGAGCACCTGCCCGCCCATGAGAAATGTTGAATGAATTCCTTGTTTTGTTTTGCTTTCATATGTGGCTTTTAATTTACTTATAAAACTGTCTTTAGCTTAATCCATGAGTTCTCTCACTGTTACCCTTCTGATTCTACCTCTGATCCTCCTGGGGGGTGGGGGTGAGGTGTGGGGTTTGAATGAGTGGCTTCATGGTGCTTTAGTTGCTTACTGGGGTTAAACTAACACACAAGACTACATCCAAAACCTGTGGAGATCATCTTTTAGAAGAGATAAATTACCTCAATCCTGGAAGAAGAAGATATTTTATATAGCAGAAACCTTACTGCCATCAAACTGTTTTAATCATAAGTGTTTCTTTTTTCTGCTGTTAATCATTATAGCAAACTTTGATAATACTCTATAGTACAATACATTAGAGTACGTTACTGTTCTATAGGCTATTTTGTATTATCATGGAAGTTCAGTGGTGGGGACACAGAGTCCTGTGGTAAGACTTACATGCAGCAGAACCCAAAGTGTGTCTGTTGGGGAGTTAAGGCATGTGATTCCATGAGGCACAGCAGCATCATTGGTGGCTCCAATGCCGAGGCTGTAAAAAGGAATGACTGAACTCCAGAGGATGATCTATCACTGAAATTTAATTAAGGGGTTAAAAGCTTTCCCATCTCTCTTGAGTTCTGTAAAATAAGCCTTTAATTTGAGAACTTGCTGTTCCATCCTGTATTCTTTGACACACTCTTATTTTTAACCCTTTACCACGTGATGCAGCATATTGTCCAGCAGCCACTTAGCAAGATTGTTGAACTCCTTTTATATGTGGTCTACACTGGATGATGCACCTCGCATTTCTTTAGAAATAAAGAAAAAGAAAATCTTGTGTGATTTGCAATGACCTCAGGTTCCTGTATATATTATAAGTGCTAGCAAGGGCAAGTTTTATCATTGTCTAAAACTGGAATAAAGTTCTTCCCAGAAGATTGCAGGAGGCTGAAAGGAATCAGAATGCATTATGTTTGACATTACAAGGGCTAGGGGAGAGAATACTTCAAGTTGTCTAGGAATGGTGCCTCAACTGGAGAGCTGCCCTTGTATTGAATTTCCTGTTCCCCACTGTCATTTGCTGCGCATATGTGTCAGGGACAACAGATAATGGCCCATGGTGAAACACAGAAAGATACAAAAGTACTGTTTGTCTGCTTTGGCTCCTCTCTGGAGAGTCCTGCTTTGGACGCTCTCTGGAAAGTCCAGCTTTGGTTCCTCCCCGAAAGTTCTGCTTTAGAACTCCCCGGAAGAGTCCTGACCCTTGGAGAACTTTCTAGATATTGCTGGCCACTTCTTCTGAGGTAGGCTGGCCTCCTGTGTCAGAATGAGTGTGCATTTTTGTTCGTATAAAACCCTGAGCCGCATGAGATGCAGAGGCAGAACCTCCTATCACCCAGGTCAATGCTGCCTCTGTGGGGAAGCCCACTAAGGTTGAGCCTGCCACCTCACACTGCGATGATGTTCCTCGGCGCTGGTTTCCTGATCGTCGTTATATGGTCCTTGGGGTTGGTAAGGTAACCAAACATCAGAGATATCCTTTACTGTACCTTTTGTTATGTCTATATTTTCCCTGTATTAATAAACTGGTTATGATTCTTTATTGTGTTGCATTTTTCTCAACCTAGAATCCTCAAACTCCGGAATGGCACATATGATAGGGAAACAAAAACACTGCTTATGAACACTACATTATATTTGCCCAAGCTACTGTATTCTGTTTATACTTTTAATATTTATACATTCATGTTATATATTTTTATCATGTAGATTTGCATAGACTATATTTATGCAGATAATCATGCCAGCCTGTAAATAAAAGTTTTCTGTAATTCTCTATCCACAGCACTTTGCAGAAAGGAAAATAAAATACATATATATTTATCTGTGTGCGCTCCGGCAGCCATAGTCTTGGAAGTTACCAATATTGACATGAAAACATTTTTATGTATAAAAAAGATGAATCTTTTTTCATTAGCTTTTTTTTTGAGCAGAGAGTAAAATAGACTTACTCCATACTAAAGCCTAGTTCTGTCTCCTCTTACTCTGTGCCTTCTTTTTTTTTCCTTTATTTTTGTTGACAATCATTCCCTGGGAATAAGTACCTAAATGCTTTAATTGAAGTTAATTGAAATAGATGAGAGTCTTTCCACTGACTTACTTTGCACGAGATCATGGATTTGGTAGAGTTTACAGGAAGACCTGAAAGATGTCTAAAATGAAAAGACACTATTCACTATGTAGGGAACCCACTGTACAGGCAGAAGACTGGCTCCAGCTTCTGTCTGTTAACCTTTCTGTAACTTCCAGATGAACAATCTAAACACAATGGCACGCTATTTTCCCTGACCTAGCAACTTGTATAACATTTACATCTCTACCCTGTGGAAACTGATTCATAAACCACTCCTGTTGCTGTCGGCAATGCAAATTATTATGAAGTGCTTCATTGTGCCCACGGGAAAGGTGCAGAAATAATTGCATGATACCAGTAGTAAAAACCAGACCCCCTCCAAAAAAAATTAAAGAGCTTTCTGCCTTGTTCAGCTCTTTCTTTCAAGTGAACATTCTGAAAAACAACATAGGAAATGTAAATGCTTAGAATTAGATCTGTGTTAACTGCCCAGGTACTGATTTAAAAAAGTTGTTCCTCGAAATATTCCCGTTTGTATACAATTTATATTGCAGAGCAACAGAGAAGGAAGCTCAGTATCTGTAAAATGTTGGTGACTACAAGAAACTTAGCTATTGAGATTGTAATTATTTCACAAGGAAGGTGCAGTGATTTGTTTGGTCTCATGTCACTACTTTATGCAGCTTCTACATGAGAAGTAGTCATTGTTTGTTTTGTTTCATTTGGTGTTGATTGCTGCATAAAAAATTTTGTAAATTCAGCTTTATTCTTTTGAGTTCACAAGCAAACTGATCCAAAATAAATGTATTAAGCAATAGCTTCATCATGAAGGGTTTTACATAACTCAGAAGAGCAAATTAGAAAATAAATATTGTTATTTGTGCATTGTTTGTCATTCACAATCAAAGCAAAACACGTCATTGTCTGAGAGTCCTTTCGTTTCCTAAACAATTGAAATCACTGGACACTGCAACAGTTATTTGCAGTAACAGTTATCTGCAGTAAGTAGCATTAACAGAGGAATTACTATTTATACAAGGAGTGGGCTTTTTAGGATCACTTAGATTATCAAAACAGTAAGTGTTACTTCTCACTGCATGGAAGGCTTATAATTCAGAATTAACATAGCAGCCTCTGAGGGCTGAATACATAAGATTTCAGAGAAATGTTAAAGAATATTTTTATCTGTTTTCAGATGCCCATCAGATATATTCATGACATAGGGCTGAAACCATATTAAGTGGATTCTCTCTCGGTATCAGTATTTACTCATTCAAGAGATTGCCACCAATATCTTGGGAAAGTGAGACTGAAATTTCCTATCAAAACTATGATGAAAAATGGTGTAAGAAAGAGAGGATAGATACTGAAATGATCTGAGGTTTGTTTTAAAGTTGTCAGGATGCGATTTCTGAGATGGAATCAAGGATCAGAAGGAGAACCTGCATCCTAATGCCCATGGTACTAAAACATCATCCAAATGTTCCTTTATACCCAAGAGCCCGTTACAAGATCTGACTTGCCCCCAGTGTCTCTGTGCTCCTTAGGAATGTCTGCAGTTCTCTCTCTCTCCACTTCTGCACTCACACAGTGCTTGCTCAGGTTTGCTCAAGTAAGTTTGCCACAAAAATGTTTGTTTGTTTTTTTTTTTTTCATTTTTGTCCACTGAACAGTACATTCCATTTAGACATCTTTTTTTTTTTTTTTTTTTCTGGACGAGTTGCAGTGACTTAAATTTTTGAACAGCACTTTAGTGCAATATTTTGATACTATAGGTCGTATTCTATTCTTGCTATATGTTTCAGTATTTTTTCCTCTTGGCAATTATTTGTCCAAGTCCTGATCTGTAGCATGTCCTAAGTCTTTGTTATAAGTTCTTGTTGTCTAGATGATGTCAAAAAACCCTATCTTTAAAGAGAAAAAAAAAAAAAAACCCAAACAAACCAGGATGGATAAAAATTTTAAGCAGGCAATAAAAACAGAAAGACAGCAGTTTTTGTCATTCTGAATGTGCGTTATTTGTTTATTTTACATTTGTTGTTCAGTTTAAAAGCATATCAGGTACATACACCACTGCGACTTGCTATTATCACTCTTAATCTTCTCCCCTGTGATTTTTGTTAGTCAGAAGATCTTTGGAGAGACATGTTAAAGTCCATTTTTGTCTATTAGAATTTGAAATTCATCTTTTCTGTCATCTCTACAGGTTTTGCTGTTTCTGTTGGAGAAATTGAGCATTTTATCTAAAGCATCATACAGGATTCTCTGGTTTTTTTGTACCCTAATGGGGTTGCAGAAAGAATAGAACTCTGTTTAGTTTCTTCTATGGGAAACGGTATTTTATTATAATTTTGTACTGCAGTATTCCTTATTGCTCCACTGAGCCAAGTTTTGTTAGCACACATAACTAAAAAGACAGCTGTTGTTACAAAGAGCTCTTTCTAAAAAAGAGGAAATAGTGATGTTTGTCAGTGTGTCTATTAATTGCTACAAGTCTATACTGTACTAGCCCATGAGCATCAATGCAACTTTCCCATTAGGATCAGGCTCTGCATACGTTACTGCTGATGTGCTCTGTTTATATTGCTGTGTATTTTTTGCTATTGCTATAGAAGCAGCCTTTTTTTTTCTTTCAACAAGTTGCTGTGGAAGCAACAGGGTTACTGAGGTGGGTGCAAAGCACAAATTCTCATGCAAACTGTAGAAAACTAGTTTCTAACACACTGCTGAATCACAGAGGAGAATTTGTGGGAGGATTAGAGTCAGAAGGAAACGTGTATGTACTTGAGAGTACTGTTTTCTGGGTTTTCTGCCAAGCATAAAAGAGATACATATGAAAATATTTCATTATTACATTGTAACATTTTAGTCTATGTCTCTTCAGATTCCAATAGTTTTCTGACTATAGAAGCTGGAATGCTCTAAAGACATTAAAGAGTAAAATCAGCTGGTTAGCATTTATTGTGAGGAAAAATGTGTGCTCTCTAGATCCTGTGGGATTTGTATTCTGTAGTCCAAATGTTCCATATGTTTGCTTATTTTTATTTTCTTCCCCATGGTATATGTATGTTTTGGCTTCTTCTCCCGGATGTCCTGTCTCGAACACACACACACACACACACACACACACACACACACACACACACACACACACACACACAATGCAATTATGTCCACAGAAGAATTTCTGAAAAGAAGTTAAGACAAGTATAAAACACCCACACAATGCAGTATGAATCTCTTAATAAGCACACACAGATGTGTCCCGTGTCTCCCCCTGTCCCTGTCCCCCTTACTGCAGCCTACTGACGCATGTTGTCTCTGGGTCCCTTGGGAATGTTTTCACACTGTTGGAACATTGCTCTCTTTGCTCCAATTGACTTATTCCTCAAGAAGTTACTTCTTGTTTCAATACTGTGTCTTTAAAAAATGTTCTGAGGAGGGTAAATATTCTTAAATACCCTACTGGAGTCAGGGAGGTTGCTATTGTGCGGTGACTTCTGTGCAAACAAGTTCAAAAGAGATGTGAAAACAGTCAGACCAGAAATGCTGCATTTTACTTCTGCTTTGCTTACCACTTAAAATGATCCATAAGACTCTGATTATGTAAAGCAATCCCAGATTTCTGGATGAAATGTAGTTAGAACTTTGTTTAAGCACCACTTTCAAAAAGTGTTGATGTTTATCAAATCCCCTTGTGGGGAAATAAGAAAGTGTTTAGCACAGCCAAGGCACTTGTAAAAGCTGTGCCACGTATGAACAAAGGATAATGATGCATGGGTAGTTAGAAAAGAGGTGAGACTTCCCATTCTCTCACTGCCGTTGTGCAATTGTTTTACTTTATATCTTCTTTCTGGTCAAGTAAAGGCTATTATAATACCAGAGTAGATTACATACTAATATGTTGGCGCAAAGTGATATGCTTTCTAGGGAAACAGTTGCAGAGACAAATACGTTAGGCACAAGCTATAGAGGGTTTTTTTTTAGTTGATGTTCAATTACAACACAGTACTGTGCTTCAGAGTACTGTTTAAAAGTTTTTTTCCATGCATAAGTTTCAGGATTTCAGGATAGGGATACCTGGTGCCTCCATATAAAAAGTTTATAATAATGGTCTAGATCTCTTCAAAGTTTAGTTATTAGTGTAATTTTAAAGGGCGAGATGCACACTGCTGACCTTTGAATCTGGTGCACAATTAGATAATTCAACAAGACCCTAAAGAAGAGTGAAGTTACTCAATAAATCTTGAGAGATTACATTTTACATGGTGACTCTGGAAATGCTTCTGATCTCCTGGGTCTGGGTGTGCACTCATGCTGATGGCAAGTGCATATGTGGGCGACATATTGACATTTGCTGCCTGTGCTGATCAGTTCACAAATTCAGGTACTCTGGTGAGCAGGATCCTAGGATATGGGCACACCAGTAAGATAAACCAGCACTAGAAATAGATAACAGCACAGTTTTAGTGAATGAGAGCACTGTGGTAAATGACCTCTCTGACAAACAGTGTGTATTTCAAAGTAAATTAGAGTAAAATAAAAAAAGGAAAAACATCTTTCTGCTCATTTTTGTTCTAAATTAACTACAACAGCTCAGTAACATGACCTCAGGTGTCATCAAGGAAAATTCTGTGAAATTTTCCCTGTTATGTGCAGTGATGAATGAGAGAAATAACTAAAGAGAAAAGAGCAAACCCAACAATGTATAACTGAATATATGTGGGATGGAACTGAATTAAGACAGATACAAATAGTTACATAAAATATATGGTTATGTCATACTATCAGCATAAATTCTTGAAAACTCACAAATCAAATCAACGCCAAATTGTTTTGCATGAATAATCAACTTGTGGAATTCATTGACACATGTTGTAACTGAGACAAAAAACTGGACAAATAAAAGAAGCAGTGTAGGAGTTTTAGTTTTAATATTGGTTATTTTCCTTTAAAAGGACCAATAATTAGTTCTGGCGTCTGGCTCACCCAGTAATGCTATACCAACTACTAACTCTGAAAAAACTCACAAAGTCTTGTTTTGTTTTGTTTTTTTAATGTTTAAAAATAAAAACTTACTAGTGGTGAAAAAAAGGTTAAAATTTAGCATGTTTTGAAATCGGTGTTTTAGAGAAGTAAAAGTGCAGAATGATGATACAACTCAGACTGATAAATCCTGTGGTTCATTAATTACCTATAAAGTGATAAAATAGCAGGTTCAGATACAAAGTGTTAAAATCACATGTTGTTTCAATGTTTTTTTGGTCACAGACCTGCTATTTCCACAGTCTCTATGTTAGTTGCTTATCTCAAGCTGAATAATCTTTATGGACAGTAGTTTTTTTTGAATGCTTTTTACTGCCTGTGACTAGAAGAATTACAAATGAACATGAACAGCTTCAAGATTATCTGCATTAATTCATGTCAAATTTATGTTTAAGATATCCAAATCTGCTCATCAATAGAAAAGGTTTTAAACTACTCTCATTCTGATTTTTAAATGAGTTTGCTAACAAATCTGGACGGAACCTCCTTAGAATTTCTTATAAATATCTGTTCAATCAAATAAGTCCAGAATGAATGACCACAACCTAATATTCAAATTCTTTCAAAAAAATAATTCAGCTTTTAAATTTTAAATGATCATTTTAATTTTAGGTAACTGTTCAGAATCTGTGGCCTCCTCAAGGAAACTGTATACTTCTTATGAGACAGCTGCACTCAAGATACACAGAAGTAGCTATGGCAAAGAAATCCTACTCAGGAAACAGAAATTATATATTGCAATATATGCTATCAACTGCAGTTTAAGGAGGAACCAGAAAGAGTATGGTGGATGCATTCATAGCGTGAGACAGACTAAAGCCTGTACAGCAACTCTTAAGATCATCTAGAATTACAGAACCATAGAATAGTTAGGATTGGAAAGGACCTTAAGATCATCTAGTTCCAATCCCCCTGCCAGGGGCAGGGACACCTCCCACTAAACCATGCAACACCCAGGCTCTGTCCAGCCTGGCCTTGAACACCACCAGCGATGGAGAACTCACAACTTCCCTGGGCAACCCATTCCAGTGCCTCACCACCCAAACAGTAAAGAACTTCCTTCTTATATCCAATCTAAACTTCCCCTGTTTAAGTTTGAACCCCTTACCCCTTGTCCTCTCACTACAGTCCCTCATGAAGAGTCCCTCCCCAGCATCCCTATAGGCCCCCTGCAGATACTGGAAGGCAGCTATGAGGTCTCCACGCAGCCTTCTCTTCTCCAGGCTGAACAGCCCCAACTTTCTCAGCTTGTCTTCCTACGGAAGGTGCTCCAGTCCCCTGATCACCCTCATGGCCCTCCTCTGGACTTGTTCCAACAGTTTCATGTAACGAGTTGTGCCCCTCAGGGATCGGTGTTGGGACCGGTCTTGCTCAACATCTTTGTCGGTGACATGGACAGTGGGATTGAGTGCACCCTCAGCAAGTTTGCCGATGACACCAAGCTGTGTGGTTCAGTTGATATGCTGGAGGGAAGGAATGCCATCCAGAGAGACCCTGACACGCTTGTGAGGTGGGCTGATGCCAACCTGATGAAGTTTAACCATGCCAAGTGCAAGGTCCTACACCTGAGTCAGAGCAATCCCAGGCACAGCTACAGGTTGGGCAGAGAAGAGATTCAGAGCAGTTCTTCAGAGAAGGACTTGGGGGTGTTATTTGACGAGAAAATGAACATGAGCCGGCAGTGTGCACTCACAGCCCAGAAAGCCAACCATATTGTGGGCTGCATCAAAAGGAGCGTGACCAGCAGCTCGAGCCTACTATTCTAATGTAACTTCCTATGTCCCTTCTCTACTGAAAAAGATATGTAACAGCTGCCAATGTTTCCAAATACAGCACAACTGATAAAGAATCCTGTGGTATATGAAATCTTAAGAAAGTGCATAATTCTTCTTGCTGCTTTCTAAACTTTGGTGAAAACACCCTCAAGGCCAACATTCTTTGTGAACTTTGCCATCTGTTTTTAGAATGTATTCATTTGGACTTTTATTTAAGAGCTCAGTTAACCCATTTAATTTGTGAAAGCATTGTGGAGGTCTATGTTTGAAAAATTTAGTGTGTGAGAAATCTGTCAGTTACCAGCACTTCTGAGGACCAATCTGCATATAGGAAAATGGACTCAAACTTTGGATGTTCCTTCTCAGACAAGAGCAGGTTTCTATGTGTATTCCATTCACTTTGGCTGTACAATTAAAAACCAAATAGAAGTAGCAGCTTCATTTTGATTTGCTTTCTCCTTTGAAAGCTTTGATTATGTTGTGTTCTCACTGTTTTCAAATACAAAACTTGACAATTTCACAATCCTGCTAACAATAATATGCAACCCTATCTCTTTGTTCTCTGTCTACTATAGAGCGCTTCTCTATCTTGGTGAGAGAGACTATAAAAAGTGCAGAGGAATTGATTCCTTGATTGCAACAAACTTTTCAATTCAACAGGTGCTAATGCTCAGGGAATTGAACACCAAAACAAAAATGAAAGTAGCATGCATTGATTCCAGTGACCATCTCCAAGCAGTCTCTGCTGTCTGCTGCAGGGTAAAACTTCAGAGCTCTTACCCCTAGCACACTCTCCATCAATTGAACACCGCATCAGCTTAGTATCACATGACTGTTTTTCAAGGACATCTTTATGTACAAGGAATTCACCCCATTGCCCCACTCCCAATGCTTTTTGAATTGCTGTCTGATAAGTATACTAACCTTCATCTGATGCCTGTTAGTCTGCCTTTGCTCCCATGTGAAACCACTAGCATTATGCTAAAAGCAGTCCAGCAGCAGTAGGTGTATCCAAACCATTTTATTTGAGGCATGTATTGCCCAGGGGTCTGGTGAGAGCAGGGCATGGTGCAGTCCAGCTTCCCATGCCTCTGCACTCAGTGGGCCATCTCACTTGTGTGGAGCTGGCACTCAGTAACAAGGTAAGATGGCTAGTGGTTCAACAGTGTTTGAAAAGCCAGGCAAAATATCTGGCTGAGAAGTGCATTCATCTGATTAGCATTTTCTCTCTGAACCAGTAAAAGGATAGGCTGTTTTGCATTGGCAGATGTCATGATGTGTGCCAGGCTGTAAAAGGAGCATAACACTGCCTTTCGAGTACAGTGGTCAAACACGTTCTTGGAATTCCTAGCCTTGGTTGTAAAATATGAACAAGAGTGTTTAAGCACAAATGCTGAAAATTAATGATGCATGGGGTTTGATTTGTTTTGGGAGAGTAGTCTAAGCTCTGTAATTTTTTAAATTTCAGGTATTTCTTTCCTATAAATCTTATTTTTCTTCTGACTCCCCTGTCCTCCTTGTGATCTATAACAACTCCTATTATTATGCCTCCATCTTTCTGCACCAGGACCCTTTAAATGTGTCATCAGTGGGTCTAACAAGAAAATCTGTGATTTGTCTGAATGCTAAGCTATGTAGAAGTACAAATTATTCTTACTGTGGTGCTCCTTTATGAGCTGTCCCTATGAGAGAACTGTCAAGAAAAATTTGAGCTGAATGCTTGGTTCAAAGCATGGAGAAGAGGACAAGGACCTTTTTGCTTGAAACCTGCCTCGATGCTTTAAAGTTGCGTATGCAACTCAGAGAAGGAAAAGATGGGCTGGAGCAGCTGAAAGACACTACATGTAAAATGCAATATGGAAATATTAAAAGGAATAAAGGAGGAGAAATTAAGAAAGGTTATAAAGCTTGACTAAATAAATTAGAACGAAAGTCTAAAATATGAGCTGAACAGCTGATGTGGATGGCTTGCTCTTTGATGAAGGAACAGGCCAAATTAACTGTAGCAGGAAAAATAAAGATGAAGGCAAAGCTAAGGTAGATGTTAGTGTCATAAGTCCAATGAGGAACACAAGCTCTCAGACAGCAGAGGAGACCGTGAAAAAAGAGAAAAGCCTTTTCACTATTTAATCAGAGCCCCTGTTACGTGACTGTACTGTGCATACCTGCGTACCTCAGGACATACGTAGTAGGACATGACTTGCTAGTGCTCTCTGCTTAGTTGTGCTAGTGCCTCCCTGGGTATGAAGCGTGAGGGAAACCTCCTGGTGTATTTCAACTATTTAATCTGTAGCCTGTTGACTTGCCCAAATATTAGATGCCCTTTTTCGCCAATGCCAGTCACACACATTTCTGTATTTGCCGCCTGGGAAATTTTGCATAACTGTGACTTGATCCTTTGCAGAAACAGAGGTTCTGCTGGGAATATCTCATTTACATTTTATGAAATATGTTAAGCAATATAAAAATGAATGGCATATTCTATAGGTTAAAGGAAACTCATCTTTTTAATGAATGAAAATATCATTAGATCTCTGCAAAAAATAAAAATAGAAAATACTTAATTTTTCATTAAGTAGGCGCAATTAGGATTATCTGTGATATATTTTGCTTCCATTAGTTTACTGCTATACTTCTTGTGTTTATTTGCCAACAAATTGTTTGAGATAATGGCAATTATGCCATCCACTTGTCTGTTTCCTGTGAACTAAACCATAACGCCAGTTTTCTTTCAGTCTTTTCTCTAAAGAAATGTAAACAAGACAAGGTGAAACTTCTTAAAGAAACACTCTCTCTGTTTTGACTGTTCATTTTCAAGTGGATTCTTAGCCCACACAAAGCTGCATTTTTCTAATTTAGTAAAGCCAACCATAGCTGGACTGAATCAAATGGAGCATAACTATCAGGTCAAATGAGATGAGTTTCCCCCTCTTGTCTGCTCTCATGAGACCCCACCTGGGGCCCCAAACACAAGAAGGATGTGGACCTGCTGGAGTGAGTCCAAAGGAGGGTCACAAAGATGATTCAAGGGCTGGAGCTACTCTCCTATGGAGACAGCCTGAGAGAGCAGGGCTTTTTCAACCTGGAGAAGAGAAGGCTCCAGGGAGACTTATGAGCAGCCTTCCAGTACCTAAAGGGTACTTACAAGAAATCTGGAGAGACTTTATGTAAGGGCATGCAGTGACAGGATAAGGGGAAATGGCTTTAAGATGAGAAGGTAGATTTAGATTAGACATTAGTTAAAAAATCTTCACTCTGAGGGTGGTGAAGCACCGGAACAGGTTGTCCAGAGAAGTTGGGGCTGCCCTATCACTGTCAGTGTTCAAGGCCAGGCTGGATGGGACTTTATGGAACCTGGTCTAGTGGGAGGTGTCTGTGTCTATGGCAGAGGGGTCAGAACTAAATGATCTTTAAAGTTCCTTCCAACTCTAACTGTTCTATAAGTTTATGGTTTTAATTATATGGGAGAAAATCCTAAATTAAAGTTTGCGTTTTCCTTCTTAGGCCTTTTGATCTTTTTATGCAAATGAACATGCTTTCACAAATAATGGTCCTCTCTAACTCATGGTATTTCCGTCTTCTGGTCTTTATTCCCCATTTATTTGAAACTTTGCCTTCCTAATAAAGTCATGCTCTTAAACTACCATGCTGATTTAGCTGTGAATTCATATTTTATACATTTTGTTAATGACAGTGAAAGAGAAAAAAGCAAACCACCAAACCTTGTTGTAGCAGTTTGTTTTGTGGGTAAAAAACATACAGAACACTGCAAGTGTTGTGGCCTCTTCTATAGTTGTCAGATGTTTTTGTAGCCTGCTCTAAATTATTTATTTAGCAAATACACCAATGAAGTGCCAAGTAACTAAGGATTCAAAACCAGATGTACTTCATGATAATAGTTCCACCTAGCTCAGTGTCCTATATCTGGCAATAGTCACTGGCAGATATTTTGGAGAAAATACTGACTTTCTTTCAGTTGTTTCAAATTCTTAAACATTTTGATATCTGCATTTTATGACAGCAAGTTCCACAAATTAATTTTCATTTCATGTGAAAAAGTGTTTCTTTGATGCAGTTTTAGGCTGATATAGAAAGCCCACAGGTTTTAAACTGCAAAAAAACCCAAAATTTGAAGTAACACTTAGAGTTTAATTCACTTAGAGTCTTACTCATGACTCTATATGTTGCTATCACATCTACTCTCAATTGTGTCTTTTCACAATGGATTTAAACTTCCTTCCCACCACGCAAATTTTCTTGCTTGTATCTTTTACAGCTTCCCTATACTCAGTCAGTCTGTCTGTCCGTCTGCCTTCCTTTTAACATGGTAGTGTCTCTGCTTTTTGCACTGTATGGTACAATTTTTTATTAGTACATCAGACCTCCTTGATGACACAACTAACCACAAGCCCCCATGATATCCCACTTGTTTGCTTTCCATTGTTTGTATTGACTATACTAAGTGGTCTTTGTTCTTTCTTCATCCATTAAAATTAAGTTTTCATCCACACATACAAGTGTTCAATTAATCAATATTTTTTTTTCTTTTAAATGCATATGGAAATTTACAGCTAAGATAAAGAAATTATATATATGTATATATATAATGCAAATACATAAAATCTGTGTGGTTATAGGTTTTGACTTTGTATAACAACCAAATTCAGTCAAAATCAGTTGTAATAAATAGTGCTTTTAAAAAAATTCTCATTCTTTGCACAAGTTAGGGACTTTAGGGACTGTAGTGACAGGACAAGGGGTACGGGTTAAAACTTAGACAGAGGAAGTTTAGATTGGATATAAGGAAGAAATTCTTTACTGTAAGGGTGGTGAGGCACTGGAATGGGTTGCCCAGGGAAGTTGTGAATGCTCCATCGCTGGCAGTGTTCAAGGCCAGGCTGGACAGAGACTTGTATGGCATGGTTTAGTGGGAGGTTTTCCCTGCTGATGGCAGGGGGTTTGGAACTAGATGATCTTAAAGTCCTTTCCAACCTTAACTATTCTATGATTCTATGACTATAAGTTGACCTTTCAGTTCCAGTTCTGCCAAAACTGTTGTTTCCATTCCAGTTCCTATTTGGAATAGTTTTCTGCTTTTGTTCTAGTTCTCATTCACCAAAATAAAGTTCAAAAATGACCCTGCTTCTGAGAAGTTAAGCAATGATTGAGTCTGTCACTCCTGCCTCTGATGTTCAAAATCCAGTGTGCATGCAGGAGCTGGCTCTACTGCTTAAAAATGAGGCTCAACAAGGGTAAGTGCAAGGTGCTGCACCTGGGCAGATATAACCCCAGGTGCCAGTACAGGTTGGGGCATGACCTACTAGCAAGCAGTTCAGCTGAGAAGGACCTGGGGGTATTGGTAGATGACAAGTTGACCATGTACATGGCACTGTACCCTTGCAGCCAGGAGGGCAAATAGTACCCCAGGGTGCACTGGGAGGACTGCGGCCAGCAGGTAAAGGGAGGTGCTTCCCCTCTACTCAACCCTGGTGAGGCCACATCTGGAGTACTGTGTCCTGTGCTGGGCTCCTCAGTACAAGAAAGACAAGGAGCTACTGGAAGAGTGTCCAAGGGAGGCCACAAGATTGATCAGGGGTCTGGAGCATTTCTCTTATGAGGAGAGACTGTGGAAGCTGGGTTGTTCAGCCTAGAGAAGGGGAGACTGAGAGGGGATCCCATTAATGCATATCAATATCTCAAAGGCAGGTGCCAAGAGGATGATGCCAGATGCTTTCCAGTGGTGCCCAGTGACAGGGTGAGGAGCAATGGCCATAACCTAAAACACAGGAAGATTCACCTCAGCATAAGCAAGAACTTCTTTACACGGGTGCTGGCAGAGCACCAGAACAGGCTGCCCAGGACAGTTGTGAACTCTCCCTCTCTGCAAACATTCAAAACCCACCTGGGCACGTTCCTGTGTAACCTGCTCTGGGTGTCCCTGCCTTGGCAGGGGGGTTGGACTAGATGATTTCCAGAGGTCCCTGCGAACTCAAATGGTTCTGTGATTCTGTGATTCTATGACCCCTCACCACAGAGATGTCAACAAGACAGCCATTATTTCTTTCCACAGCAGCCAGAGCTGGCAAACTTCCTGCAATGTTAGAAGCATGTCACAGGGATAAACAACATGGAAGCACAGAAAGTAGAGTGGGAGTGCACAGTGGAAATGTGGAAAATTTTCAGAAGTTTGATTTTTCTCAAGCCCTTCACTAGTAAATAATGATATCAGGCTGAACATAGACCAACATGCACTCAAATATTGACATGAATTCTGTATATTTTTTTCAAGACAGACAGACGTTGTCCAGTACATTTTTGCATGGAAATTTCAGGAACCTCTTATGGTACTTCTTAATTTCATTCCCTCTCTAGCTGCGAAATTAATTATACCTATTCCACCACATATTTTAGCCCCAGCCAGAATTATACCCAGAAATCTGCTTTAAGGGAAACTTTTCTCACTTCGTGTTCAGAACAGGCTTTTCTGTTTCTTTATTGCACAATGTTCTGTTACACAATTCATTTACCAAAGCATCACCTTCTCCTTCTCAGGAAAAGGACAAGCGAAAAGCAAACACTAGAGCTTTGTAATAATGCCAGAGTCCCTTTGTGTGATGCTGATAGTAGAAGTGTCTTGTATTTAAAATAAAAATGAGGTCAGTATTTTGACATATTCTTGTGGCAGCTCATGAAGCTAATACAGTCCTTAAAATTTGACTTCCCAGCTCCCAGTCTCTGAAGAATGCATGTCTCCATATTTTCTGCTGCAAGTGCGTTGCACACTCTGTAAGAATGGGCATAGGAACTACATGCTAGTCTTTAAATGTCAAGGTGACGATAATGAATCTCAGTATATTTTCACAAAATGGAACTGAGCATCATCAGTTTCTTTCTGGCTCTGAAACTTTGACAAAACCTCCCATCAAAAACTAAATTTAAAAAATGAAGTTTCCTTTCCAGCGACTGTGGTGTGCTTTCCAGACCAAACTAGATAGGTACCAATGCATAATGAAATCATGCTTAGTTTCATGTGTTGAGAACAATAATAGTAAAACATATTTCATGCATCTTTCTTCTTTAAAATGCCTTCGGCAATAGGATCTTGTGAACCTTAAGGCTTTAGGTTTCTTGCGGAATACGATGTTTATCTTTTCCCAAAGTGGTGTCCACTTTAAGGTAATAATTAAAATTATCTATTTTTTTTTACTGTTTCTCTCTACTGCTTATTTGTTTTTAACTGTGTAAGCCTGACTACTGCCTATGCACCTTGCCCTATCACAGACAAGTGTCCTGGGTTCAGCAGTAGCAGTCATTTTTCTCCTTCTTAGTAGCTGGCACAGTGCTGTGGTTTTGACTTTCAGCCTGGGAGCAGCACTGATAGCACCAATGTTTTTAGTTGCTGCTCAGTAATGTTTAATCTCACCAAGGACTTTCTGAGTTTCATGCTCTGCCAGGGTGGAGGGGAAGCTGGGAGGAAGAGAAGACAGGATATCTGACCCAAACTAACCAAAGGGGTGTCAGATACCACAGAACGTCATGCCCAGTATATAAACTGGCAGGAGTTACCCAGAAAAGCTAGATTACTTATTGGGTCAGGCTGGATATCAGCTGACGGGTAGTGAGCTGTTCTGTTCTCTTCCCTTGTTCTTTCCCTTACCATTATTGTTATTGGTGGTAGCAGTAGTGGGTTTGTGTTATACTTCAGTTACTGGACTGTTCTTATCTCAACCCATGGGAGATACATTCTTTCGATTCTCCTCCCCATCCTTCCGGGAGCAGGAGGTGGGGGGGAGGAGGGGGGGGAGGGGGAGGGAGGGAGTGAGTGGCTTTGTAGTTCTGGGTTGCCAGCTGGGCTTCAACTGTGACAGTCCTTTTTAGTGCCCAGCATGGGGTATGAAGAGTTGAGATAATAACAAATCTGACCAGAGTGTGTTTAATCATATTTGTGACAAACATTCATTGTCTCAGATTAATGATCACTCGTCAAAATGCTCATTTATTAGCTCTGAAAGTTGTTGCTCTTGATCCCACAGTTTCAGCATGTCGTACGTTACTTACAGCAGCTATTTGCTGTGTTAGTGTTCATCGGCTGGGGGCCTTGACCTAAGGTTCTTGTTTCATTGTAGTCTATGGTAATGACTTGTAATACGATAGAATCATTGCTCATGAAACTGGTCTGGCTTGTGTTCCCAGTGTGGTCACCACCTCTATACTTTGGGAGGTATATAATAAAAGTGTTTAGCAATTACACATCTTTTTTCCCATCCTTGTGTGGTCAACCTATGAAGGAGACATTTCCTTACCTTTCCAGCTCCCCCACCAGGTTGTTTACAGCATCCTTTGAGAGTTCTGTAGGTTTTGAATGGCCTTTGAGTACCCTTGAGACCTGCCTGCTGATTGTGATGGGGATCACCATGTTGGCACACATACAGAGTGTGTTTTACCCACGACCATTTCGTCTGACCTTGAAAGTTAAGCAGAGTCGGGTTTGCGTCTTGTCTAGGGTTAGATGACGATATAGGAGGTATATGACACAGGCTACCCTATGGTTTTAGCTGTGGGATCACAAAGAAGACATGAGGAAGTGGAACAGAAAACCTACCTCAGCTCTGGAGGAATGAGTGCATGAATTGAAGAGGAGAACAAAAGTCAAGGATGGTCATCCAATGAAGGCTGTGGCTTCAGTCTCTGGTGAGCAGGTTCCCAGATGGAGTGAAAAATGTACTGTACACCGCAGCTGGGGAGAATGGTCCTACCTGGAGACTTTGGCAGAAAGCCCCAGGGGAAACTCGAGGTCGATCCCTCGGCTTTTGGAGTTGGGGATACAAAGGATCTGAGGCCAGCTACACCCCAACTGAAAAAGAGACATTGGCAGCCTGTGAAGGGAGTTGAGCTGCTTTGGAAGTGATTGGCACTGAAGCACAGCTCCTCCTGACACCCTGGTTGCCCGTGCTGGGCTGGATGTTCAAAAGCAGGGTCTCCTCTATACATCATGCAGCTGATGCTACATGGAGTAAGTGGGCTGCACTAATTACACAAGGAGCTCGAAGAGGAAATCCCAGTCGCCCGGGAATTCTAGAAGTCATCACGGACTTTCCAGAGGGCAAAGATTTTGGAATGCCACCAGAGGAGGAGGTGATGTGTGCTGAAGAGGTCCCACCATATAATAAACTGTCAGAAAGTGAAAAGCAATATGCCTTGTTTACTGATGGGTCCTGTTGTATTGTGGGAAAGCACTGGGGATAGAAGGCAGCTGTATGGCGTCCTTGACAACAAGTTGCAGAGAAACTGCTGCAGGAGAGGGTGAATCGAGCCATTTTGCTGAGGTGAAAGCCATCCAGCTGGCCTTGGACATTGCTGAACGAGAAAAGTGGCCGGTACTTTATCTCTATACTGACTCATGGATGGTGGCAATTGCCCTGTGGGGGTGGTTGCAGCAACGGAAGCAGAGCAACTGGCAACGCAGAGGTAAACCCATCTGGGCTGCTGCACTGTGGCAAGATATCGCTGCCCGTGTGCAGAACCTGATGATGAAGGTACGCCACGTAGATGCTCACGTACCCAAGAGTCGGGCCACTTGAGGAACACCAGAACAGCCAACAAGTGGATAACGCTGCTAAGATTGAAGTCGCTCAGATGGACCTAGATTGGCAACATAAAGGTGAATTATTTTTGGCCCGGTGGGCCCAAGACACTTTAAGCCATCAGGGCAGAGATGCAACATACAGATGGGCTCGTGATAGAGGGGTGGATTTAAGAATGGACGCTATTGCCCAGGTTATTCATGAGTGTGAAATATGTGCTGCAATTAAGCAAGCTAAACGGTTAAAGCCGCTTGGGTACAGAGGACGGTGGCTGAAGTATAAATACGGGGAGGCCTGGCAGATTGATTATATTGCACTCCCACCAACCCTCCAAGGCAAGCACCATGTGCTTACCATGGTGGAGGCAACCACCTCCTGGAAGGTTGGTTTCCAGCCATCCACATACACTCTGCCCCACGCCACTGCCCAGAACACTATCCTGGACCTTGAGAAACAGATTTTGTGGCGACACAGCACCCCAGAAAGAATTGAGTCAGACAACCCAACTCATTTCCAGAACAGCCTTATAGACACTTGGGCCAAGGAGCATGGCATTGAGTGGGTATATCACATCCCCTACCATGCACCAGCCTCTGGGAAAATCAAACGGTACCATGGGCTGGTAAAAACTACACTGAGAGCAATGGGTGGTGGGACTTTCAAACACTGGGGTACATATTTACCAAAAGCCACCTCGTTAGTCAACACCAGAGGATCTGCCAACAGGGCTGGTCCAGCCCAGTCCGAACCTTTACATACTGTAGAAGGGGATAAAGTTGCTGTGGTGCACATAAAGAATTTGCTGGGAAGACAGGCTGGGTTATTTCTGCTTCACGTAAAGGCAAATCTGCTTGTGGGATTGCTTTTGCTCAGGGACCTGGGCATACCTGGTGGGTAATGCGGGAAGATGGGGAAGTCCAATGTAGACCTCAAGGGGATTTGATTTTAGGGGAAAACAGCACCCAATTGTATCCTGTGCAAACAGCGCTGATAACGCCAATGGTTTTAGTCTCTGCTCAGTAATGTTTACTCTGACCAAGGACTTTCTGAGTCTCATGCTCTGCCAGGGAGGAGGGGAAGCCGGGAGGAAGCAGACAGGACACCTGACCCAACCTAACCAAAGAGGTATTCCATACCACAGCACGTCATGCCCAGTATATAAACTGGCAGCAGTAACCCGGAAGGGTGGGATCACTGCTGAGTTAGGCTGGGTATGGGTTGGTGTGTGTTGAGCGGTTGTATTCTCTTCCCTTGTTCTCTTATCATTATTGCTATTGGTGGTAGCAGCAGTGGTTTGCGTCATACCTTAGTTTCTGGACTTTTCTTATCTCAGCCCCTGGGAGTTACATTTTTTTGATTCTCCTCCTTATCCCTCTGGGAGTTGGGGGAGGAACCCTGGGGGAAGTGAGCGAGTGGCTGCATGTTTCTGGGTTAACAGCTTTGCATAAACTACGACACCAAGGCTCATCTGAAAATTTCTAGGTGTTCTGTTAACAGTCATCCATGAAAATCTGCAACATTCTTGTCAGGTATGTAGGTTGTGCTAGATGTCTTTGTAATACCCATTTTTCAGCCAAAAAGCTTTAAAATATTGTCTCAGAAACTGTGCTGGTAAAAATGCATTCATGTCATTAAGATCAATTTATTTTCCTGTGCTTGGTTTGAAAGAAGCTGATGAAAGGGTACTAACATACATAATGGCTTGATTACGGTATAAAAACACATAATCTCATAATTTCTGGATGTAATTACATGCCCATATTAGTAAATGTACAATTTAGTAGTTAACTTAATATCAACTGCAAAGCCACAAACATAATTTAAGAGGCATAACTTGCAGCTCTTTTCTGTGCTATTACCTCCAGATCTTGTTGACTAACCTGTAACTGTTTTCTTTTGTCCTACTTCTTCTGTATTCTAAGTCTCCTGCAGACTCGAAAGTTTGCCATGATGTGGTCAGACCTTTCTCTAACTAGAAAAAAAGTCTAAGAAACAAATCAGCAAAGTACAAATTTGATCTGAGTTCAGAGAGTCAACCCAAGTATGTCTTGAAATGTATACATTTGCTGAAAAGCATACAGCTTTTTTATACCACGAGAATTCTCTAACTTTGGCAAAATTTACCACTGTTTCATTTCTTATCAAATCTTTATAAGTCACTCTTCATCTGCTAAACATTGCATCTTCCAAAATATGACAGTTTTGTCATGAAGAAAGAGAAAAAAAATGGATAAGGGCCAAGAAAATCAGTTTCTTTTTCATCATCTGTATAGAATATAAGTAATATATAATCTACAAGGTGTAGGCTTAAAAAGTTCCCTTGATTCTGACGGCTGGATATAGTAGATTTCCAGTAGTTAAGTAAGACTTCTAAGACTTCTGTTGGAACTGAAAATAAAAAAGCTTTAAAAGTACAGCAAATAGTTGCAATGAAATAGCTGAAAGCAGGACTCCGGAACTGTTAATCTACACAGGGAAATTTTCTGTATGTCACTCAGATCGTTGCTGTATTTTGGTTCAACATTTCTGCTATATTTGCCATATTATTATATCCATGCTTTGTGCACAGTCTTCTTTCCTCTAATACTATATTGTAGATTTTATTTAATCTCTTTGAAAACTGTTATTATGTTCCAAATAAGCTAAAATTCTTTAACAAAACTCTAATTAAAATATATATAACTTTGTATATTTGAAATGAGACCATCTCAGATGTGTGCCTCAATATGGGGCAAAAGGTCACTAACTTGTGCCATGAACAAAAATTTTAGGAACTATAAATCTGTAAGAAACTTGTCAATGATACCTTTCATATTTGTATTTGGGAAGCTGGAGAAATGTAATTCAAAGAACTGTTTCAAAAAAGCAAACTTGCAGCAGAAGCCTTGACAGCTGCTTTCCTCATCTATGTAAAGCATTGTTCTTGACTACTCTATAAACACGTTGTAATATTCTCTTATTGCAAATCTACCATTAGGGAAAATCTGGAGGAGGGTGTTGTCTGGGTTCATGAATCCTGCAATTGATTGCAACACTGATAGCTGGAGATTCTAGGGAAGCTGACAGAACAGACAAAACAATAGATCATTTATCTTTCCCTGGGAAACAGCTCAGAGTCCACCTGACTTGATAGACTCAGTGTTGATAGTAGAGATGCTGACCCCTAATATTTGGACAACAGGTGAATTAAAAAGTGTCTGTGCATGCTTAAGAAGATTGCTCAGATAAGAGAAATTTGAGTTTACTAGGAGGAAGGGAGTCTTTGAAGGATGAAAGTATCTGTAATATAAGGAATAGTCTCTAACATAACCAGAAGAAAACAGACTGCTGTAATGAATATTAAATAGGCTTAAACTATGATCTGGGGAAGGCATACAGCAAAAAAGACAATTCAGCTAGGAATAATAGCAATACAAATTAAATTATGTAATGTATTCAATAACTAGAATTGAGACTGAAATTCAATTGCTTGGGTGATATGAGAGCAAAGTGGAGAGAAATCCAGGAAAGCAACAGAGGTCAGTGTAAATGATCCCTCCAAATTCAATAAGATAACAGGTCAGTAGTAAAGAGGTCAATGAAAATGACCTCATGAAATTGAAACCAACAATCATGAGTGAATGCTTGAAAATATCACAGTGGGCATACCTCATATGAAAGTAGGAACTAAAAGGGGTAGAAGATATTTTTGATTTATAGAGAGAACACCTCTTCTCAATGAAGACTCTAACACAAAACAAAGTGTTCATTTTTTCTCCCAGTCTCTTTCACTTTCTGTTTCCTTACCCCTCACCCCACTTTTCCCTCTCATTTTCTCCTTCCCTCCTTCCCCCTTTCTTCATCCCCCTCCTTTCCCCTTCTGCCCCTCATTTTCCCTTTTCTTCCCTCCCTCCCTCCCTCCCTCCCTCCCTCCCTCCCTCCCCCCCTTCCTTCCCTCCCTCCCTCCCTCCCTCCCTCCCTCCCTCCCTCCCTCCCTCCCTCCCCCCCTTCCTTCCTTCCTTCTTTCCTTCCTTCCTTCCTTCCTTCCTTCCTTCCTTCCTTCCTTCCTTCCTTCCTTCCTTCCTTCCTTCCTTCCTTCCTTCCTTCCTTCCTTCCTTCCTTCCTTCCTTCCTTCCTTCCTTCCTTCCTTCCTTCCTTCCTTCCTTCCTTCCTTCCTTCCTTCCTTCTTTCCTCTCCCTCCCTTCCTTCCTCTCCCTCCCTTCCCCTCCATTCCTTCCTTCTTTCTTTCCTGTTTGGATCAGATGGGGTTTTTTGAGTGTGTCTCAGCATAATATTTATGCTATCTTACATGACCTTATCTTACATGTCTTATGTACTTTGCAATATTGATTATCTACCATGCTAAGAAAACAGCCTGATAATTGCAATTTACGACTACAAACTTTAAAGCAAAAAATTTACACATATGTTTTTGAACCCAAGCCATAATGTTTGAGTCATAGAGCTGTGTATATCAAGAAAAAAAAAGGCTGTGTATTTAAATTTTCTTTTTCATACATTGATAAAGAAATCTATATTCACTTTACAGTTTACAAATAAGAGAGGTACAAACATGGGAAAGCTAGCTTCAGTTTCTGGCAGTAAGTTTTGAGAATATTGCTCTTACATCTGCTCAGGTTTTCAAATCACTAACCTTGAATACGGTATTTGGCAATCTTTATTTGATTTCACAAACATGCAGTAAAAAAAAAGGAAGAAAGGCAACTCCCATGCTTAGATCCAAAGCAACCTTGACCTAGTGAAAGATTAAACATTGCTAGTTCCAAGTGGATTTATGGAATTAATTAAACACTGGAGTAGTTTGTAACAAAAGTTTCTAAAATCTAAGTTCTTGGAGGTTTGGAGGATGTAGCTGCACAAAGCCTTAAGCAGCCTGTTGAAAATTCAATGCTGACACCATTCTGAGAAGAATGGTGAACTGAAAGAAACCTTAGATTCTGTCCAACCTGTGTGAGTTTGGGACTGTAACATGAGATGAAGTGTTTACCGTATGAGGGACAATATCTGAATTAGATGTCATGATGAATGGCATGGAATAGGTTATACATTTACCTCTGCCCTTTTTTTTTATATTACCAGAATCATAAGTGGTAATGAAATTGGAAATATAATTGATTATGTGTATTGTATCATATGAAATGATCATATGAAATCATATGAAAAAATTTGAAATCATATGATCATAAGAAAACATGTAATTGGGAATAAAAGACAGGCTAGGGACAACATGGGCCCTCTCTGGAACGTATCAGGGAACTGGCTACCATGGATTTGGAGAAGGCTGGAGAAGTCTTAATGACTTCTTTGTCTCAGTCTTCACCAGCAAATGCTCTGACCAACACCACCCAAGTCTTGGAAGGCAGACTCAGGGACTGTGAGAATGAAGACCCTGGGCCCACTGTAGGAGAGGATCTGGTTCAAGACCATCTTAAGAACCTGAATGTGCACAAGTCCATGGGACCTGATGAAATCCATCTGAGGGTCCTGAAGCAGCAGGCGAGTGAAGTTGCAAAGCCATTGTCCATCATAGTTGAAAAATCATGGCAGTCAGATGAAGTTCCTAATGCCTGGAAAAAGGGAAATATAACCCCCATTTTCAAGAAGGGGAAAATGCATGACCCAGGGAATTACAGACCGGTCAGCCTCACCTCCGTGCCTAGCAAAATCTTGGAGCAGATTCTCCTGGAAGGCATGCTGAGGCACATGAAAAATAACAAGGTGCCTGGTGACAGCCAGCGTGGCTTCACTCAGGGGAAATCCTGCCTGACCAATCTGGTAGCCTTCTATGATGGGGCTATGGAACTGATGGACAGCAGTAGAGCCATTGCTGTCATCTACCTGGACTTGTCCAAAGCGTTTGACACTGTCCCACGTGACATCCTTGTCTCTAAGTTGGAGAGACATCAATCTGATAGGAGGACCACTTGGTGGATAAAGAAGTGGGTGGATGGACGCACTCAGAGAGTTGTGGTCAATGGCTGAATGTCCAGCTGGAGACCAGTAACGAGTGGTGTCCCTCAGGGATCGGTGTTGGGACCGGTCTTGTTCAACATCTTTGTTGGTGACATGGACAGTGGGATTGAGTGCACCCTCAGAAAGGGTTGGGCAGAGAAGAGATTCAGAGCAGCCCTGAAGAGAAGGACCTGGGGGTGTTGGTCGATTGGAAACTTAACATGAGTTGGCAGTGTGCACTTCCAAACCAGAAAGCCAACTGTATCCTGGGCTGCATCAAAAGGAGCGTGACCAACAGGTCAAGGGAGATGATCCTGCCCCTCTACTCTGCTCTCCTGAGACCTCACTTGGAGTATTCTGTGCAGTTCTGGTGTCCTCAACATAAAAAAGTGCATAGAACTGTTGGAACAAGTGCAGAGGAGGGCCATGAGGACGATCAGCAGACTGGAGCACCTTCTGTATGAAGAAAGGCTGAGAAAGTTTGGGCTGTTGAGCCTGGAGAAGAGACAGCTGCATGGAGACCTCATAGCAGCCTTCCAATATCTGAAGGGGGCCTATAGGGATGCTGGGGAGGGACTCTTCATGAGGGACTGTAGTGAGAGGAGAGGGGGTAATGGGTTCAAACTTAAACAGGGGAAGTTTAGATTGGATATAAAGAAGAAATTCTTTACTGTTTGGGTGGTGAGGCACTGGAATGGGTTGCCCAGGGAAGCTGTGAATGCTCCATTGCTGGTGGTGTTCAAGACCACGTTGGGCATAGCCTTGGGTGTTGCATGGTTTAGTGTGAGGTGTCCCTGCCCATGGTAGGGGGTTAGAACTAGATGATCTTAAGGTCCTTTCCAACCCTAACTATTCTATTATTTTATTATTCTATGATTCTGTGATCTATCTATCTATCATCTATCTATCTATCTATCATCTATCTATCTATCTATCATCATCTATCATCTATCTATCATCTATCTGTCTATCTATCTATCTATCTATCTATCTATCTATCTATCTATCTATCTATCATCTATCTATCATCTATCTATCTATCTATCTATCTATCTATCTATCTATCTATCTATCTATCTATCATCATCTATCTGTCTGTCTGTCTGTCTGCCTGTCTGCCTAATCTACTTATCTAGACCCCAAGTAGTAGGCATTTGAGAAATAATTTTTTTCCTAACTTGAATAGATTCCATAGATTCACATTTTCTGTATGCCCTTCTTTTTTTTTTTTTTTTTTTTTTTTTTTTACTACAGTAATGTTATAAACACTCTTGCTTCAGAAAGTCATAGGTTAGCAGCAGGGATTAGGAAGACATACTTCGCTCTGCCTCCCTCCACATACCTCTGCCCCCTTTGCTGCAGCAAGACAGATTACTGGGGCAAGTAAAAGATGCTTTTTCTCTTCTCTCTGAGGCTTCTTATTGCTGTCAAGCTATATAGGGTCAAAAAGTAGATCCCATAGCACAGCGAGAAAAAGAGCAGCAGAGAGATGTTACTACACCTGTTGTATTGCTGCCTGCTGAAACCTCCTAAAGGAGAAGGTCCAAAGAAAGGAATTATGATTCAGATTAAAGACTTTGAAGCTCTTTACAGTAGACTTACTTTTGCAATGCAGTTGTGTGTCATGGTATGTATCGTCATGTGCTGCTGCTTCCCAAAGTCAGATGTAGAAGCTTTCTGTGTTTCCAGATATTGGAATGCCAAGCATGCTTTTTTCCATTTGCTGGTGGATCTCCTCAGGGTTGTGAAAAAGAAAAGATGTTTTAGAGATCTAAATATAAAGGAATGCAATTTTAACGTATTGTGTCATTAAGAAATTTAGGAGCTTTCAGACGTATTCTGAAGGTAGTGGAAAATGAGATGCAGTGGTGCATTAGACATGTTTTTAGTATTTTCTTTTTTTTGTAAAAGCTGTAATTTTCAGAGTTTAGAACTGATTTAATGTCCCTGGAGTTAGAGCTTTTTTGTATCCATTGTCCATTAGGTGAATTACTAAGCCAAGAATGGAATCCATTTATAATGTATAGCATACTGTAAAATGTCTTAAAAACAGTCTATGCAGGGAAGAAAGCACCAGGAGTCCATTAAATTTGAAGACAGTGAGTTCTGAGGTTCTTATAATCAGATAATGGAGGTTTGTGCTTTGATACATTAGATATAGCAAGATTTATTTAAAAGTTTGATTTTAATAAATTTATACAGAAGTAACGCAAAATGCATTCTGTTTGACATTCAAGACAGCTTTCAAAACAGTATTTTAGAATTCCCTAGCACTTCAGTAATATTTACTATGTTTTAATACAAATTAATAAATAACACCTGAAATGATATTGTCACTGTTGCAGAGTTTAAAGAGATGTGTTAGAATTCTCTATAAACTTACATTATCATGGGATCATAACTTGGACATGAAAGAATACTCTAGGCTAAACTGTTATCAGGAAAATCACAGCTGCTGACATATTTTTTAGCAATTAAAAAAGTGCACTTCTCTGCAGAGAATTCAGATTTTAGAGAGCAACTTACAATGCTGAAAAATAACTGAATATGAAGAGAATGACTGATTCAAAGACTGACTGAAGAAGGCTTCGTGTTTCACAGTTTCTCATTTAGGCCTACCCTTAGCTGTGCCATTCTGTGCTGCTCACCCATGCTGAGCTCCTCAGCAGAGGGGTGGTGGTCAGCAGGTACAGCACTGGACACTGACTGGATCTGGTCAATGCAGCAGAGGTCCTTTGAAGCCATGCTGTTCTCAGGATCAATGGATTATTTGGCAGGGGAAGGATTTCCCAGATTTTTGTCTCCAAGTCAGCAGCTGCAGAGGAAAGAAAGCTTCAGCAGCACATACACAGCGCAGGAGTGGGACACTGTTTTCAAATCTCATAGGACTACTGGAAGATATAAGGACAGGCTTCAGGTACTGGGCTTCAATTTATTTTTACGCAGTGGCTAAAAACATGCTAATAAGACTTACCCTAAATAGGTTTTGCTGCATTACTGACTTTTATTTCTTTGCGATTTGGAGTGAATATTTTCAAGCTTTTAATTCTTTTTATGATATGTAGGAACTGAGACAATTCACAGAAAGCAACCAGGATGCAGGCAGTGGGTGATTTCCAGGATCCAGGAAAAAGGATTTCCAGGATCCTGAGAAGAAGGTCCATCTGCCAGTAGGAATCTGTCAATTTCACAGTCAAGGCAATAGTTGATATTTCAGTTGTGATAGTCCCAAAATTAAAAAAAATAATCTTGGGTTGAATTTAAAACAGAATTTTCCAAAATTTTTCAATGTAGCAAATGTATTTGAAGTCTCAATCAGCATATATTAAGTATGCTTCATCCCTGCTAATTACATTTTTTCCCCAAAAGTTTTCTCTTCGGAAAGTGTTAGAGCCATCCAAACATATTATTCTTACCCTTGTTTTCTGTTTATTATTGCAACAGCTTTGGCTAATTTACAGCTCTTCTTTCATTATCTTTATTTTGCTTCTACTCAGATCTGAAGGGGGATTCTGAAGGGTTAGGCTAAGGTATGAGCGGAAAAGAATTACTATTTCTAGGTTTTATTTTGAACTGTTAACCTGAGCATGGGGCATGTAAGTAATGTAAATGGCAGCTTTTGCGAAGAAGTGATTTGGGATGGAGAAGGGTCAAAATCTTCTGTCATGAATAGCCACCTCAAGAGACATGTAGGAACTGAGACAACTCACAGAAAGCAACCAGGATGCAGGCAGAGGGGGATTTCCAGGATCCAGAAACCTCACCCTGAGCAAGATGTTACAGCTGTTCAGTGATCCTTTCTTTTCTGTCTCTACCCTGGGTTTTTGTGCTAATTTACCATATTCAGCTCCTGCATTAGATGAAGATTTGTTTCTTTTTTTGGCATTATCTTCTTCATCTGTGCCTTCTCTGTACAATTTCTTTTCTTTTCTTTTTTTTTTTTTTTTTTTAATTTATTACTGGAGTAGTTTGCTATACTAACAATATTAATGTTACAGAATCATGCTTTTTATGAAGCTTTTTTCATACCCTTACATACACATTTACAGCTTTCTGTCTCCTTCAGAGCTCTCGTGGTTTCAGTGGATAAGTAACACACAACAGAAAACACTCATAAAAGTGGATTCACTCAAGGGGTTTAAATGACTCCTTGGAGTTAGAATGAAACGTAAGTTAATGACACTCACATACAGTAAAAAGCGTGGAATTTAGAAATCACTTTTTGTGCATGTATATATAATCTAACAGCAGACCTACCAATTAAATAGTGTGCGCCTCCAATGAGATTTTAATTACAGACAGCAGTTTGTGTTTGAATCTAGCATCTTCAGGCATCTAGCTTCAACTATTTAGAATTAACTGGCATTTTATATGGTAAACGGCAACTGGGGAGGTCTCAAGGACAATTGTGAAAATGGAGACACCATCAGCAGAAAGAATAGTGGTGGATCCCCAGATGACTGTGACACAGCAGTGTCATTATTTGTGATACAAAGCAAATACATCACATAAGATACTTCCATTACAGGGAGAAGGATTGTAGTGACTATACACAGGCAGTGGGGAGAACTTGTTTATATTTTCATTCTTTATGTAGTAACTCATGCCCATAAAACCAAATTGAACTGGTATATCTACAGAGGGAGCTTATGGCAAAGTTCAAAACTTTGTTCGGTTAAAGGTGAAATAATAGGTTTTTCAGAAGAGAAAATTAATTTCCCCAGATGTTTTAGGTAGGTATTTTCTGGTTTATTTGTAGCTATTTTTGAAGTTGTGGCTATTTTAACTACCTATTTACATGCTGAATATAGTTTGGAGTTTTCAAGTCACAGCAGTGGAGGCAAGAGCCTTTAGAACCTCTAAAATAAACTTTAATTATTTCTGAGAGATACCAGTTGGTACTGTTGTCCATGACAGCAATATCCAGCGTGGATATTCTGGGAAGGCTTTTTCGCTCTTTTGTGTCTATGTTTTCAGCACTGGATGTAGGATAAGCCAGGGTTTAGCACTTCAGCTCTCTAGCCAGAGCCCCAAAAGCAGATTATAGGAACCTGGGAAGTTACTGCAGGTTGTCCCTTAAAAAAAAAAAAAAGAAAAGGAAATATGACATTTAGGTACAATGTGGGTGCAAACAGTGTGCTCCACCTCCTCCTGCTAGCTGTTGGAGACACAGTGACTACCTACAGCATCTTCATATATTCTGCGATGTGCCGCACACCTTCCCATGAGGGGGTTCCTTCACAGTTTGTACTTCCCTGAAAAAAATAACACCTGTCTCTTTGTACATTGCTAATAACAGCTTTTAGGTCTCTGGCATTCTTTTTTCATTCACCTTTCAATTATATAAGGTATGTTACGAAGAACAGAAAGCAAAGAATGGAGAAAACCTTGGTAATTCAGGCAACACTTGTGAATCATGGTTAACATTTCTTCTATAACGCACGCTGTTTTCACATTAATGCTTCAACAGAACGTTTTTAATTTTCTTTTATGATTGGGTTGCAGTTATGCTATTTGTGTTACAATTTCATGTACTAAATTGGCCTGGATCAACAACCCTTCAATTAAGTGCAAGTCTTCAATAATGCAAAACAAGGAACAATTGAGGCAAGAAATTGTGTACTGTGCTTTTGATTCCGCTAATATAGCAAAAGGAAGATTCAGAAATTCGAACACATCTGTAAAAATATTTCATTTTAGATTCTCATAGACACTGTGTTGGTAGCCTCACACCTTACCTCTGAGTCTGGAGAACAGGCATGTCCCGTGGAGGCCATCATGGCACCAGCTCACCAGCAGACTATAAACCCCGGATGTGTCATCGAGAGCCACTGCCAGCTCTCTCTCCCCTTCCTTCACAGGACAGCACCAACAGTGTAGTGAGCCACAGCTGTGAAGCTTCAGTGACAAACTGCGATATGCAGCATAGAGTGATGGTTGGACACCTGGAACTGTTAGCTGCAATGTAAATCCTTGCTCCTTGACTTTTACTGCTGTAAAGGTACAGACCTCCAGGTATAGGTCTGCCTCCTGGGGCAGGAATCAGTGGGGGTAGAAAGTTTCCAAAATGTTGGTGAGAGGGGAGATCAGAGTAGGACTTCTACCTCTCAATGTTCAATCTTTAGTAGCACAAGATTCTTAGCATTAATAAAACCGAACTTTGTAAGGCATACAAGACACTGCAAGATAATGCATATACTATTTTCCTTTTTGAGAAGCAGATGAAAAAGGCAATGAACTACACACATTAGATATTCTTCATATCATTTGGTTACTGTGTTAAGAAACTAGGCTTCTGCAGTGCTGAAAATGCTGTAAGAATCTCTGCACATTATTGCTCAAAAGATTCGGTACATTTAGGTTATATTTTATCGTCAAATCTATTTGTGAACCTCATTGTCCTGGGAAACAAAACTGCAGACCTGACAGAACTTCAATGTCCTAGGTGGTCTTAAGCTGTCTCAAACAATTCCTGAAGCTGCTTGCCAGATACTTTCTACAAAGATCTATCAAGCCCACAGACAAAACACATGGGAACAAACATGTGAAACACAGTCTAAGTAAAATAAATAATACTATTATTTTTGTATATGAAATAATAAAAACTTATAGAAAGCAACATCAAGGTGGGTATACGTACAAGACTATACTTATTCTTTTTATTAGAGTTATAGGTCTCTGTGGAAATGTTTCCCTTAACTTTTCCGTTGGGCTTTTTCATCCCCAAGACTTTTTTCAGCAGAGCTCTTTGAAAATTCGGTCATACTGGTAATATTTTTCTGCTTTCCTTGTTTTCTTTCCTTTCACTGAAACAATATCCTCTTACAGGAGTAGGCTTCAGATGGAAGAAAATGAAGATTTGCCAGAATCCCTGTGACATAATTGGGACAATTTCTGCCACTCAATGTGGGCTTTAGAAGATCCACACCTCTTTCTCCTTTAATGTATAGCCTACTATTACTCCCCAGTATATGAGATGTTATGCTACAAATTGAAAAATAGTACACCTACTATAGACTCAAAAGAAAATGTAATTCATTAATTTCAGAAGATATGCTGTTTTATCCTTTTTTAGGTAAAGTAGAACATAGTGCGGGGTGTATGCATTTAGAGCACAGGCAGAAGCAGATACTCAGTGTTCAAGGCCTGATTAGTAAGTGTATGAAATTCTGTTCCTATTTAGTTTTCTGGCCAAGTTGTATGTAGAACAAACAAAAATGCAGTGCGGTGATCATTATGAGTGGCACATTCTTAACACTTGATCCAGATGGAATTATCTAAAGAAAATGATCCTCCAAAACTAGTCACAATGGGAAACTGAGGTTAGTAAAAACTGAACAATTTGCAGCTACTTTTAATTGCAGTTTGGCTCTACCACCATTCTTCAGATTTTCTTCTGCACTTGGTCATCTTTCAAATAAATGAATTTGTTTGATCACCTTGACACGGTTACCAATGTAGTTTCGCTATGTTAAGAACAGGCTGTATTTTAAAAAATAATTCAAAACGCTTTAGGAAGCACATTCTGTGGCCTTAGAGCCTGGATAAGAAGGCTAACTATATCATCAGTTTAGGTAAACTCCTTCCAGATATAATTAAGTTGGTTAAAACACTATTGCATAAGGTGTGAGTTTTGTGTAGGGGTCTTTTTTTATTATAGGTCATCTTTATGGCTGCTCCCATAATCTGTACCAACACTTAAATGATGACAGTGGGTCAATTGTTACATGATTGCTGTTGTCAAGTAGAATAATAAACACATTTAAAATAAAAGCGACTTTTGCTCACAACAGATACGGATATAAATTTCAGTCTTCGGTTCCAATACCTAATCATCCTCTCTGTGAAGAAGTTTTCCCTAATAACCCATCTAAACCTCTCCGGGCACAGCTTGAGGCAGTTAGCTCTTGCCTTATTGCTTGCTACTTGGGAAAGAATCCAGCTCCCACCTCACTACAACCTCCTTTCTTACAGTTGCAAAGAATATAAGATCCTCCCTGAGGCTCTTCTCCTCGTTAAACAACCCCAGTGCCTTCAGCTGTTCCTTACAGGACTTTTACTGTAGACCCCTCAGCAGCTTCATTGCTGGAGTCAAACCACTTCAGCACCTCCATGTCTCTCTTGTAGTGAGGGGCCCAGAACTGAACACAGGATTTGAAGTGCGTCCTCACCAGTGCGGAGTACAGGGGGGCCATTGCTGCCCTGGCTTTGCTGACCACGCTATTGCTGATACAATCCATGATGCTGTTTGCCTTCTTGGCTGCCTGGGCACAAGCTGCTCATGTTCAGCCATCAGTCAGTATCCCCAGATCCTTTTCCACTGAGCAGCTTTCTATTCACTCTTCCCCAAGCCTGTAGCATTTCATAGGGTTGTTGTAGTCCAAGTGCAGAACCTGGCATTCTGCCTTGTTAAACCTCATGTCATTGGCCACAGCCCATTGATCCAATCTATCCAGATCCCTCTGCAGAGCCTTCCTACCCTCCAGCAGATACACACTCCTGCCCAACTTGGTGTCACCTGCAAATTTACTGAGCATGCACTCAATCCCCTCATCTGGATCATCAATGAAGACATTAAACAACACTGGCGCTACCGCTGAGCTCTGAGGTACACCACTAGAGACCGGTGGCCAACTAGTTGTGATGCCATTTACCACCACTTTTGGGGTTTGGTTACCCAGCCAGTTTTCAGCCTAGTGAAGAATATACCTATCTAGGCCATGAGCAGCTAATTTCTCCAGGGAAATTCAGGAGACAGTGTCAAATACTTTTCTAAAATCCAAATAAACAATGTCCACAGCTTTTCCCTCACCTTAATCTTAGTACCAGGTTACTTATTACTACAGCTACATTTTAAGGATGAGTGAATGATCAAGAATCATGTTGACTCGGTGTATTTGACTTGTCATGAAAACAAAAATCTTCTCAAGCAAGCATTCACACAGTCACTGCAACTACGGGAGAGATCTGCTGCACAGATGAGGCATACCAGCATATGTGATGAAAACTGGTCAATAGAGACTGTTATTAAAGCTTTAGGAATGAAAGAGTAGAAAAATAATTTAGCAGTGGTAGAGTTATTGTAATGAAATAGTAATAGCTGTAGCAGTACTGTTTTAAAAATGCCTATATCGTTCTATAGGGTAAAATACTAAATGCAATGAGTTTTGCAGCTATGCTTTTCTGAAAACTTAAAATGTTTTAATTTCTGTAATATCAGTAACTACCAACCTCAGTTATGTTAGTAGGGAGAAAAAAATCACTTTCTAGACCAACCTCTAGACTTCCTAGTTGTCTCTGCCCAGTGTCCTGTGTTCAAATATGACAAGCAGTTGATGCTTTGAAGAAGAGTGTTAAAACTGGGTAAAGAGATAGTGATGTTTTATTCAGTAATTTCTACCAGATTCTATCATACTGCAGCTTGGGGACTTCCTAATCTAAAGGTAGTATCTGCATATTTGTTTATAATAGTGTTTTGACTTTTTTTGCATTAAATTCTTTAATCACTTTTTCACCACAATTGTCTTTTAAGCATCTCTTTAGGCAATGTTTGGTGGCAGAATTCCACAAGTAAATTGTGTGTTATGAAAAGGTAGGTACTTTTGCCTGGTTACACCATATTATTTCAAAGTTTTTTGTTGGTTTGGTTGTTTGTTTTTTTTTTTTTTAAATACCCAAGCTGAAAACAAACCAGATTTTTCCTGGTTCTATAACGAGAAGTAGCGCATAGTCATTCTTCTATTACATTCTCTGTGCATTAATCTGGTCAACTTTTATAATGGAGTCCTGACAACTGCATGCTTTCTGAAATGGCCTGATTTATTTATTTTATGTCATGAGGAGACATCTCAGGTCGCTGATCACTTTTATTTTATGTCATTTCCTGTTCTACTATGTGCTTTAAAGAAGAAGTGTAGGACCACTACACATTCAGCTCTACATTCAACCTGTGACCTTGCCAAGGATTTATAAACACATTTTCTGTTCATGTCTTAATAGTCCCAACATTTTGTTTGCTTATTTGTTTGCTACAGAGCACTGAATTGACATTCTTAGAGATTCACCCAGAATGACGTTGAGTGCTAACAATCAATTCAGAAGCCATCATTGCATAACATTTCAACATTGTCTCTGTCATTCTTCGTTATAGATGGAAATGCTTATATAAACAAAAGTGCTTGCAACTATTTTGAAATTTTTTAATTAATGATTTGGTCCTCATTGAAATGAAGGTAAGTAGAAAATTAGGATCATAGAATCTTAGACTATTTCAGGTTGGAAAGGACCCATAAGGATCACTGAGTACATCTCCCAAGATTCAAAATTTACAATGACTTTCTGCTTTTAAAAGCAACTTAAAATTCATTTTCTTGTAGTAGTCCGATTGGTTTTAGTTATGCTGAAAAAATACAGGTTAACCAGCTTAGAATCTGTATTATCCACAGCTTCTTTTTAATTTTGTGACAGTGGAAATAAAGTGCTAAATTTGTGTCGGCAGTGATAACTGCAGAAAATGAATCTCTATTCAGGCATGTAAGTTTCTACTAATTTGTTTTCAGGGGCTGCAGCATTTTGGCTTTGTCTATAGGAGGATCAATGTTGCTATTAAAGAACATCAGATGTAGTTTGGATAGGACAGATAAACTTCCAATTTAAGAAGAATCTGAAGCAGCACAGTGATATGGAATATCCAACATGCATTAAAAGCCTATTGTCCACGTCTGGTCTTAAGAAATTTTATATCAGGTTATATCCCTTTGGTTTTCATTCTCAGTGCCAGCATGAAGGTCTCTAGGACTTTCCTTGCTGTCTACAGCATTTTTTTTTTTTCAGGTAAATGATCAGTAAAATCATGCAAGATTTTCTCTTACTGCCAACTCCTTTCTTGACTGGGACCTTTAGCTCCTGCTGTGACAGAAAGTCCTAATGTTCCAGAGATCATAGGAATAGTGAAGCTAAATTCAGTGAGTTAACTAATCAGAATTGAATTGAAGTGCATGTGCAATATTTTTATTGGACTAGAGCCTACATTCTAAATAACAAAAAAGATAGTGTGGACTAGAGAGCTGCAGAGGTATTTAAAAAAATAATTTTTGCCCTGAAAAAATCATAATTTACATGATTCTTTTCACACAGTCTTGTTGCTGTGCTCTGTGATCCAAATTATGTTGTCAACTGGCCTATTTAATGCAACACAAACTTCAACATTTGACTGTGCATGTATCCCACGCATTCAGACATACCAAATGAGACTTCAACATATGGTAAGACCAAAATTAAAACTAAAACTGACTATAAAGAGAATATGATTTAAATTTAAAGAAGTATGATAGAGAAATAAGTTACACTACAGCTAAAATAGTTAAAATGTGAGCATGGCAGATAAAAACTTGCCTGACAATTAATGTTACATGACCTTCAAAATTAAATTGTGGGCTTGGCTTTCTAAAATCTTGGGAATTTGGGGCAAATTCTTCTAACACTATGGACAAGTTTTCTCTGAAAGTCTGAACATTTGCAAGAATTTTGGGGAAATAAATATTTATCTCATACTTTCAGATACTTAACAATTGTAGAAATGCAATAAATTAATAGACATAATTTTATCATCCACGGATTTTTCTATAAGTTTGTTCTAGAATTATTTCTATAGGTATTCTATATAGTTTTCATTGCTTGTGCAGGCAGACAGAAATTAACTTGCAAGAGCACTTTAGTGACCAACATTGTCAGTAGAAAGAGATGTGGGGCAGTATGTTTTCAAGACATGAAAATAACACACAGACAATTATTTTCTTCTATTAGGTATTGATGTTCACTGATAGTAATTTTATAATCTCCTCCTCTCTTTCAAATGTTTACCAGTTATTGAATAGTTACCATTATTTTTTCCCCATGATTGAATAAGGGCTTTCAGGACGCTGTTACAAAGTTGCAAATTACTTCAACCGTAAGTTTTATGCTATTTTATAAGCATAAGTATCTTTTTCTGCTAAACTCAGGTATTTCACTGGACAAAAAATACTTCATATCTGAAAAAAAATACCAATGTCAGATAAACATGCAAAAAGATGTGTGTCTGCTGAATGAAGTAGTTTGTATGTGTCTATCGCAAGTGCTAGGAAATGTTACTTTGATCTTCCTCGATTACTGTCAGTTGATATCTCACTTTGCCGCAGCCATTGAAGGTAGCACGGAAATAAGTGATGATTATTGTGACTCAGCTGATGAGTGGTAACTTGCAAAGCCAATATAGCCTGATAGCTCAGCTGAGCTTAGGAGGCAGAATAATGCCTTTGTTTATTTTCAGAAATTTAAAACTATTTAGGATTATATTTTTAAAACTACCTAAAAAAAAATAAAAAAAAAAGGAGGGAGGTTATTAAGATTAGAAGGCTGGTTTTACAAATACCTCTTACATAGAGCTTTTATCAAAAGGAGGAAATAAACATTTTGTAGGATGTCCCCTTGATGCCTTCCTGCTCTGCCCCTTTCCCAGCAAGATTACATGATCCCATGGCCTGCAAGTGAACAGTGAGCCTATTTAATTTAATTAGAAATATAAACTGCATACCTGTCTTCAACTCTATCAAGAGTAAAACCACAGCATTGTCATTAGACAGCAGTGCAAGCAGTATCCTCACACTAGGCACCTGTCAACAGTCCTTCCCAGGGTAATTATACAAGACCCTACATATTTCCGAACCATGTGCAGTAACACATTGTGCCCTTCTTCTCTTCTTGCTCTTTCCCCTCCTCTCTTTTGTTGCCTCTTCCTTTTATTGAAATGGCACCTCAAGAACAAATTGCCTCCTTTGTCTGAAGCCTGCTTGTTCACAGTGGGGCTCTTGATCTGAACAAACCTGGAGATGTCAGGCTGTATAAACACTTGGGGAGAGATATGTTTCAAAAAGGTTCCTGCTCTGGAAAATTATATGCTACTTTCAAAATGCTTTACCACATTTAAAAGTGTAATTATACCCTTCTCCTTAATGACTGACGTAGCATATGTTTACACATGTTTTAGCTGACTTATGACAGTACACAGAAGCACATTGTACATTTGGTAGCAACAGCTAAAAGATGATGGGAACAACATCTGAACCTGTCTGTTAACACTGTCCAAGTATTTTTGGACACAAAGTACACCTAGTGCCAGTGCTCTTCCCCCACCTGCCATTCCTTGGTATAATAAATTATATTGTCCCTTTTAACTCTAGCCTGCAATTCATGTCAGCTTAGCCTTTCTAATCCTGTTTCATTACTTTTTATCTGCTTGTCTGTTTGTTTGATTTTTAATTTTTCCTCAGTGTTTTCTGAATGCTTATTTGGTTGTGGTGGGAGATGGTGGCAGAAATCTTAGTCTAAATGTTGTGCCTGTACTTGAAGCTGACTTTCAACCTGGAATAAATTTTAAGAGATTCGCTTTAAAGAACTGGATGGGACAGAGGTTTAGTAACAACATTATGGAGCATTTCAACTGGATAAAAATTATTATGCTTTAGTTTCCGCTATATGAGGTTATGAATAGATGGGGTGGCTGGCCCCAGCCTGACTGCCAGGAACCGAACATTGCTGTCACAGCCATTGCTACTTCCTTGGTGGTTTTGGGGTCGAATTCAAGGCCTGCATGTGGATGGAAAAGACTTGTCCTCTTTGATCTTTCAAAGTGTGTAGGATGCTCCTTTGCTCACTGCTGCGGAGCTGCTATCAGGTTGCTCAGCCCTAGGAGTGAGCAAAAGCAAGATTTTGACACGCTGGGGAGGAGCACAGAAGCAATGAATGCGGAGTTGTCTAAGCCACTACAGCCAGAAAACTTTAAAGATGCAAATGTAAGTGGAACAGGGCACTTTTTTCATACTTTGTAAAAAAGACACTGAACAAATATAGGGCCATATGGTCGCTCACTCTTTGGGCCTCCGGGGTTGGGAGATCTACTGAGAAGGGAAGTTCAGTCTCTTGAGGGAGAAATTGCCTTGCTTCACTTAACAGCTGCTCTTCTGGAATTTCTGAAGCATGCACTAGAGAAAGTAGAAAAAAAAAATAAGTTTTTCTGAGAAGTTTTGGTCTCTTTAAAGCAACAACATCGACAAAAAATACTGTACAGAAAAGATTCTAATCACCTCTGCTACTAACACACATGTTCCCTAGGCTGTCCTTGTCAGCTAACATTCTCCCAACAGGAGAGTTTCTATTTCTTATTGACAATTTGCACACATGGACAACTGCTTAGGACTAAAAGAGCAAGAAAATACCCACACTGACAAAGCTGACAGTGAGCATCTAAGTAATACAGGACATTAGTTTAGCTTGCAGAATCTATGTGGTTTTTCACCTGTGCTTCGTTGTTACATTGTGTTTCTCTGTTCAAGGTTAGTTAAAAAGCTTTGGTACTTTCTACATCCAAACCACAGACTTCGGCATTTCTTTATAATGTCTGCTCTATGGAAATACAAACCCCTCAGTCTCTGTCCTGGGTTCAGAAGTAGCAGTCATTTTTCTCCTTCTTAGTAGCTTTCACAGTGCTGTGGTTTTGACTTTCAGCCTGTGAACTGTGCTGATAACACCAATGGTTTTAGTTGCTGCCCAGTAATGTTCACTCTGACCAAGGACTTTCTGAGTCTCATGCTCTGCCAGGGAGGAGGGGAAGCCAGGAGGAAGCAGAGACAGGACACCTGACCCAACCTAACCAAAGAAGTATTCCATACCACAGCACGTCATGCCCAGTATATAAACTGGCAGCAGTAACCCAGAAGAGTTAGATCACTGCTGGGTCAGGCTGGGTATCGGTTGGCATGTGATGAGTGGTTGTATTCTCTTCCCTTGTTCTTTCCCTTATCATTATTATTATTGGTGGTAGCAGCAGTGGTTTGTGTTATATCTTAGTTACTGGACTGCTCTTATGTCAACCCACGGGAGTTACATTCTTTCAATTCTCCTCTGCATCCCTCTGGGAGTTGGAGGAAGAAGCTGGGGGGGGGGAGGGTGGGGAGAGTGAGTGAGTGGCTGCGTGGTTCTGGGCTGCCAGCTGGGCTTAAACCATGACAGTTTTCTAGTTACAATACCACAAATCTACAGTGCTTTTTGTAAATCTCCTTAGACCTAATGAGAAATAACCCTGTATAGATTTCTTGAAGGTATAAAAACTGTTCAGCCATGCTTCAAGAAACAGACACTTGAAGATTCCCCTTCATTGGTGTATCTTTCAGGGAGCATACAATTCAGGAACCCAAAAGATGGTGTCTGAGGTAGATTCAGAGTTGGTGTGGGCTTATATAACTCAGCTGAATTCATTATGAAGTAACACCTTACACAAGATAAAAGAAAATTATGTATTGTTTATACTCTTTTTTTCATATGCAATATGGAATCAGTGAAATTGCCTTTTACAGCATTTGAAAACAGAAAACCAGTAACCTTGGCCGGACTAATAGTGATTATTTGCTTGGACAAGCCAATCAATCAGTGAGATGGATTTAATTCCTAAGGCAGAACTGGGATATTTTGCATTTCAGTTATCAGTGGCCATGAACTGCTCCAGAACACCTATCTGGAGTCAATCTCATTTTGTATCATACAAAAGCCAAACAAAATCAATGCTTTCCACTAACAATGTCCAAATGCTCAGAGAGCAGCAATTCCCAAAGATACGTTAATTTATTTACTGCTTTCTCTAACCTTAGTGAAATTAAAGTAGTAGGTGTTTGAATACCTTCAATGAGCTCATAGGTAATTAAAAATGCCCCTCAGAAAATAACTTTCACTTTCAAAACCTGCAGATAGCTGAAGGATTACACTGGCCAAAAAAAAAAAAAAAAAAAAAAAATGTCACGAGCATGGTCAAATTTAGTTAGAAAGAATGAAAGAATCAGTACTTACTTTATTGCAGCATTTGCCTCAGCACATCTTGTGATAAGATAGTGACTTCTAAGAAAAGTGATTTATTGTAAGAATTCTTCAATTGTGGATAAGAATTTAAGTTGTCTTTTACTTTTTGCATGCTTGGCATTGCATCTTTAAAGCAATGTAAAACATGCTGAAATAGAAACAATTGTTCCATGGACATGTATGTAATTGGGATAAGGATAACTCATACAGAACCTGGAGCAACAGAAGTCATTTAATAAAATGAATGTCAGTAGACAGTATTTAGGGTTTTCTCTAGTGCATGCCTAAAATGCTGCATCAATTCAGCTTGTGTTTGAAGTAGTGGCCTGGTAATTTTTCTAACAACTTACATCCTTCTAGCAGCACAACTGTACAAACAAAAGCATCATACGTTCAACATGCAGTACTTGACTACTTTTTTGGTACCCAGTGAGATCTGAACGCTCTCCTTATCTAAGAAAAACTGTAGGTTGTTTTGACTTAACATGGAACAAAATTTTCAAATTCCAGCCAGTGAATCATATGTGCTTGTTTTTTTCCTAGGCATTTAGTACATAACCAATATGTAACCTAAGCTACAAAGATCCTCAAGAATTTAGTTGCAAGTGAAGCTATTTTTGTTGACGTCATCTACCTGGACTTGTGCAAAGCATTCGACACTGTCCCACACAACACACTTGTCTATAAGTTGGACAGACATCAACTTGATAGGTGGACCTCTCGGTGGATAAAGAACTGGGTGGATGGCCGCATGCAAAGTGTAGCGCTCAGTGGCTCAATGTCCAGCTGGAGACCAGTAATGAGTGGTGCCCCTCAGGGATCAGTGTTGGGACTGGTCTTGTTCAACATCTTTGTTGGTGACGTGGACTATGGGATTGAATGCACCCTCAGCAAGTTTGCCGATGACACCAAGCTGTGTGGTTCGGTTGATACTCTGGAGGGAAGGGATGCCATCCAGAGGGACCTTGACACGCTTGTGAGGTGGGCTAATGCCAACCTTATGAAGATCAACCATGACAAGTGCAAGGTTGTACACCTGTGTCACAACAATGGCAGGCACAGCTACAGGTTGTGCAGAGAACAGAGTCAGAGCAGCCATGAAGAAAAGGACTTGGGGGTGCTTGTTGAGGAGAAACTTAACATGAGCTGGCAGTATGTACTCGAAGCCCAGAAAGCAAACCGTATCCTGAGCTGCATCAAAAGGAACGTAACCAGCAGGTTGAGGGAGATGATCCTGCCCATCTACTCTGCTCTCCTGAGACCTCACTTGGAGTATTCTGTGCAGTTCTGGTGTCCTCAACAGAAAAAGGACATAGAACTGTTGGAACAAGTCCAGAGGAGGGCCACAAGGATAATCAGGGGACTGGAGCACCTTCCATATGAAGATAGGATGAGAAAGTTGGGGCTGTTCATCCTGGAGAAGAGAAGGCAGTGTGGAGACCTCATAGCAGCCTTCCAGTATCTGAAGGAGGCCTATAGGGATGCTGGGGAGGGACTCTTCATGAAGGACTGTAGTGAGAGGAGAAAGGGTAACGGGTTCAAACTTAAACAGGGGAAGTTTAGATTGGATATGAGGAAGAAATTCTTTACTGTTTGGGTGGTGAGGCACTGGAATGGGTTGCCCAGAGAAGTTGTGAATCATATGATCATACAATCATAGAATCGTTATGGTTGGAAAAGACCTAAAGATCATCTAGTTCCAACCCCTCCTGCCATGGGCATGGACATCTTCCACTAAACCATGTCACCCAATGATGCTCCATCCCTGGCAGTGTTCAAGGCCAGGCTTGACAGAGCCTTGGATGGCATGGACTAGTGGGGAGGCATCCTTGCCCATGGCAGTGGGTTTGGAACTAGGTGATGTTAAGGTCCTTTCCAACCATAACTATTCTATCATTCTGTTGCCTTGGAATCTTTCTTAGATATATTTGTGCTCTAAAAGAACACACTAGCTACAGTGCAGATAAGGATTTCATGCCATTTTAGCATTTTCAGTGCAAAGCCAAAAATGGATTACCTCTTGTCATGTAGTGGTACACATCTGAAATACTTTTAAGGGATAATTATTTTTCTTGATAGTCTGCAGGGTGACTTCAATATGATCTGTCCTCCCCTATCTAGTGCATAAAACTGAAACAAACACCATTTGTGTGCATTTGCTAAAGCCACATAAATATGAGCACATGTTCACATCTAATCAAAACGGTTGGTAAGCCATAGGTGCCACAGTTATGATTATGGAAAAGGAGCCTCAGCTTACCTTATTGTGGCAGAGTTCCCATGTAGATACTTGCACACCACCTCTAGAAGGGAATATAAGCATGCAAAAATTAACAATGGACAGTCCTCAACACAGTTAGCTTTAATGCATACTTTGCTATTTCAGTTGAAACAACAAAGCCAAGACTTTCAAATGATATTCCTCTGAAGGACTATTCAATGTTTTTAACTGTGAAGTCAATGTTCAGACATTTTGGTGGTCTTTTGCATCAGAAATGTTTGGAATATCCCTGTAAAGAAGCAGGCATTGGAAACACCCTATCATCACACCCTATCATATAATGTGTTAGATGATTCTTCATACCCCAATTCCATTAGTTTTGAAGATTTACCTTTAGCATCAGTTGACATCTGAGGCAGTTCTACCTGGAGTATCTGTGGTAGAGGTGTTTTCTGTTCCTCTGTCTACTGGTTGTTTCCACCATTTCCTCCTTTTCAATACCAAGAGCTGATACAGGGAAAAGTGAAATGGAGAAGCAAATGTCTGGTTGCATACCTCTGCCTTTTTTATCAGCCCATACATTGCACGTGTTCAAGGGTAAATATGCCCAGGACTTACCCGGGGATACAGTATTCCATGTGCTGGTATTTATAGCAATATCTAATAGCTTCCCAGTGAAGAGTCATCCTTCGTTTGGCATCTCAAAGACCACAGACAGATAGGAAAATGTTGAAGGAAGATTTACCCTTTAGCAACATTTCAAAAATCACAATAAGCTGTGAAAATGTCACATACACAATTATCCCTTTGATGTTTGGGTTTTGTTTTTTAATGTTATTGTGAGCTTCTCTTAACACTTAGTCAAACCTCAGGCATCTGTCTATAGGCATATAGATTTATAATTCAGATTCAGGCACCTAAAAGTATGTCTGACACCCTTGGGTGATAAATACTATGTTAGTGTGAGCTGAAGTGACTTATGACCCAGATTACATTCTGAGTTGCCTAAATATTGATTTAGATACTTCACTTCAGACACTCAGTCTGACAACTTGTCTTTCACTGGTACTTTCTTCTCTACACATCCAGTGTCAGCAAGAATAACCTTTCACTTCACTTTTCTCCCACTTAACTTGCTCTTCAGCTAGCTCCCTATGTCTTCCTGATGTCCTATTTTCTTCTACTCTCACTTATCAGTTTGCACTCCGAGGCATATTGCTGGATATATCAAAAGGAGATTATCCCTTATTTGATGTATATATCTTTCTCCAAACCAAATCACTTTTCTCTATGACTTGCGCCACTGGTTAGGCTATATATAAATATATATAAAATACTATATATATATATATATATATAAAAATATATACATAAATTCCACTTTACTTGACATTCTTGGTTTTATTCCTGCCTCTCTGGCTGCTTAGATTGCTTGTCAATTCTGAGGGTTACATCAGGTTTTGTGCAATTATTTGTCTTTAAGCAGTCTGTACTGTACCGGTGTAACCAACATTAAGTATCTTTAATTGACCGTTCTTCTGACATGTAAGCTCATGCACAGATTATCTCTGCCTTGCACTTACCTCATGCAGAGAAATCTCTCTTAACAGTAAATTGCCCACCTTGCACCTTCCCAATTTTCAGGACTATAGATTTTTTTATTAGCATTGAAAGCCAAGATTATGGGAGTAAATAGGATGAGACAACAGGTTTTCAGGTAAAAGAAAGCTTGCCCACTCAAACCTATGTTATGTTTGGTAAAAAGAGAACTTGTACCTTATCTTTCTGGTCCTACCACATCCCATAGTCCTCTAAAATCTCACTGATAATCCCTTTGTGAACCCACAACCAGGCACTGATTTTTTCCTTTGTTGTCCTTGCCAGATGGTATTGCACAGGGCACAGATTTAACCTAGTCTGCATGCACTACAATGTCCTCATTTTAAAAGCATTAGTGGTTAGAATCATGGTAACAAAATAGGAAAGAGGCACCATTGGGCAGAAAAGCACCATACAGTGAGGATGGACTGATCCTGGAGAGCAGTGAATTTTTGGTGATGATGACAAAAAATGAAAAGCAGGTGTTTGCTTCTGCATTGTTTCCCTATAGACCAGATACAGGGTTACATTGACCATCAATATCTGAAGATGCTAATATGGGAAAGTGAAGACAGTAAGATGGACCCTAAATTTCACATGTTGAACTGAAACCAAGGTTCTGAATTTACAGTGTTTAGCTGATTTTAGTACAAAAGAATGAACTTTTCTTAACCCAACTGGAAGAAAACTCAAAAGCTAGAAGGAAGAGTTGAGTTGCTGCTCTATTCTTAGGGTTACTGGATTCATCTTCTAGTTTGGCTTTGATAATGATTAAAAGATTTTACTGCAATTTATGAGCAGCTAATTTAACTTTTTTGCTCTTATGGAATAGATCTTTAATTCAGAAACAAACATAAAGTTGATCTTATAAAGCTTCTTATTAAATATTACTTTCATAGTGTAAACATAACAGACATTTAACACCATGAGAGTGAGATTATGTGGGATTCTCATTTTTGGGATTTTATATGTATTCACAACATGCCATTCTATCAGACGACCTAGGGCACAGGAGACAGTCCTCTGAGACTGAGCTTCCTCAGTGATACTGTCTAGCCTAAAATGATTCTGCAACTTTCATTCCTCTGCTCTTTCCTTAATACTATGAAATTATTTATTTATGCTATAAAATGGATATAAATTGAAATATTGATGACTTCTTGTTGGTATATAATTAATCCGAGAGAAAGAATTTTGAATAACTAGGAATCTATATGAACTATGTGAAAGTGTGACTTTACTTTGAATGATATTCTCAAATCTTTAAGGTATTTAATAATATACTTGGAATATAATTTTCAAAAAATTACAGTCTATATTAGTAATATATATTATATAACAATATAATATAAACTATACTTCTATACTATATATAATGTATATGTATGTCATGGTTTAAGCCCCCCACCCACGCAGTTTTCTCACTCACTCACTGTCTCTCCTCTTTCTTCCCCCAGTCCCGGGGGGATGGGGAGAAGAATCGAAAAAAAAAAAATGCAACTCGCACAGGTTGAGATAAGAACAGTTTAGTAACTAAGGTATAACACAAATCACTACTGCTACCACCAGTAATGATACAAGAGAAATACAAGGAAAGAGAATACAACTGCTCACCAAGCCTGACCCAGCCAGTACAACCCCAGCAACTAACCCTCCCACTGCACCACCACAACCTTCCGGGTCTCTGCTCTCTGGTTTCACATCCTGGACATGACGTGCTGTGGTATGGAATAACCTCTTTGGTCAGTTTGGGTCAGGTGTCCTGTCTCTGCTTCCTCCTGGCTCCCCCTCCTCCCTGGCAGAGCATGAGACTCAGAAAGTCCTTGGCCAGACCAAAACATGACCAAGCAGTAACTGAAAACACTGGTGTTATCAGCGCTGTTCCAAGGCTCAAAATCAAAAACCACAGTGCTGCACCAGCTACCAAGAAGGAGAAAAAACGACTGCTGCTGCTGAACCCATGACAATGTATTATATATTTTTTTATATATTATGTAACTGATCTCATCTATCTGGATTTATGCAAATCTTTTTGACACCATTCAACAACATCCTTGTCTCCACATTGGAGAAACATGAATTTGACAGATGGACCACTCAGTGGAAAAAGACCTGTCTGGATGGTTGCACTCAAAATGTTACAGCCAATGGCTCGATGTCCAAGTGGAGACTGGTGATGAGTGGTGTTCCTCAGGAGATGGTATTGTGCCCGGTCTGTTCAATATCTTTGTGAATGCCATGGACAGTGGAGTTGAGTGCACCCTGAGCAAATTTGTTGATGACACCAAGATGTGTGGTATATTCAACATGCTGGAGGGAAGGAATGCCATCCCGAGGGACCTTGATAGGCTTGGGAAGTGGGCTTCATGGACTGAACCTCATGAAATTCAACAGTCAAGTGCAAGATCCTGGACCTGGGTCAGGGTAAGGATAAGGATAACGCCTTTAAACTGAAAATGGGTAAATTTAGACAAGATATTAGGAAGACATTTTTTACTGTGAGGGTGGTTGAGACAATGGCACAGGTTGCCTAAGGAAGTCGTAAATGCCTCATTCCTGAAAGTGCTCATGGCTGGCTTATATGGGTTTGTCTAGAGGAAGATGTCCCTGTGCATGTCAGGAGTGTTGGAAATAGATGATCTTTAAGGTCTATTTCTCCCCAAAACACTCTACAATTCTATCATTCTATAAATATCAGAAACAATTTTTAAAGCAAGAAAAGTTAAAAATCTGAAGACATTTGGCTGCTTTGAATAATGATGATATAAAGTAGATATTTTCAGTGCGAAATTTTCAAGTGAAAATATGTAAATACATCTTTTAAACAATATATTATTTTGAAGAATGGGATCAGGATAGTTTTCATATTCATTTATAATCTACTTAATGCTCGCTTTGTGAGTTTAAAGGACTGGGCAAACAAAGATAGTGATGATAGTACTGTGAGATACTCTGCCTTTGTGGCAGTCCTGTACACATTGATTGCAATAAAGGTCACCTAGTGTACAGAAAACAAAAGAAGCATTATTCTCAACTGTGGAGCTTCATAAATACTGACTACCTTTTCAAATCTTGTTAAATTCAGTACTTGAGAAAATGCATAGCATACGAATGTTAGACTGTTATTGGGCTCTTCATTAAATCCCATTCTATTTTTCAAAGAAACAGCAAACTCAGAATATGAAACTGAAGGGCAGACGTCCATCACCATCTTCATCAGTTTATTGCAGGAAGCTTATTACAAGAAGGTTTAAGACGCATGAAGGTGAGTTACATGCCTAACTCCTCTTATTAAGGGCCTAAATCTGCATCTAAATGTATAGTCTTGACAGGTTACGTTAGTTCCTAATTACACAATAGTTAAAGTTTGGGTCACTGAAAGTTACATCTGTACATCTGTCATGGCTTAAGCCCAGATGGCAACCCAGAACCATGCTGCTGCTTGCTCACTCTCCCCCTTTCCCCAAACCACAACCCCCCTTCCAAAGAATCAAAAGCATGTAACTCCCCTGGGTTGAGATAAGAACAGTCCAGTAACTAAGGTATGACACAAACCACTGCTGCTACCACCAATAATAATAATGATAAGAGAGAGAGCAAGGGAAGAGAATGCAACCGCTCACCACACGCCAACCCATACCCAGCCTAACCCAGTAGTGATCCCACCCTTCCGGGTTACTGCTGCCAGTTTATATACAGGGCATGATGTGCTGTGGTATGGAATACCTCTTTGGTTAGGTTGGGTCAGGTGTCCTGTCTCTGCTTCCTTCCAGCTTCCCCTCCTCCCTGGCAGAGCATGAGACTCAGAAAGTCCTTGGTCAGAGTGAACATTACTGAGCAGCGACTAAAACCATTGGTGTTATCAGCACAGTTCACAGGCTGAAAGTCAAAACCACAGCACTGCACCAGCTACTAAGAAGGAGAAAAATGACTGCTACTTCTGAACCCAGGACAGTATCCACCTTTTATTCCATACTATTCATGCCACGCTCAGTTCTCACATTTTTCAATATACCATCTATCTTGTCTCAGATATATATATATACATGTCTATATACATCCACACATACACAAAGAGGGAGAGAGAGATCATTCCTTAGTGCATGGACCAATCCCTATAAAGCTGCTGGGTCCACCCTGTCCATGATGTCGGTCTCCACCTCTTGTAACAGCAGTCTTTCAGAGCAGGAGATGCTGCGTGCAGTGTTGGATCGTTGCCTCCTGATGATACCACATAATTTGTCTGGTTTCACCCAAGTTCATTCTTTGCTGGGATGACGGCTGGAGGGAACTCAGGGCCAATCACTGGTAACCTGAAAACATCTAGCTGGTGGGCTATAAAAGTGCTACATAGCAGGCAACAGGATACAGTGGGGTGCATTGGCTGTTTTCCCGTAAAATCAAATCCCCTTGAGGTCTACATTGGACTTCCCCATCTTCCCGCATTACCCACCAGGTATGCCCAGGTCCCTGAGCAAAAGCAATCCCACAAGCAGATTTGCCTTTACGTGAAGCAGAAATAACCCAGCCTGTCTTCCCAGCAAATTCTTTATGTGCACCACAGCAACTTTATCCCCTTCTACAGTATGTAAAGGTTCGGACTGGGCTGGACCAGCCCTGTTGGCAGATCCTCTGGTGTTGACTAACGAGGTGGCTTTTGGTAAATATGTACCCCAGTGTTTGAAAGTCCCACCACCCATTGCTCTCAGTGTAGTTTTTACCAGCCCATGGTACCGTTTGATTTTCCCAGAGGCTGGTGCATGGTAGGGGATGTGATATACCCACTCAATGCCATGCTCTTTGGCCCAAGTGTCTATAAGGCTGTTCTGGAAATGAGTTGGGTTGTCTGACTCAATTCTTTCTGGGGTGCTGTGTCGCCACAAAATCTGTTTCTCAAGGTCCAGGATAGTGTTCTGGGCAGTGGCGTGGGGCAGAGTGTATGTGGATGGCTGGAAACCAACCTTCCAGGAGGTGGTTGCCTCCACCATGGTAAGCACATGGTGCTTGCCTTGGAGGGTTGGTGGGAGTGCAATATAATCAATCTGCCAGGCCTCCCCGTATTTATACTTCAGCCACCGTCCTCTGTACCCAAGCGGCTTTAACCGTTTAGCTTGCTTAATTGCAGCACATATTTCACACTCATGAATAACCTGGGCAATAGCGTCCATTCTTAAATCCACCCCTCTATCACGAGCCCATCTGTATGTTGCATCTCTGCCCTGATGGCTTAAAGTGTCTTGGGCCCACCGGGCCAAAAATAATTCACCTTTATGTTGCCAATCTAGGTCCATCTGAGCGACTTCAATCTTAGCAGCGTTATCCACTTGTTGGCTGTTCTGGTGTTCCTCAAGTGGCCCGACTCTTGGGTACGTGAGCATCTACGTGGCGTACCTTCATCATCAGGTTCTGCACACGGGCAGCGATATCTTGCCACAGTGCAGCAGCCCAGATGGGTTTACCTCTGCGTTGCCAGTTGCTCTGCTTCCGTTGCTGCAACCACCCCCACAGGGCAATTGCCACCATCCATGAGTCAGTATAGAGATAAAGTACCGGCCACTTTTCTCGTTCAGCAATGTCCAAGGCCAGCTGGATGGCTTTCACCTCAGCAAAATGGCTCGATTCACCCTCTCCTGCAGCAGTTTCTCTGCAACTTGTTGTCAAGGACGCCATACAGCTGCCTTCTATCCCCAGTGCTTTCCCACAATACAACAGGACCCATCAGTAAACAAGGCATATTGCTTTTCACTTTCTGACAGTTTATTATATGGTGGGACCTCTTCAGCACACATCACCTCCTCCTCTGGTGGCATTCCAAAATCTTTGCCCTCTGGAAAGTCCGTGATGACTTCTAGAATTCCCGGGCGACTGGGATTTCCTCTTCGAGCTCCTTGTGTAATTAGTGCAGCCCACTTACTCCATGTAGCATCAGCTGCATGATGTATAGAGGAGACCCTGCTTTTGAACATCCAGCCCAGCACGGGCAACCAGGGTGTCAGGAGGAGCTGTGCTTCAGTGCCAATCACTTCCAAAGCAGCTCAACTCCCTTCACAGGCTGCCAATGTCTCTTTTTCAGTTGGGGTATAGCTGGCCTCAGATCCTCTGTATCCCCGACTCCAAAAGCCGAGGGGTCGACCTCAAGTTTCCCCTGGGGCTTTCTGCCAGAGTCTCCAGGTAGGACCGTTCTCCCCAGCTGTGGTGTACAGTACATTTTTCGCATCTGGCCCAGTCCGGACTGGTTCGAGGGCTACTGCATGAACTATCTCGCGTTTAATTTGCTCAAAGGCTTGATGTTGCTCAGGGTCCCATTTAAAATCATTCTTCTTCTGGGTCACATGATAGAGTGGGCTTACAATCAAACTGTAATTTGGGATGTGCATCCTCCAAAGCCCCACAACACCCAAGAAAGCTTGTGTTTCTTTCTTACTGGTTGGTGGCGACATTGCTGTTATCTTGTTGATCACATCTGTGGGGATCTGGCGGCGTCCATCTTGCCATTTTATTCCCCAAAATTGAATCTCCTGTGCAGGTCCCTTGACCTTACTCTGTTTTATGGCAAAACCGGCTGTCAGCAGGATTTGGATTATTTTCCTCCCTTTCTCAAAGACTTCTTCCGCTGTATCACCCCACACGATAATGTCATCAATGTATTGCAGGTGCTCTGGAGCTTGCCCCTGTTCCTATGCAGTCTGGATCAGCCCATGGCAGATGGTAGGGCTGTGTTTTCATGCTTGGATTCTTCCCTAAAGCCCTTTGGAGGTGGCTGGGCGGGCAATTTAGAGCCTTATACTTCTGTGGGACTGATGTGTCAGGCCATCTGATCCACACTGTCCAGTAAATCCAATTGTCCCCTACCTCCATGTGGCTGGAGGCAGGGCCCCTCTTATAGTCATCACATTGGTCATTTATGTCATGTTGACAGGGATTAGTCTTTATTACAGGAGCTGAGGTAAAATCAGCTCTTTCATTCCATCTGGGAACCTGCTCACCAGAGACTGAAGCCACAGCTTTCATGGGATGATCATCCTTTACCTTTGTTCTCCTCTAGAATGCCTTTTGTAATAGCTGAGACATGGGTTGGTACACATGGGAGCTGGATAGGTTGGATAGATTATCTCTCAATTGTTTGAGTTCCTGGGACAGTTTTTCCACAGCTGAAATAATGGAAGGGTGAGATTGTCTTGGAACTCTCAGAGTTGATCAATCATTTCATCCGCTGTTGGTGGGACCATGTCATTCCAGGTTATTGCTGCCAATGAGTGGGCATATGATGATGGTGCATTCCGCGTAAATTTCTGTCATACAGGTCGTGTACATTTGAATTAATCTGGATCTATGGGTACATCCCCGGCATTTGGCTTGATGTGATAGATCATCTGTACAATGGCTGATCCCCTCAGAGACTGGATGCCTTTTTCTAGAGTAGTCCACTTGGCCAAATGACTCATAACATCATCCTTATATGGAAACCTATCTTTCACAGCTGCCAAGAGCCGGTTCCAAAGGCTGCGAGACTGTTTCTCTCTTGCAATTGCTTTGTCAATTCCCCCTTCCCTAGCAAGTGATCCCAGCTGCTTGGCTTCCCTACCTTCTACCTCATGACTGTCGGCCCCACTGTCCCAGCATTAGAGCAACTAGGTGATGATGTGTTCCCCTGGTTGAAGGGTAAAATCTTTTTGCATATTCCATAGCTCGGTTGAGATCAGGGGTTGAGAAGCCGCCTCCTCTTCTTCTTCTCCCTCTGATTCACATACTAATAACTCCTGATCAGATGCTGTCCCGTGTAGTAAGTGCATTGTTTCTTCACCTTGTTTCATATTTCTTGCCTCTTTTTTGCCTTTCCCCTTGCTTACAGGGGCAACTGATATTGGTGTGAATTGGTCCTTTGGTTTAGCTGCAGTGATTATAATTGGTTGGAGATGCTGCAGCATCGGTTGTCAGGGTTTGGGTAGCTGCTGTACTTGTTGCTGGGTTTGGTGTAGCTGCTATGCTTGGAACAGGGTTACCTGTGTTGTCTGCTGTAGTCAGAATTTGAGTAGCTGCTGTACTTGTCACTGGGGCTGGTGTAGCTGCTGTGCTTGGAGCTGGAGTAGCTGCACTGTCTATGACATTCGGAGTTTGAGTAGCTGCTCTACCTGTCACTGACGTTGGTTTAGCTGCTGCACTTGAAGTCAGAGTGGCTGCATTATCTGTTGTAGTCAGAGTTTGGGTAGCTGTTGTGCTTGTCATTAAGGTTGGTGTAGTTGCTGTATTTGGAGTTGGAGTAGCTGCGTTGTCTGTTGCTTTGCCATCAGATCCAGAGACATTTTTTTCCCTTTGAAGGTACTGAATAGTGTTGAACACTGCTCTGTAAACAGAGGCTAGGCCCCAGCATGTTGCCATGAATTGTCCCTCTCCGGTGTGACCAGAATGACAACACACCTCATTTAAGAGTTATATTAATTTTTCTGGATTCTGCACTTGTTCAGTGGTGAAGTTCCAAAGCACTGGAGGGGCCCACTGGCCTAGATACTTGCCCATACTATCCTACACACCCTGCCACTCATGACTGTCCAGCCTTGGGGAAAAACTCTTGGTCCTCCTATATCATCGCCTAACCCTAGACAAGTCGCAAACCCGACTCTGCTTAACTTCCGAGATCAGACGAAATGGTCGTGGGTAAAACACACTCTGTATGTGTGCCAACATGGTGATCCCCATCACAGTCAGCAGGCAGGTCTCAAGGGTACCCAAAGGCCATTCAAAACCCACAGAACTCTCAAAGGATGCTGTAAGTAATCTGGTGGGGATGCTGGGAAGGTAAAGGAATGTCTCCTTCATAGGTTGACCACACAAGGATGAGGAAAAAGATGTGTAATTGCTAAACACTTCTATTTTGTACCTCCCAAAGTATAGAAGTGGTGACCACACTGGGAACACAAGCCAGACCAGTTTTATGATCAATGATTCTATTGTATTACAAGTCATTACCATAAAGTAAAATGAAATAAGAACCTTAGCCCAAGCCCTGCAGCAGATAAGCATTAAACCAGCAAATACTGGCTGTAAGTAAGATACGACATGCTGAAACTCCAAAATCAAGAGCAACAACTTTCAGAGCCAATATATCAGCATTGTGACGAGTGACTATTAATCCGAAACAATGAATGCTTACCACAAATACGATTAGACACACCGTTAGTCAGATCTGTCGCTATCTCAACCCTTCGTACCTCATTTGGGCGCCAAAAAGAACTATCGTGGTTTAAGCCCACCTGGTAACTGAGAACCACTCAGCCACTTGATCACTCTCCCCACTTCCCCTCCCCGCTCCAGGAGGGATGGGAAGGAGAATCAAAAGAATGTAACTCCCACGGGTTGAGATAAGAACAGTCCAGTAACTAAGGTATGACACAAACCCACTACTGCTACCACCAATAATAATAATGATAAGGGAAAGAACAAGGGAAGAGAATACAATCGCTCAACACCCACCAAACGATACCCAGCCTGACCCAGCAGTGATCTAGCCCTTCCGGGTCACTGCTGCCAGTTTATATACAGGGCATGACGTGCTGTGGTATGGAATACTACTTTGGTTAGATTGGGTCAGGTGTTCTGTCTCTGCTTCCTTCCGGCTTCCCCTCTTCCTTGGAAGAGCATGAGACTCAGAAAATCCTTGGTCAGAGTGAACATTACTGAGCAGCAACTAAAACCATTGGTGTTATCAGTGCTGTTTCTAGGCCGAAAGTCAAAACCACAGCACTGCACCAGTTACTAAGAAGGAGAAAAAAATGACCATTACTGCTGAACCCAAGACAACATCTGAAAGAACACAAAAATCTATTTTTATATTTGCCCTATGGTTACTGATTACTTTGCTTTGCCCAACACCACATTGGTTAAAATTTTAATCTAATATAGGCTATATGAATGTGAAACAAATTAACTGCACAACTTGTTCAAGGGTTGGAGATGCAGGAATGTCTGAAAAGATGTGCTGCTGAGCATACGTCTGTGTACAAAGTTGACTACTCCATTTCAAAGCTCTTGGACAGGCACAGGCAACCTGGCACAAAAGTTACAATAAGCCAGCCTATAATCAATTTGCAGCCCTCTCTCAGCCAAGTATTAGTGCTACCTTGGCCTGAGTCAGGGAATACATGTGCACTGAAAAATGTGAGAGGCCTTTGCTGGAGGGTTAAATGCTTTGTACAGAAACAGAGAAGGGAGATAAGAGAGGGAGAAACAGGTGAAATAATGCTGCCAGGAGTCTAAGGTTCATAGGGCACAGATTAGCCCTCTCACACTGACAGAGAAATAAGGGTCCCAAAACCACATCTTTCAATATCAAGCCTTCCATCATCACCGCCCAAGGTCAGAGAGGCCTTGGGTTCACCCTAAGCATAGTCCAGCTCAGCAGAACCATCCACTGTGAGTAGCAAACAAAACTAATGCTGCAGTCAGATTCCAGAGCCTGGGAGCAAAGGAAAGAAGTAAACTTCGACAGGAGATGCCTTCCGTGACCTGCAATGAAATAGCATGTGCTGTGTTGTCTTTTGTCAGGTGGGAAACCCAGAGATCTGTCTCTATCATGTACACACCTCCCTGCTCACCTGTGACCTGTTGGGAATCCCATTACCCAGTCAGGGTGCATGTATTGGCAACAATTTAAGAAGCTGGACTTATTTCATTTTACATTTACAAGAAAGTATTTTTTTGTAGCCTTGCTGTACACACACCACTACGCCACAAGGAGTAGTAAGGCCTAAAGACTGAAACAAAAGACTAATTTCACTTAAAATCAAGAGTTAGAGATTAACAACCAGTAAGATGACAATTCATACAGTATCTACAGTTAGTCACTTTACATGACATAGGAAACAGAAATGTGTTTGCTCTAAAGTCCTGTCCATAACATCACATTTCAAGGACAGTCTCATAGAACGGTCTTCATAGCTGTGTGTCGTTCTACCTTTGTGGCCAGTGTAGGCTAATCTCACCTTGTTAAATGTTTGAGCTCTGATTCTGTACAGGAAAGAGAAGCAGTTCAAAATGCAGTTCATCATCAAACCTTCAGTTACCCTAATCTCTTAATACTTAGTGGTTTCAAGGCTTGAAAAATGTGCTGCTTTCATTTCCTATTCTATGAATGTGGGACTCACTTCCTATGTTTTCCCATGTTTCATCCTCCTGTCTCTGCGTACATTTAATCTTAGGGCTGCTTCTTCTCTTCATCCTGCATATTTCTGCTTCTGTTTTGTTAATGAAGTGAATCCCTTCCTCTTTTTCTTGTTATGTATTACGCTGTTCTTTTTACTATCCTCCAGGTTGAAACCTGGGCCATACTGCTCACATCATGTTCCATGGCTGATGTCCATGATTTTCTACAATGCCCAAGGCTTGTCAGCCTTTATAGCAAGCATGTTGCCTTTCTTGTATCTACCCATACAATCAAATATTTTCTCTCTCATCTCTGGCCTCATCTATGCATCTGGACTTCTCATTTTAGATACTAGCATATGCTGTCCTCATGCACTCAGACAAAGGTTTCTTTGAATATTACATTAATTTTCTGCCAGCTTTTCATTAGCATTTCCTTAATCTTCATCCTGTGTTATCAGCTTTGTGACCTCTTGGTGGGTGTCATCACTCTATCCTAGCGCTGATCCCTTACTTCAGAAACCAACCAGAGTCAGGTGTTTTAATGTCAATTCTCAGCTGGTCTCAGTCAGCACCAGCTCCTGGAATTACATCAGTTCCAGGGGCTATGCTACTTTTGGAGCACCTGAAATTAAAAAGGGGGATATAGATGAACTTTATTTGTATCTAAAATCTAGCTCTTATGAGATTCACGAGTTCAGTCCCAAATCCACTAAATCCCATGTAAGATTTTGAATACCCTTGAGAAGGAAATTTGGTCTCTTCCCCCCTGATGAATTAAGTACCAGTTGTACAAGGATCTGAAATATGACCTTCATGCATATATATGCCAGAAATAATTGATACATTCACTAGTAGACACACATGGAAATAACCCATTTCATGTACCTGGCACTGGTGCGTTTGTAGGTGGCCATTTACAAACACTGCAATGTATTTGTCTACCAAAAAAAAAAAAAAAACTAACCACAACAAAAAAAAACAACCAACCAACCAAAAAAACCCAAAAAATACCTTCCAGGTTTTATCTAAATCAGAAAAGATTGGAAAGGAGTTTTTTTTTTTGTTTCTACTAAACACATCTGTCGGCTTGTCTATATACACTCATGCAGAAATTTCCAGTCATTCAAGTCTCCAGGGTGTTTGAAAATGTCTGAAGTCTCTTTAAAGAGCAGATTAGCGTGTATCCTAAAAGTTAGACTGTAATACTATTTAACTGCTCTATTTTTCCATTATGGGCCTGTCAGCAGGAATATGTTGCCCTATAGTACATGACAAGTGAAAACGCTAGTAACATTATTTTTCATAGACAGAAAAAATACCAAAGAAGCAATTTCTTAGCTAAAATGTCACCTGTTAGATGCATGGGGCTCACTATATTTTGTTGCCCTGGTAACGAATGGTGTAAAATGACTCCTTTGCACAGCTCCATCAGAATGATTGCATCCTGTTTTTTCCATCATTTTACAAGAGGCTGTTTTCATTCTCCCTTCCTGACCATATTAAGTGTAACAAGATTGAATTACTGTGTTGTACCCTCTCCATCCTATGTGGATTTAAGAGTTGATATTGATGTACTCAGAACTATGTTCTTCTTCAAGAAAAAAAAAAGCTACAAATTATAATGAATTTGACTTTTATGTATCGACCACTCAAGTAGTGAAGTAGTGTTTCTGCACCCAGGGGACAGACATGGCATGATCAGCATTTTTCACTTGAACGAATCCAATTGATAAAACAATATATTCAGTGTCATTTTGTTTGATCTCCAGGTTTAACAATAGTCATGCTAAAAGTAGATACATTACACCATAAATTTTACTCATAAAAAATGTTCTAGCCATTGCTTTATACAGCTGCACTCTTTCCAACTTTTCACTGAGCAGGGCAGAAAAAGATGAGTAGAAATATTGTGTTAAGAGCATGTAAGTGTGGGCAAGTGGCTGACAAGTATTGGAAATACTTATGTATTTACAGGTAGAAAACCAAACACAGCACCATTAGGTGGGTGGTGTTCAGCTCATCTCTTAACGTATGTGCACCTCCAGACCAAATACCACTATTTTCACACTGACACTGCATTTCTAGGCAGCTGCAGAACCAAGTGAAGTGTCATCATGTAAGTATTAAGGGTACGCAAGAATGTTTTGAACATTCCTCAGCGTTATGGTAACCTTAGGACAGCACCTAAATTTCCTAGTTATATAAACAATCACTGTACTCGTCGCTAAGATACAAATACAATACTACCAAACTCTTATTGCTTGAAGAGAATGATATTCATCCAACTTACAGAGGATTAAAGGCACAAAGAAGGTTACTAGCAATGCAACTTTGTATAATAAACCACAGGATATGGACTACCATAATTAAAACTTTAATTACTAAAATTTATGTGTTACAGAATTTTTCTGTAAGATAAGCAAAATCTTAAAAAAAAAAAAAAAGTTTAACCCTATGTATGTAATGGAATTTTTTACACAGAATGTCTTCTCTATAGGTAATATTTCATTTGGGATTACAATCCAGAAAAAGATGAAGGGGAAGAAGGTGAATGGTTGGTGAATGGTTTGTCTAGCTCCTGCCTTGCTTGCTGTTGATGCTTGCAATGGCTTTGCCTGGTCATAAAGCAGCTGCAACATGAGTAGTCTGAAATCACCAGTGGAAAGTTGATGTGGATGGTTGTGTTGTGTTATTACCTTTAAGGGTTCCTTAAATGACATGAGATTTCCCACTATATCCCTAAGGAGTTTATAAATCTTTGTACCCCTAGAATACCTGTAAAACCAGAGTTGGATAGCCAATTTTGTTATTTTTCATTTTTTTCTACCTTCTGAACTGCCTAACCTCCTTTGTCATATGTTCCTACCAGTATTCATACTTGGGAACTGGATCATGCACAATACATTTGGGCATAGCTCAGTTGTGTCTGGCAATGATAAAAATTTCTGCTTAAAGAAAGACTCTCTTTGCAAAACTTGTGTCATCACAGGCTCTTTTTAATTCCTTTGCTTAAAAATCATCCATCAGGAGCAGCAGACTCCAGCTGGTGAAGTTAAACAAGTTAACCGAAGCAGGGTTAGCGATCACACCCTCATAGTGACTGTGGGCTCTGAACTTATTGCCTGGCTGTGCACCCATTTATTATCATATCTTTCAGCAGAGCCTGGAATGCCTAGGAAATCCCAGATGAAAGGCAGATGGAGATTCCGATTTGCTTAACAAAACTGGAATAATAGTAATAATAACAACAATAACGATAATGGTAATAATAGCTTCCTAAGATCTAACAACAGCACAATGTCCAGCTTGTGAATAGCTGATGTGGTACACGCTCACGCTGTTGTTTTCAGAAGCTGTACTTGGCTTAAAATAATGTATATTTCTCTTCTTTTTTTTTTTTTTTTTTTTTCTTTACTGTTCTGTAATGATGGCCTAGAGGATAATCTGCTCTCTTTGGGGTGCGGGTATAAGAGCTTTTTCATTTTGTGTTCAATCACTGAAACCATTCCTCATCTATATTTTAGGGAAGGTGAAGGCTGCCACGCATTACTGCCCTGTGAAAATATTTCCTTTGCAGGATTACAGCAGCAGGAGGAACTAACAAGCATGGAAAGCCCTTTCTGGAGCGCATCACACCTAGTGGGCTTGGGCGCTCAGCTGAGAAATTTCAGGGTGGCCGGGAGTTCAGGAGGTAGGGCACATACCAGGGAAAGAAATGCTGTGAGTGGTTGGAGAAGCAGGAAAGAGCAGAGGCATGGCAACAAAGAAACCCAGTCTAATCTCCCCTACCTTTGATATGTTGCTGCTTGTTCTCTACTGGCTGAAAGAAGCTGTTCCCTGCCTTCTGATAAGTATTACGAAGGCAGTTATTTATGTTTTGGATTCATGAACACGCTATTCTTACACCAAATTGTACTGCTGCTCTCTTCAGACACAAAAAGGCTGACAACCTTTATGCAGCCTTTATGCAGCTCTGGGTTAAATTTCTGATTATCTTTTTCCTGGACTAGCTGGGGAGAATGAGGGGGGGAGAGTGATGGTGGGGAGAGAGATTTTTTTTTTTTTTTAGGATAATTGGACATCCTGTCTACAATCATCACAGACCTCCGAATGAATAGAGGACTCATCTTTGCTGAGCTCGCATGGTCATTCAGCGCACACAAGCATAAATAAGATTCATTTTAAAAAAGGTAAATCCCTCTGCAAGGATAATTAAATGGTGATGAGGAACCCTACCATAACAAAACTCCTCAACAGAAAATGAACTTTGCCTCCTTTATGCTTTTATGTGTCTGAGTGTATGAGACTGCTGGTAAGTATTCGTCATACAAACACATTAACAAATGTAATCTTTCGTCACTGCTATTCACTGTGATCCTTTACAGTAAGGCAGTCAATTGTCTTTCTGAAACCTCAATATTCCTCTCTTTCACCCTTTTCCCCTAGAAGGTCATTTAAAAATTTCTTTTGACAGGCCTAACTGATCTTATCATAAATCATCCAACACACACACACAGGCACAGCACCTAATCAGGATGTTGCTGGCTAAATTAGCCCTGCTGATTTGATATAGCTGGATAGAGTTTTATGATACCCTGTGATTGTAAATATGTCTGCTCTCATTCACAGCCTGGAAAGGCTGAAGGGCCATTACATCTTAATTGGGTAATTTCTTTTTAAATCTCTGCATGCTGGGTTGCTGCTCCCACAGCAGCCAGTCCAGGGCATTGATCTTAGTCCTTGCTCAGCTCCAGAAAATTCTGGGAATATGTCTCCCACCTACTTCTGTCATGTTGATTTTCAAGTGTTCCGAAAAGCCACAGCTGGCATTTTGGGGATATGCAGATGGCAGTGGGGAGAGCAGCCTGGAAGCTGTTGACACATTCATGTTTAGATAGAAAGAGCGTATGACTGCTCCCCAGTGCCAAGGGATCATGGTGGACCAAGCAGTCTACATAGAGTAAGTACTACAGAGTACATAATTGCAAAAGAAGGAGATTGAAATAATCTTAAATTTTTGCCATTTCCAGATTTTAAGAGGAGAAGGAATTCATCTTTCTGCAGTGGAAAGACAGTATTATTGGAGTTGCATTCCTGTAAAGTTTATTATTGCCTTAAAAACACAAAATCCAGTTAGGTGTTCATGTACATGCATACATACACATGTATGTATATATTTTCATATAAATACTTTTATTTTGCTTTATTTTTTGATGAATTTAAGATATACTCCCCCCCCCCAAAAAAAAAAAAAAACAAAAAAAAAAACAAAACAAAACAAAACAAAACACCAAAAACCAGAAAAACAAAGTATTTATCACAGGTTTTATGTTTTAGGTCGCTGTTATAGAAAACATTTTTCTGACATTTCTATGCAGAACACCAGCTCTGTAAAATTATTTTTTGCTCCAAGTATAGCTGGGCAATGGTTGGGAGGCTGTTGGTGAGCTACATAGTACGGCTCTTTTAATTCATACACTTCTAAATTAAGCCTATGCCATCTTAACAGCCCCCACAGTCACTTGTTCTAGCTGGGGGTTTTGGTAATCTCCGTCCAGTTTCAGAGAGCAACAAAAGTGCTCTCCTCCAAAGCAAAGCCATCAGAGTTAGCACTTCAGGCTAAGGGGCTAAAGAACAAAAGGCACCAGCAGGCTGATGAACATCACTCTGTGATGTGATGCTCCGGGAAAAAGGGGCACACCAGTGGGTCAGGACTGGGGAAAACACTATGAATTGACTTTATGGACTTTTATGAGAAGTCAAGCCAGTCTAACTCGTACTGTCACTACAGTTAAATTATTTTACCTTGTTTTAATGTCAATTTGCACCAAAAAAACCAACCAACCAAACAAACAAAAAAAAACAAACCCAAAAAACAAACCAAAAAACCCAACACCAAACGTAGGACTATTAACTATTATAGATTACATGACAGTACCCAGCCTTATGAATGCTCCAGGCTGTACAGCGACAGTGCCAAAAGATGAGCAGGAGAGTGCATGACTGTTTTTGTAAGGAGAAAAAAGACCAGGGAGTGGGAAATCATGGTGTGTGATTCCTACAACCACTGAATCTACTCAGTAGATTATTTTTTCTTTAAAAAGAGGCAGCAATCAGCACTGATTGAAATACCTTTGAATGCAGTTATAATGAAATTCCATTTCTCTCCCATACCAGAGTTACAGCCATTGTTGGTAATGGTCTCCTTCAGAGCAATACAGTCATTGCTGCCTTGTAAGGTACCATGGGAAGCAGAGGCAGGCAATCCCAGAATACAATTTAACAATAAGAGTTTGCTGTAGAGATATGCCAAGGGTTTGTCTGCCTGCTTTCTGGATCTATCTTGAGAAAAAGAGAATAAGCTACGCCTATTCTGTAGGAACAATGAAGAAGTGTCTTTTTACATCCAAAATGGCAATTTGGGTAATTCTACTTTGCTGTCCAGATCCCTAGCATTATATTTTATTCGCATAATGATCCACTGTTTTAGATATTGATTATGCTGGATTGAAACTGGTTTTGTGGCAGGTCAGATCAAACTCAGTTTTGAATGATATGATATAACACAACCCTGTGGATAAATCAGAAAAACTGCTGCTTCAAAGGAACACTGCTTGAGAAGCAGACTTGCTACTCTAATCACTCGAAATAATTTATTTGTATTCAGTACTGCCATTGACCTGCAGTAAGTAACAGGTGATTTTTGTTGTTAATGGATAGGATGAAAAAGATGAAGTCCTTTGCAAATAGAGTTTTTTAGTTTCCTATATAATTAGAAACACAAAAAAAGCTTAGGATAATACACAGTGAAATTGTATATCTGGCTGTCATGTTTTCAGCCCTGATAATATGAAGTGCTTCCTGCATCAGTCCCAAGTTTCACTCCTTACTGTTATTTCATTTCGACATTTGCATGAACCAGTGATCTTTTATCTTCCTTCAAACCTGGCTCCTAAAGAGTTAAAATATCCTGAAAACCAGATCTCTCTTCCTAGTAGTTTTTTTCAACAAGTAGTGAGTACATTTCTGACCTGTAAAACATTCCTCCTGATCTTCCTTTTTGCTTTAAAAGGAGGCTCCCTGATGGACTCTTATAGCATCCGAGCACCCCACTCAGCTGCAGCTCTTGGACCTCATAATGGGCTGCTCCTGACGCCAATGTGCTGTCTGGGAAGGGCGGGTGATCATGAAACTTGGGAAATGGCAAAAAATCAACATCTGTGGATCAGCCATAGGACACCTCATGAAAAGGGGGCTTCTACTAGTCGTTGGTACCTGACTGTTTTGCCTGCTACAGTGGCCTAAAAAGGTCAGATACTAGCAAGGCTAGGGCAATTCTAAGTGGGATAGAAGCAGTGGGATTCACGCCATCTAACCTTATGCAGCTATGGCGTAGATGCCCACAACCCAGTTAGTCATCCTTTGTAGTCAAATGGGAAGGAAGAAGCATTTGTTTGATTTCATTTTAGTGAAGGCTAAAATAGGAAAGAAGGATTGCTCCTTATATGTGCCAGCTCCTCTACAAGGACTGCAAAAATAGTTGAGAAAACTAGGCCTGGTGTACACAAACACTTTGCAAACATTTAAAGTTACTGAGGTGAATACACCAAGGTTTTTGCTGAGTGACTCCAGCTAAAGTCAACAGGAGTGACATGGCAGAAACTTGCCCTGAAAATCCATTGCTGTAAGAGCTGTCAGAGTAAATTAGTAGTAGGAGAAAACATTTCTATGTTTATATATGTATATATATGTATATATGTATATGTATATGTATATACATGTATATGTATTATATATGTAAATATATGCCCTAAAAAGCCACCATACCAAACAACAAAGGCCAAACAAAACCACTTGTACAGGCATATGCATATTTTAAACCAGTGCTGCTAGAGAATGATTTGACTGGACAAGCTTAAGTAATTCCAACAGAAAAGCCAGGCAAGCAAAGTTTCCTGAACAACTTCAGAAAATCTCTTGGCGACACCTTTATATTGTAGTGGTATTTTTGATTTTCCATTTGAGTAAAAAGGGTGAAATCTACGTAAATTACATACATTAATGAATATGTCTGCATCCAGGACAGAGATTGTCCCTTGCTCATTTCAGTAACTATTCTTAAAGAGATAACCAAGGGCCTTCACTTCTGCTTGTGAGACAATGTCCTGCTTGGCCTCAGAGAAATGCAAAACAAGAACAGATGACTAGACCCTGAAGCAATTTCAAACCTGAAAGAAATCACACATTTCTGATAGTGAGGGTGATAAATGTTTTCGCCAAAACACGAGTTATGCTTCATTTAGATGTAAATTAATGGGTTTAATACATAGATACTTGGATGATGTTTTAAAGTGTGTGACTTACAGGAAGTAAGATGAGATGTGATGAGATGAGATGAGATGAGACGAGATAAAATGAGAGGAGATGAGAGGACATGATCTTGCAGTCCCTTCTGGCTACCTTTTCTCAGAGATGTAATACCAGGCATTGGGTCACGACCTCTGTGAAAATTCTATACTTGACCTCTTTTCCTCTCTGCACACAGTGCCTTACAAAACAATGTTTCCCACATTTTACAACAATGGATTAATCATCTGATTTTGCTTCCAATGCAGTACAGCAGTTGAAAGTGAGTGACTTTTTTTCCATATCCTTCTTTCAAAGATTCTGCTATATGCTAGCCAGCCAGCTCCGTTTGATGATCCTGCCAAATTGCCTGTTACCAAATTGCTTGTTGTTTCTGGCTTTCACAATACAGAATCAGAGCTTCTAGAAGCAGGGCATTGTCTCTCGGCATGCATCATTTCCCGAGAAAACCAATAAAGTTTAGGTCATAAGTGGTGAGAAACTTGATGGCTGCTCCCTATTACTCTGTGATGCTTCAGTAATCATGCAAAGAAGACTGAGATCCTTGTGCCTTGCAATGCTTAACTCCTGCATTGTTTTCACATCTAAGTGATCCAGAATTCAGGTGCCTAGAGCTGATTTTCTACAAAAGAAGAGGAAATAATGGAGCCTCATAGCAGTGCATTGCATTTGATTTCTTTGTGCAAAGCAAGGAAAATAGCTAGAATTTATCTCCACTCTAAAAAAAAAAAAAAAAAAAAAAACACCAAAAAAAAAACCCAAAAAAAACCAACAAAGGAGGTAGCTCATTTATTAATGAAAAAGGCATGATGACTATCAGTATATAGGACTCTATCTGCCTCCTGCTCTCAGACTCCAACAGGTGAGGTTATAAGAAAAACACTGAGACAGAATTGCGTAACAACACTTGAAATTTTTGAGACATCATGCTGATGAATTTTCTGGACCAGCTGTCTCAAGTCTTTGAAGAAGTCACCTTCTTTGGTTTGCAATTTTAAAAGAGATGTAAAGAGCTATCTTATTTATAGTTGGCCCTAATGAAGGCCACATTATATTTTCTCACAACAAGCAAGAAATGACAGTCAGTGAGAGGCATGCTCTAGAGTAAAGACTTCCACCAAGATGGCAGGATTTGCCTTTGCACTACTGGCCAGATTCACATCTAATGTATTGCCAAAAGATTTGGGCTATCTTCATGGAGAACTTTTTTTTTCTGTGATTGCCTTATGCCTTTTTTTCTCCACATGTAGAAAATAGCTTTCACGTCTACCTTTTCATGAATACTTTCCTGAAATGGGTTATAGCTGAAAAGGGAACCACAGTTCCCAGCTTCTCATGGAATCCATCCCTCCCTACTTATGACTCCAGCTCAATGAAGACCCTGCAAGTAGGTGTGTGCTTGATGTCACTGAGCTGGTTGTTTTGTTGGCTGGGAGCTAACTCTCTGTTGTCATAAGATCTCTCTCATGCAGATCTAAAGATGCAGTCTTGTCCTGAATCTCTAGCTAGTCAGAACACAATTCTTCAAATTAATTGATCTCATTTCCTGCCAGACTTCTGTGCCTATTAGCCAATGTGATGCCAACTGTAGTTCCTTCAGTACATCTGAAACGAAGGGCTATTATTTCTGGCTAAATTCCAGCAGGCTCATTGCCTTCTGCTTCTTTTAAAATTCCCTCTGCAATTATACTGGATAAGATTATTTGGTCTTTTTTTTGTTAGGTTGGTTTTCGGCTTTTTTGTTGTTGTTTTTTATTTATTATTATTATTTTTTTTTTTAATTTTGAACTTCCTTGTATTATCTTTTGTATAGCTGTGCTCTGTGTGCCATCTTCCACACCAGAACTGGCTGCATTTAAGCAACAAAGAAAGTAATCTTTCAGAATACAGTAATCAATCTCTACATTCTGTAGGGCATAGAGTGTTTTAATACAATTTTGAGGTTTGCCATTGATGTTAGCTGGGATTACTAATCAGTTTATAAGACCGGTCCTACATTTTGGACTGTTTAGGTGAAAGGTGCTGTATAAATGTCATTATACACATGAGATGCTTCTGGAGGTGGGTGTGAAAGACATCTAGAAGACAGAGCCTTTTAAATGGCAGTAACAGGCAGATTCCTAGCTGACAAATTAACTTATCTGACAAGAACTGGTGGGCAGTACAGTGTGTCCCAGGAGAAGATATCCCTCTCTTTCAACAGATGGATTTGTTTCTTCCTATTAAAAGACATTTTTAAGTAAAATATGATATAATGCCTGAATTCGATTTTACAAGTATGAAGCACACTGTGAGTAATCACATTGCTTCAGGCACGATAGATGCTGCTTTCTGCAACATTATTTTTTCGAGCTTCATGGACTGTGTACAGGCACACAATGTAATCTATAATTGAACTAAACTGTGTGAAAGGGTTTGTTACAAGGCTAATATGGTAATGAGTATAATCTATGAGTCTGCTGGGGAAAAAAAAGCAAACCCAAAATAAACAGCATAGGAACATATATTTTTTTGCATTTTTGGTGGCTGGAAGAGAAAAAAAAGGGGGAAAGGTATCCTCATTAAGTGTGGTTTCAGGCTGGATAACGTTCCCTCATCTTCAGGCAATTTCCCCGCTTCGAGACTGCAGTTGCAGATGTGGGGCCAGAGGTCGAACTGTCCACGTTGACTGTTCGGGAGACAGCAGAGGGCAGTGCAGAGCTAAGGCTGGCGCCCCAACCACAGTCCTGGCAGTAAATTTTCTTTGTTATTAAATAAAATCATAGGGACAATTTAGCCTCAGAGGAAATTAAACTGCTAATTACATGTATTAAAAAAAAAAAAACACCAAAAATGGGCCCGGTTGTTGCAAAAAAAAAAAAAAAAAGAAAAAAGAAAAAATCAGACTCACCCATCTCGGTTTCTTGCATTTAAAATATGCAAACATGGTAGCAGAAAGGACTTTGAGGAGATTTTGTAAGAGTTTTATGTGTGTACGTGCCTCTGTGTGTATGTCGTACCTCTGTGTGTGGGTGCACATGCTTGTGTTTACAAGATAGTGCGTCTGTATGAGAGGGTAATCTAACAGTTTCTACAGCCCATCTCCTGCAGAGTAAACAATAGTGCTTTTTTTCTCTTTCATTTATCCAAGCCAATGTCTTTATAAATGTTGGATAATATGCCCTTGGGTAACATAAGGGCAAAGCTCTAATTGAATCAGGTCAAGACTCCACACATTATCTCTGATAGCACTTTTTAAAATGTAGCTTCCTCTGTTAGATTATCTGCCTCTGAATCACTGTATTGGAGGTTATTCTGACATTAAGAAATTAGCAATGGGGATCTTATAAATATACAGTTGCAAGAATTATTGGTTGGTGATGTCAAGCTTGCACAGATCTGTTAATAATCCTGATAGTTGTTAAAAACCATCTCAGCAAAATCAAAGGATATCTTATGACTTACAAATGTATATAAGCCATAAAGAAGGATAAATATCTAGTGTTTTAGATTATTTGAAAGCCTTTAGTACCATGAAATGCTTGTTCCTTTCATATGCCTTTTTCTTTAAGACAATTGAATACTAAGCCTGAAACAGAGACCAAAGGGCCAAAACAGATAATGTTTTTATTGCATGCCACAGATATAGCAGTCTACATGGCTAACAAGTTAGCCATTAAAACATAATTGGGCACTCACCGTTGCATCATCATTTTGAAGCTTTGCTGATTGGCACCTGCTTCCAAACAAAATGACTTGGGATATCCTGTCTTTACAGCAGCACAATGCTTCTGGAACTGAAATTCTCATTTTCCTGTATGTCCCCATTAGTGCTTCTGACAGTTTCATGCCTGGAAAGATCTGCAGTTTGTATCATGCCTGGAAATATCTGCTGTTTGTATCTACAGGCAGAACTGAAAAGTCACACTAAAAAAGTTTAAAAGTGTGGAAATACTGTCTTTTGGTAGACTAAACAAGGCATTTCTTGGGCATCCCACTTTGTGCAGTGCAGTCATGCTAGAAACAAGAGACAACCTCCATCAGAAAAATAAGATCAACAGGGTTATTTCTTAGGTTAAAAGATTAACATCTAACACTTTTTTGCTCTCAGGATGAGAAATTCTGTCATCTGAGAAAGCAAAAATTTGGCATACATCCAGATTGAATGCTGACGGTATATCTCTCACGTATATTTTTCAGTTTATCCTTCTAAATCTTTTAAAGATCCCTTGAAAAGATAATAATGATCCATTTTGCTCATTCATAAAGAGCTTTGAACTGAAGGCTTTTTCTTGGGTATATAGTTAGAGCATTAAAGGCAGTATGGGTAGAACAGCCAATCAGAGTAATGAGTCTCCGCTGCTTGAGAAAGTGAGATTAATCTAAATCAAATACTTTCTACTATGGCAATTTTAACTAATTCCCTCATGAAAGTATAAGAGAGATGTGAAACCCCTACAGTCAGCATAAACCTCCTGGTAGGCCTAGACAGGTAATACCTTTTAAGCTTGTTAATGTCTTATCCTGCTGGTTTCTACAACTGACTCAAAGAACAGCTGAGTACTTCTCAACCTGTCATTACAGAGAAAAGAAACTTTCAGCATGGAGATGTAAAGGGTGATGCTGTGCTTTATATGTCATGGATTGATAATACTGGTATGGCTAGTGCTGGCTGGACTGATGTAATCAATGCCTTCATTAGTTTTTTCATGCATTTGTAATAGGTAGACCGAAATATTTAGGAAGAAAATTGTCTCAAAATTAGAGGTTTATTTATTTATTCATTGTCAGTCAAAGGTTGCTGTTGAAGCTGTTCAGGCTACATGAGGGTCTTTTCACCAGGGGGTCCATAAGCACACCTGGCCCATGGAATAACATGTTGCATGTGAAGAAGATGGAAGTGCTACCTATCAAGATGGGCTAGTTTAGCTGCTACTCTTTTTGCTGGAACGACATTTTCTATGTGGTTACATAAATTCTTTACAGTACCAAAATTCATGTTTTGACATTGTTTTTACAACTGTAGTAATTTATGTCTCTGTTTCAGCAGTTGTACAATACCAATAGGGGATCTAGACCAATATACATAATCTAAGAATATGTTTTTTTTTCCCGCTAAAGTTCCTCTTGTCAGTGTTAAATGAAGATTCATTTAGAAAACCAGTATTATTAATACAATAAAAAGTCTTTGCAAATCTGTATATTACAAAGGAGAAAACAGGAGAGACAAAAGTTTAAGAAATATATTCAGAATCATGCTGCCAGAAAATATAAGAATATATCTTTGATCTCATGATTTTCCCTATTCCAGAAAATATCAATCAGAATGCCTGTTCAAAGGAAAAGCAGCACAGGACATCTGACAAACACGGAAGGTGCTGTTTTCATTTAGGTAGAAATTCTACTGACTTCCCTTCCTATTTTTATCAGTTTGTCTCCACTCCTACCACAACTGAATAATTCCCTGGTGATCATGGCTCTTCTGATGCTGCTACTGGGTCTTTTATACTAATCTCTTCTGATGCTGCTGGGGTAGTATACAAAAGCCACAAAGAAAGTGCAAAAATGCTTGCTTATATTTTATTTTTTATTACTGCTAGTTTAGAACAGGGAAAAGTGCTTGCTGAGAACTGAAATATTTGCTCCAATTAGCAATGAATGATGCAATTCACAGTCTCTAGTTATGGTTTGATACAAAGGTAATTAGAGTAGAACATCACAGAATTGTTATGTTTTTCTTACTGCTGTTGTTAGAGACAATGTCTCATGCTTCAAAAGAAACTCTGTTATGGGCACTTTGATAATAATAATACAAAACTTCTGTGCTAAAAGTTATTATCAAGCACCTAGCAATTTAGCACAGTAAATTCTCAGCTACTGGATATTGTATCAGTGGTTTTGTAGAAGTTTTATCCATCAAGTTGTGAGAGATTTTTTGTGTTATTGTCTTTATCATCTAGCCTGATTCTTGCAAGGGTGTAAAAAAATATGACTGACTGTTGGAGGCCATGACTAGACAGTATATAGTGTATGAACAATTTTAAGACTTTAACCTAGTGAGATATTTATATTCCAATTCCATTAAGAATTGATACCTTATTTCCTTCTTTACTGAGTAAAACTATTAACAAATCCACTGTGAACATATAAGTGCTATTTAAATACATATACACGACCAGTTTTTCCCTTTGTCCTAGAATGTTTCAAGGTGTAGTCTGCTTAAAAAGCAGCCATGTTGTGGTTTGGAAACAGAATTAAACCAGGTGTTTAAATGTCTTAAAAAACTGCTTTACTTGGACATCAAAACATCTGAAGTTTACATGACAAAGGTATAAATAAATGGATATTGACAATATTCAGAATAGTAATTCTCTGTTGCTTCTCTGGGTAACCTGTATTTTTGCATTACAGCTCCCTGGACTCAGCATTCACATTTCTGCAAGTATCTTGGGTTATGGCCTCAGAGGTCATCCAAGAAAGACTGAATCCTTCCACCTAGCCTTTTGGTCACGGTCTGATATGAAATACCTCAAACAACAATCAGTAACAAATATTTCACCCCAGAGCCCAGGCGCACTGGTAGTCCTGCAGTGGTTTTGCCTTAGGAGAGCTGAGTCAGGTGGAGCTGCCATCTGCACTTCATACGCCTCACCTATGTTGTGGTATTAGCCTCCTTTGTTCCTCTCAGGCTAGTTGAAATTAACTATTATTTAGGAGCGCATTACACCTCATAAATGGCCCATTCGGTAAAAGACTGAAATATGCTCTCCCAAACAGCTATGGGCAAATCGCTGTTCTGGAGAGAGGAACCAGGACAAATTCATGTGTATTTCATTTCAGTAAGAAACATAGGAAGAAAAATTAGGTGAAACCAAATGGAAAAGGATAATTTAATATAAGAGGATATCTCCTTCTGCATGTCAGGCAATATTGCAGGGTAAGAGAAACACAGGCCATAAAAATATACTCAGTTATGTCTTTTTATATAGGATCTGCTTATTTGTGCTGTTAGACTTCAAGTAACTTTGCTAATGGAGAAAACTAGCCGAGGGAACTGGTTCATTGAAGAAGCTAAAGAAACAATGCATTTAAGATCTGTTGTTGAGAAAGTATTTTCCTTTTTTAAGCATGAAATTCAGGATGAGTTAGGGCAAATGCAGACAGTGTAAAAGGCTATTGAAAAGATTAGTTTAATATAAATATTTAAAGATAAATGTAACATATCTTGGGAAATGTCTGCACTTCAGGAAAACAAAGATCTTCTGATTTAACTAAAATACTGCAGGCAAATTTTCTGCCAAAAGAAGTTTACAAGCTTACTAATGAAATTTGTGCTGCTTTCAATGCAAGTCTTATAATCAGAATGCGATTGTTTTAAATAAAATATTACATCTTCCTATGGTATCATTACCAATAATTATACAGTTTACTTACATCAGCTAGTCCTATTTGTAACATGGCATACAAAGGGGAAATGAGTTTACTGCTGGGTACTCCAGATTGTTGATTCTTCAGATTGTATGGAAAGCCTTCTCCTGGGACATGTGTCCACAGATCCCAAACTGTGTTAAAATTCTAAGAATTTTAATACTAACACATGAGAAACAGACTGAGAAATTAAAGAATGTTGAATTAAATATAAGTTTTCAACGAAACACGTTTTTTCCATTCTATTTTTTACCCCTGCCTATAAACTATTTCTTAGTTAGCGCAAGATGATTGCCAATTGGAAAACCCATAAAGGAGGATTTCTTTCTTTCTGCATGTGTTCAAATTCCTAAACTTTTTTTGTGTCTATGATCTTTCTAAAGTTTTACTACATCCAAGATGACAGAGTACTGATGACCTGAAATTTTATTGCTCATAAATTTACACTCCCAATGTGAAATTTCCATCTCACTGTCTGTGCTTGAGTTGATAGATTAAATCATTCCTGGAGTCTGATCCTCTCTGATATTTTCCCTGGATTGCATATTCCCAAGCTTAGGTTAGGTGACTGTTGGATCCTGCTTCCTCTCTTCTGGGCACTTCTCTTTCTGCTAAAATAGGATAAAAGTTCATGGTTGCGTGATGGTTGCCTTGAATCACTTCAGCTTGTGAAATCTCACCAAAGGACCAAAAATGATACTTGAATTTATTGCTGTGTGGGGTTGGCCCATACTGGAAAGGAACTGGAAAGATCATTTTCTCTTCTGAATCCTTACAAAGTGCACAAAAGCACAGCCATGAGTATTCCAACAATCATGTAGTAGCTTTGGCTTTTGCCCAAGAGACAATGAAACCAGTTGCCTTGGCAGCACGCTATGTAGGACAAAGAGGACAGATGTCTCCTGTGCCTACCCTTGCACAAGGCTTGCCTGAAGAACACTGCTCCCCTGCTTCCTGAACGTCTGACTCCAGAATCAGTTTCTGTTCTCCAGTCACCCTCAAGGCACTTTTCAAGAGAACAGACATGTATTCTACAGTGTGAAAATAAACTGGCAGCCAAACATAAAATTATTTTCCTGTTATCAAGTGCAAACAAGCCATCTCAGCCTCAACAAAGAATGGTTGGTGGCAATGGGTAAACTCTGAAAACCAGCCCATGCTCAAAAGTATTAGACAGACTACTAAACAACAGAAGAGAGAAGATAATATTTGCATATGTTCCGATGTTCATTACTTATAACCTAATGTCATGGGTTCAGCAGTAGCAGTCATTTTTCTCATTCTTGGTAGCTGGTGCAGCACTGTGTTTTTTATTTTGGACCTGGGAGCAGCGCTGAAACACCAGTGTTTTCAGTTACTGCTTGGTAATGTTTTGGTCTGACCAAGGACTTTCTGAGTCTCATGCTCTGCCAGGGAGGAGGGGAAGCCGGGAGGGAGCAGAGACAGGACACCTGACCCAAACTGATCAAAGAGGTTATTCCATACCATAGCACGTCATGTCCAGGATGTAAAAACAGAGGGCAGAGACCCAGAAGAGTGTGGTGGTGCATTGGGGGGTTCGCTGCTGGGGCGTGCACTGGCTGGGTCGGGCTTGGTGAGCAGTTGTATTCTCTTTGTATTTCTCCTGTATTATTACTGGTGGTAGCAGTAGCGATTTGTGTTACGCCTTAGTTACTAAACTGTTCTTATCTCAACCTGTGGGAGTTGCAGTCATTTGATTCTCCTCCCCATCCTCCTGGGACTGGGGGAAGAAAGAGAGAGAAGTGAGTGAGTGAGGAAAACTTTGGGAGTTTTAGAGGCTTAAACCATGACACCTAGTCAAGGTAGGTTCAGACTAATAAAGAAGAAAGGTAAATTTCTCACGTCTAGTTTTATTAATAAAAACCTCCATCCCCCAAATATTTGGAATCATAATTACTATTCTTAACGCTGATATTACCCTTGAATTTTCATCCTGTGAGGTCCTTTCTCTGCTCAACTTGAAGTACTTCTTGAGAAGTCAGCTGTCTCATGTTGCCCATTGCTGAAGTGGAGGGCTTTCATCATCTCCAAGTTTCCTCCACACTTAAAAGCTATGGGCCAGCTTGGCTGTGTCCATGCTGTAAGGAAGAGGGTTGCAGATGCTATTTGTTTTGAAGTTTTTTTAAGAGGTATATGTAACATAAACATGTGGCAGTGTAGGCTATTGAACGAAATTTGTTAGGTAATGTTAGCTATAGATCTTAGGGGATGCTTAGGGGATAGAAGTGCATATGGTGTAATTGTGGTGCTCTCAGGATGCTGCAGATGGACCTCTAAGGTTAATGAAGTCAAGACAGTCAAGGGTTGGCACTGTAATTGGGAGGCTGTAATGCACAGGGTAGGAACAGAAGCAATAGAGATGAATGCCAAAACAGTTCACTATGAAGATAAATTCACTTCTAGTAGATCGTAGATGAAATAATTAAGCATAAAAGATGACTTTGGTAACAATTTACCTCCTGAAAGATGGTAGTACAGTTGTTTTTATATGGTTATATACTTCAAATTAAACTTTCTGAACCACAGACTGATGGAAAACAGTAGGAGGATGGTTTACTCTCTTCAGTGAGTGGAATAGACCTGAGAAGATGCATAAAAATGAAGTATGTAAATTAAAAATGAGCACAAGGTAATTTATGTTTTTAATTTTATTACACCCAAAAAAACAGCAAAAAAAACCCCCAAAAAGCATCAGAGAGAGAGAGAAGAAAGAAGGAGAGGGGAAGAGAGAAGAGGAAAAAGGAGGGGAAGAGAGCAGAGGAAAAAGGAGAGGAGGAGAGAGAAGATGTTTCTTTGTAGATTTAGTCTAAAACTTAGACTATTTGGAGTAATCTAGTGTTGTGAGGGATTGACAATAGCTGGAAGAATTCCTGCTGTTTCTCATCCTGGACAGAAGAAGAGAAACAAGACCTAGGAACTGGACAAGTGGTTCTACTTGGAGAAGGCTAGATAAATGTGTGATCAAGATGAAGAGTTTTCAGTCTGTATGTGAGGAAAACAAACCTATCTTCTGTCATAGATTATAACTTTTTTGTTAATGTATTTTTTTTTCCAGAAAAAATGCCCTCTTTTTCATTAAAAACAAAGCATATATAATATTTTTAGTGTTCACAGAAGGAAATGTGTGAGTCATATTTTGTATTATTTTACAATAACTTTGAAAAAATCTATTTTTTGAAGAATAATTTTATTTTCTATGAAAAAAACCCTCTCTTTGTTTTTTTCCAACTTCTGTATTTCTTATCTGTCCGCACAGCTACCTACCCAAGAAAAGTGGTGTTTTGTCTTAATTTTTTTAAATTACAGAAAAATTATTGCTAATTTTTTATTGCCAGAACTGTGGTCCAGAAAAAAGTATCACTTTTCCTAGGGTTACACAAGAAGCCTTTGCCAAAATCAGAAACATTAAATGATAGCTTCTGAGCCTCAGTTCAGCATCTCAACCACAAAACAATCATTCCTGTCTCAAATAACATCTGTTAAAGAGCTGTAATTAACTGCTGCAGCAGTTCCCAGCTTACCAAAACTAACAAATATATAAATAAAATACATATTTCTTGAATTATTGAAATCCCATTTTCAGTCTTAATGGGTAAATATGATGCACATCACCTTACTCTGAGTAGTTTTATCAGGCAAGATTGATTTGAAAGCAGGTGGGTTTCATTTCAATATCAGTGACAATAGAGGGAGAGGGGAATAAGAGAGTGGTACAGTATATCAGGTATTTAACAAAGACAACCAGAAAATCAATAATAATCCTTCACTGGTAGCTGAAAATTTCAGACAACTTCAAGTAGACGAATGGCCCATAATGTCACTCAATAGTATTCGTCTATTCATAGGCTCACTCTTCCAGTAAATGAGAATTGTTGTTGATTAAAAATCCATTCTAGGGACGCCCACCAACATATTAAGTAGCTTTCATCATTCCAGTAGAGTGAAAGTACTCCTCTTTTTCTTTTTCTTTTTTCCCAGCTTTTATTCATCACTGTGGATTTCTCAATACACCCCACTTCATCTCTCCAATCTCCAGGGATTACCCAGTGTGAAATTCTGCATGCCATGTCATGCTGGTGCCATGTGGCCATCAGTCTTCACAGGAGGACTCCCCCTGTACAAAGTTTTTCTTCTATTGCAAGAGAGGCAGCACCCTGAGACACTGTTCAAAGTAAGTAGGTAGCATCTCATGTTCCTGAATGAAACTGTTACCTACAAGATCCAGTGAGGTAGAAACTAAACATTTTCCTTCTTTTACACATAACAAACTGATAACAGAGCTGCAGTTAAAATTGTTCAAACACTCTGATAAAAACTGAGATGGGGCAGGGACTGAAACCGTAATCCGCGGTTTTACACCAGTGCCACGATCATTGTATGGGCTATTAGACTGAAGAATCTGTTAAATCACCAGAATTTCCCATACTCTTTACAGGAAAAGAAAGGAAGGAAGGAAAAGAGAAAAAGAAAATAAGGTAGACGGCTAGCAAGCACAAAGTATAAAACTTTCACAACAAACAGAGCAAGATATAATGCTGGGGTAAAAATGAGCATTGACAACAGCACATCTGAAATGAAATGTGTACTTCTCTTGACTATCACAATAGATATTCCACTAGTAAATAAAATAGCATAAAGTAATGGAGAAGTTAATCAGCATAGACTGGGGGAAACGTTCTTTTTTTTTCATGGGAAGTTTCAAACCCAAATGAACTTATTTAAAAAATATTCTGTTTTCCAAGGTGAGAAAAAAAGAAAACAGGAAATAAAATAATTTTCTTCAAAATTAATATATATGTTCCTTTTTACGAGGGGAAACCCACATCTTCAATTTAAATTGAATATCAACCAGCTAATCTGTTTTTCCCTTTTAATAATAATTCAAGGTTCTTGCCGTTTTTAAGGATAAGTTTCAGGGTTTTTGCTGTTTTCTTTCTAAATTGGAGTGTAAACATAGAGGATATGTTTCACAGAAGGAATTGCCAAATTTTCATCAGTTTTGCCAATTACGAGCAAGTTCCTCACCTAGGTTCATGGTGTCCTGAAATTACGAGAGCTGTGAACATTTTACAAGACGAAATCCACTCCTGAAAAGATCATTAAGTCTTCTGTCTCTCAAGGACATAAAAGCCATGTGTATTTTCCTTAGCTGCATATAGTCCTTTTGATTTCAGTTAGATTGCTTGCACAAATGAACTTATACAGAGCTCTGAGCTTTTCAAGATCAGGACCACCAGAGAAAAGATGCAGAGTATAGAAAGCAATGGGAAACTTAAAATGAAGTGAAGATGAGGATGGTCTGTAATGACAATAAATGGTTCTGTGTTCCAGTTATGGACAATTAGGTTGCAACTTTTATCTTTCCTCCAATAAATAAGTAGCTATCAATGATTTTGTTTCTGGTAGTTTGACTAGTACCACTCAGGAGCAAACTAAGTAAGTGCAGGCATCCTCCAGAACAGGTTATTGAGAGTTGCTGCATGAGTGAAGAATAAAACTCTGCAAAAATAGATAGAGAGAAGAACTAAGTATTATAATGATGCCTGTAAATTGCAGTGAAAGCAGGGATTGGTTAGTGTAATTTAGATTGTTTCATGTATAATTAACAAAGGGTTGATTGAAAAATTATGCCTCAGGTAAAATGGTAGTGGGTACTCAACATCTCCAGTAGTTTCAGTGCTGTAAAAAACATAGAATCCCAGAATCATAGAATAGTTAGGGTTGGAAAGGACTTTAAGATCATCTAGTTCCAGCCCCACTGCCAGGAACAGGGACACCTCACACTAAACCGTGCCACCCAAGGCTCTGTCCAACCCAGCCTTGAACACCACCAATGATGGAACATTCACAATTTCCCTGGACAACCCATTCCAGTGCCTCACCACCCTTACAGGGAAGAGTTTCTTCCTCATATCCAATCTAAACATCCCCTGTTTAAGTTTGAACCCCTGTTTAAGTTTGAACCCCTTACCCCTCATCCTCTCACTACAGTCCCTCATGAAGAGTCCATCCCCAGCATCCCTATAGGCCCTCTTCAGATACTGGAAGGCTGCTATGAGGTCTCCACACTGCCTTCTCTTCTCCAGGATGAACAGCCCCAACTTTCTCATTCTATCTTCATATGGGAAGTGCTCCAGTCCCCTGATCATCCTCGTGGCCCTCCTCTGCACTTGTTCCAACAGTTCCATGTCCTTTTGATGTTGAGGACACCAGAACTGCACACAATACTCCAAGTGAGGTCTCAGGAGAGCAGAGTAGATGGGCAGGATCACTTCCCTCGACCTGCTGGTCACACTCCTCATGATGCAGCCGAGGATGCGGTTGGCTTTGCAGGCTGCAAGCGCACACTGCCAGCTCATGTTCATATTTTCCATCGCCCAACACCCCCAAGTCCTTCTGCGCAGGGCTGCTCTGAATCTCTTCTCTGCCCAACCTGTAGCTGTGCCTGGGATTGCTGTGACACAGGTGTACGACCTTGCACTTGTCATGGTTGAACTTCATCAGGTTGGCATCAGCCCACCTCAGAAGAGCGTCAAGGTCCGTCTGCATGGCATTCCTTCACTCCAGCGTATCAACTGAACCGTGCAGCTTGGTGTCATCAGCAAACTTGCTGAGGGAGCACTCAATCCCACTGTCCATGTGTCGTGGTTTAAGCCTCTAAAACTCACAAAGTCGCTCTCTCACACACTCCTCCCATTTTCTTCCCCCAGTCCTGGGGGATAGGGAGGAGAATCAAAAGAATGCAACTCCCACAGGTTGCAATAAGAACAGTTTAGTAACTAAGGTATAACACAAATCACTTCTGCTACCACCAATAATAATACAAGAGAAATACAAAGAAAGAGAATACAACTGCTCACCAAGCCCAACCCAGCCAGTGCATGCCCAACAGTGAACTCGCCCCTTCCAGTTCTTCGTCCTCCGTTTTCACATCATGGACATGACGTGCTATGGTATGGAATAACCTCTTTGGTCAGTTTGGGTCAGGTGTCCTGTCTCTGCCTCCTTCCAGCTTCCCCTCATTCCTGGCATAGCATGAGGCTCAGAAAGTCCTTGATCAGACCAAAACATTACCAAGCAGTAACTGAAAACACTGGTGTTATCAGCGCTGTTCACAGGCCCAAAATCAAAAACACAGTGCTGCACCAGCCACCAAGGAGGAGAAAAATGACTGCTGCTCTGAACCCACGAGACCATGTCACCAACAAAGATGTTGAACAAGACATGTCCCAACACTGATCCCTGAGGGACACCACTTGTTACTGGTTTCCAGCTGGACATTGAACCATTGAGCACTACTCTTTGCGTGCAGCCATCCAGCCAGTTCTTTATCCACTGAGTGGTCCACTTATCAAATTGATGCCTCTCCCATTTAGAGACAAGGATGTCATGCAGGACAAGGATGTCATGCAGGACACTATCAAACACTTTGCACAAGTCCAGGTAGATGACATCAACGGCTCTACCCCTGGCCATCAGTTCCATAACGCCATCATAGAAGGCCACCAGATTGGTCTGTCAGGATTTCCCCTTAGTGAAGACGTGCTGGCTCTCACCAAGCACCTTGTTGTTCTTCATGTGCCTCAGCATGGCTTCCAGGAGAACCTGCTCCAAGATTTTTCCAGGCACAGAGGTGAGACTGACTGGTCTATAGTTCCCCAGCTCATCCATTTTCCCCTTCATTGAAAATGGGGGTTATGTTTTCCTTTTTCCAGTCATTGGGAACTTCACCTGACTGCCATGATTTTTCCTAGGATGGACAGTGGCTTAGCAACTTCATTTGTCAGCTCCTTCAGGACCTGTGGATGGATGTCATCAGGTCCCATGGACTAATGCACATTCAGGTTCTTAATATGGTCTCGAACCAGATCCTCTCCTACAGTGGGCCCAAGGTCTTCATTTCTCACAGTCCCTGCATCTGCCTTCCAAGACTTGGGTGGTGTTGGTCAGAGCATTTGCTGGTGAAGACTGAGGCAAAAAAGTCATTAAGAACCTCAGCCTTCTCCAAATCCAGGGTAGCCTTTTGGAGAGAGCCAACATTGTCCTTAGTCTGTCTTTTGTTCACTACATACCTATGGAAACCCTTCCTGTTATCCTTAACATCCCTAGCCAAGTTTAATTCTAAGTGGGCCTTAGCTTTCCTAACCTGGTCCCTAGCTTCGTGGACAACATCCCTGTATTCTTTCCAGGCCGCCTGTCCTTGCTTCCACCTTTTATAAGCCTCTTTTTTCCTTTGAATTTTCCTCAGCAGCTCCTTATCCATCCAAGGAGGTCTCCTGGCCCTCCTGCAGCACTTCCTTCTAGCAGGGGTGTATCGCTCCTGAGCTTGCAGCAGGTGATCCTTGAATATCAACCAACAGCCTTGGGCCCCCCTGCCCTCTAGGGCTATATCCCATGGAACCTTACTGAGCAGGCTCCTGAAGAGGCCAAAATCTGCTCTCTTGAAGTCCAGGCCAGTGAGCTTGCTGCATGTCCTTCTCACTGTCCTGAGGATCTCGAACTCGACCATCTCATGATCGCTGCAATCAAGGCTGCCCTGGAGCTTCACATTTCTAACCAGCCCTTTCCTGTTGGTGAGCACAAAGTCAAGCATGGCACCTCTCCTGGTTGGCTCCTCTATTACTTGCAGAAGGAAGTTGTCTTCCACACAATCAAGGAACTTCCTGGATTGCTTGTGCTGGGCTGTACTGCCCCTCCAACAGATATCAGGGTGGTTGAAGTCCCCCATGAGAACAAGGGCCTGTGATCATGAGGCTGTTCCTATCTGTCTATAGAGCGCTTCATCCACCGAGTCCTCTTGGTCAGGCGGTCTGTAACAGATCCCCACAATAATGTCTCCCATCACTGTTCTCCCTTTAACCCTGACCCACAAACTCTCTGTCGACTGCTCACCTGTCCCCAGACAGAGTTCCATACTCTCCAGCCTATCCCTAACATAAATAGCAACTCCCCCTTCCTGCCTACTGGGCCTATCTTTTCTAAAGAGCCTGTAACATTCCATTCCAACATTCCAGTCATAGGAGCCATCCCACCATGTTTCTATGATGCCTATTGTGTCATACCTCCCCTAGACATGCACACGTCTCTTATTCCTCTTGTTTTTCCCCATGCTACGGCTGTTCGTATGGAGGCATCTGAGCTGAGCTCCAAATGAAGCTGGCTCATTGGCTGGAGCAGCTGGAATACCTCTACATTGCTCTGAACGTTTACCGTAGGTGCTGGCAAGTGACTGAGTGTGTTGGGATGGAATGATACCACTCTCCCCAAACACATCTAGTTTAAAGCATCCTTGACCAGTCTGACAAGCCTCCTCCCAAATCCACGCTTACATTTCTTTGTCAGACCAGCTCCACCAGAACCCCAGTAGACCTGGCCTACTAAATTGAGTCCAGTGTTCAAGATACCCAAACCTCTGACTATGGCACCACCCTTCTAACCATTTATTGACTTGGCCAATCCTCCTAGCCTTTTTAAGTTCCCCCACCCCGTATCCTGGAGAATTGATGAAAAGACAATCTGAGCTCCAGAGCCCCTAACCACCTCTCCAAGGGCTCTGTAGTCCTTCTTTATGTTCTCCAGGCTACTACTATCTATATCACTAGCACCTATATGGATCAAATGTACTTATCTTACTGAAATCAGAAAAAAAAAAGACGAATGCTTTTGTTGTTTGTTTCTTTGTTTTTTCCTGACGGTGTTAGTTATTGATCAAACTCATTATGAATTTTTCTATGGTTCACATTCTCTTGTCTACCTCCAAAGTCGATTTGCCAGTTTCTCTTGTGATTTGTCAGTAGCAGCTGCCAGCCAGGAGGTTACTATAGTTCAAGTGGAATTAATGTCGCAAGGGAAGTCTATGGGCTCAGTGAACAAAAAGATAGGATTGACTTATTACCCAGGAGATGGTGGTCTCACCCCCACTCAATGAATTCAGAATCAAGTTGCTCTGACAGCAAAAGGCCAGATTAGCACTACGTCTATTTTTTGCTATCAGCTCAAAACCTTTCACAAACAATACATTCAGTATTACTGACTCAGAGGGAAAACAAAAAAGAGGTTTCAGCTGTTCATTGACCTGACCTCACTGTGTATAGAACAGGCTAGAAAAAAAGACACTTATAACCTCAGTATGTTAAAAATGAAGTGTGCTGAAAGAAGTGTTGAAACAGGTCAGGTGTTTAGTGAGCTGCCAGCTTATAATATTTTAGCTATATTAGAAGGCAGGAGCAAAAAACAGATTGGTCATTACAAGAATTTATAGATAAACACAGCAAGTTAAGCTCTAGTAAATCTGCATTCAAACTGAAAGCAGAAACATGTTTAGCTTAGCTTAATGTGGTTAGTAGCAATTTCTAAGTTTGAAGTGTGGAAAATAAAGCAGAGGTGTTTTTCTGATAAAGACTGGAGACCATGAACAAAAAAAGATGAGGGACCACAGAACAAATAAATGATGAGCAGCTTTTAACCTTTGCAAAAGGAAGGAGACCCATGACTCTTAATAGATTTAAGTAGCAGAGCTGATCATATGGGGCTAAGTTGTATTCTCACCTCTTATTCAGCAAAGTAATTTGCACACTGCAGAACATAGGTGCCTGCCTTTTCTGATTTTCAGGGAAGTCTTTTCGTCAGCTCATTGGCGATATCTTGCACCTGTGCCTCTGAGTGAACCAGATTCATGGTACTCAGGGAAACTGAGAGGTAGCAGGCGATTACAAATATTTTTACTAATGTAGGTTCCTAGCAAGTCAAAAAACAGTACTTGGCAAGCACCTACTGTGGCTGAGGCATCTCATACTGCCTAGAATGTGTGTGTGCTGACTGGCTGGCCAAATGCAAGACGAAAAATTTTACCTATGATTCATCCTTTTCCTCAGGAGGTGATATGATCTTCTTCTCTGTCCAGATGCCAATTTTCATGATATCTGTAAGAACTTAAGTGCCTTCAGAGTCAATCTTGTTGACCAGTTTCAGTTATGTTTGACAGAAGAGCATAAAAGTTATTAGGAGATGGCAACTAGATAGTACGACAGCAACTACAATTGAAAAATATGGCATCCTAAAGAATGACACAATGCCTGCCGTAAGTACATATGAATTTTCAGGGTAAATCAAGAACTAAAGCAAAGGCATAAATTGATAGACTGACAATAAATACTATGGTGGGTCTTTTTCATAGGGAAATGAAGAGTTGATGAGTCAGTGTGAGAAATTCTATAGCAACCAACCCTCCTCTTGATTTGTTCCTAAGGAACAGAGTATATTTCATTATGCAATTTCTAAATGATCACAAGAACAACAAATTACTCTCAGTTAAAAATCTTCCATCATTGCCAGACTCAAACCTGAGGAATTAAACTGATGATTTTAATCATGATGGCTGACCATCTGTCCCCCATCTCAGGGTCCTTAGCAACTGGAATAACAAGGAATTCAAACTTCTTTGTCCTTTCTGAAAGAGATAGATAATGGATTGTTGGCAGAAGGGGATTCCACTGGACAGACTCAAACAGTTTTAAGCATTGAATCTGAATATTCATGCCAAGTTTTCACTTAACAGTGATTAAGGAAAGTTGAAAAGTTTTAATTTTACCATTTCATTAATATTTGAATTATGTCTATATGCTGCCATATTACCAGAGTTGAAGGCTATAAAATAACAGAACAATCAATTCATTTTGATTAAAAGGAAAAAAAAAAAAAAAGAATAGGGAATTACAGCAGCCTACCATGAACCATGAAGCAGTGAGAATCTTGCAGAAGACCTCTTGATTAACAGCATGTGAGTTACTCGGCTCAGTTGAGATATGTGGCTGTAGGAGCTTGATATGACTTCAGAGAATTCTCAAAAAGTAGGTTGTAGAGAGGTTTATTGGAAAAGGAAGGAAAATGAATGCAGATGAAAGTGGACTGACACTGGCGATAGCACATGTCACAAGGCATATTATGATGACAAATAAAGTAAGTGTTCATATGTAAAATCCTTGCAGGAAGTGTGGTATAAGCGTAAAATGGGGATTGTTGGATTAAGACTAAGAAAACTGTGGTACAACTTAAACAAAAAGTGATGTGTATTTACCAAGCTGCTTCTTTAATATGTGATTTAGATAAACGGTACTTCCATTGGCAATAAAATAATTATAGTAAAAATTAGATAACAGACTTTTGAAACTGCACATCTCAAAGGCAGCAGGACACTATCCAGTCCCTCAACATGGGCTGAAAAATTAGTCCAAGATAGTGGAAGTCTTTTATCGGACTGTTTTCACAAGGATTAATTCATCACAACTACATTTCTCTCACAATACATACCCCAGCTGGCATCCTGTGGTTTATGTTTATTGGATTCAGAAATGTCTTGTCTCATAATCCTCCAGTCCTCATGCATAATCTCCTGCTCAACTCAGATGTTTCTTGGTTGTATTGGATGTTATCACATCCTTTTCACCACCTGTGTATGCAGGTGTCTCCAGGGGTGTTCATCTTTTTGTAATTAACAGCTTGATTCAATTGTTACTAGAAGTCAGGATGTGCGGTTTAGATTATTTTTCTCCTTTACTATCACTCTTTTAATTACTTCTACATATTATTAGGTATTAATAGTTTAGTCATGTTCATCTACATTTCAGGGTGCTTGACTGACTTAAGGTTGTGATGGTTTCAATGTGTATTTTCATTTTGGAAGATGATAAGATAAAAGTTTTCATCTTTTTTTGACTTTTCTGATTTGCTAAGGAATGTGTTTTCTCTATTAGAATTTAATGGAATATCTTAACTAAATTTTTAATGCTTTGAAAAAACAGTTGTTTCTTGTTATAGTTATCTTGAAACCATTGATTGATTATGTTCTGTTAATTATACACTTTCTGTTACGTCGGTCTTCGGCTCCTGCTTGGGCAAATTTCTACTGCAGACACTTTCATAGTTTGCTATTTGTTATAAGGAGGTCTATTCAGCTCAGACTAGCAGAGGTCTATTTTTGGGTGAAAATCCCAGTACTACAAGCAATTATAAAATCATAGAATAGTTAGGTAATTGATGGGAAAAGTAATGGACCACCAATTCCTTAAGCACCTTATGTTTTACCCAAAAAAAAAAAAAAAAAAAAAAAGAAAAGGTATTTACTTTTGAATTTTGACTCTTCAGGAAATACCTCATGCAGTTGAAACCAGCCATGTGCTGAAAGCACTAGTTCCTTTTCTTTTCCTCTCCCCTCCCTGGAATGCTAATGGAGCCTTTCATACACTCAGGATTCCAGACCTGGTATCTTAAGAAAACCGCCAAATGTTACAAGACAAAAAAAATTGGAAACATTGCTAAACCATAAAAGGTTTGAGTTTTCCATGTTTTAGCATCATTTCTATGTTCATTTATTTCTGCATAGTGTCTACCAATAGTATACACAGATAAAATGCTTTCGTTATTCACACAGGCCAGTCCAACCTGGTTTCTGAGGAAATGGCAGAGTTTGTACCAGCTCTATCACTTCCAAGTAAATACTTCTGACCATCATTTGCATTGATTCAATTTTTTCAGTGCTTATAAGAAAACCTTTGTAAAAATGCGGTAAAGTAAAAGAAGTTCTGCTTTTAACTCCATCAATATGAATTTTGAGAATGCCACAGGAGAATAAATTGCATCAGAATAGATTGACTTTTCTTTGGAAATATCCCTACAAAACATCAGGATGGGCCATAACACTGCACGAATGCAAGTAATTGACATCAGTGCGAAAAAGGATCTTGTTCAAGAGGTTTTAAATATAATGATCATATTGTCAACCTTTATAATGTAAATTTCATGACAATTTGAGCTTTACAGCAAATGCTGTCTTGTCAAATCCATTTTTTGAAATATATATTAAGGAAGTGCATTTTTGTGTAGAAGGAGCGTTCAAGGAATTAATGAAACTTTTCTTTCCCTTTTGCTTTTGATTTAAGACACTAGCCTTTGCTGCTGTTGGAATGGTAACTGAAGAACATACTGCAGATAATGGGCTAAATAACACAAGCTGGTATTATCCTGAAAAAGTTTGAATGCTTTGACATTTAGGAAGGCAAAACACTGACCTCATGACCTCATCCATCAGCAATGAGGCAGATTCACAACTTCCTTTTGCTGAATAGCAAATATTAATCTTATTCTGAATCACAAGCCAGATGCTGAAATGGAAAGCCATGACTTCTCATTGGCTCCCAAACTCCTCATATGTTCCATTCACTCCTTGATTTTTTTTATTTTTTTCTTTCTTTTTCCTGAGACTGGGTATGAGCACTTTGTTTTCCTAGCTCACTTGTAAAATACTAATAGTCATGTTTGTGGTTTGACATTTGTAGTTTGGCATGCCTATTTTATCTTTTTTCTTTTCTTATTATAATTTTTCAATAGTTTTGGCCACTTGGCTGGTAAACTGTGATCGATCACATACAGAAATGTTTCTCTTTTATGAACGTGGAGTGGGTTTCAGTGGCTTTTTTTTTTTTTTTTTAATCCCAGCCCATCTTTCTGGTTCTGATTGTGCTCATGAGATATTGGCTGTGTCGTGGTTTAAGCGCAGCCAGTAACTCAGAACTACGCAACCACTTGCTCACTCCTCTCCTTCTTACTCCCAGCTGTCGGAGGGATGGGGAAGAGAATAGAAACAACCTAAATCCCATGGGCTGAGGTAAGAACAGTCCAGTAAGGGAGGTATAACACAAAACCATGACTACTACGACCAATAACAATAATGATAAGGGAAATAACAAGAGGGGAGAATACAAAACTGAAGGGGAAAATGAAAAGAAAACAATAAAAACAAGTGATGCACAATACAATTGCTCACCACCCACTGACCAATACTCAGCCCGATCTGAGCAGTGACCTGGGCCTTCCAGGTAAGTCCCTTCAGTGTATATACTGGGCATGATGTGCTGTGGTGTGGAACACCCCTTTGGGTAGTTTGGGTGAGGTGTCCTGTCTGTGCTTCCTCCCGGCTTCTTGTGCACCTCCTCACTGGCAGACTATGAGACTGAAAATGTCAGTCGGAGTAAGAATTACTTAGAGAAACTAAAATATCAGTGTTATCAGCTTTGTTCTGAAACTAAAGTCGAAAACACAGCTTTGCACCAGCTACTAAGAAGGAGGAAATAACTGTTATAGCTGAACCTAAGACAGGCTGTTATTACACCATTGCCTTCACAAAGAGGGCGAGACAGTAATCTGTGCTTTGATTTTCACATAATCTCTTTTGCTTTGCTGACCATGTTGTACACTTCCTTTCCTTTAGAAGTGGATGTCCTTAGAAGCATATCAGAGCAAGAATTAGCTCAGAGTTCATGCACCCCACAGCATGCTGTGCCTGCATAATGATAATCTTTAAAACATTATTTCTTGTTCTTTAATAAAAATACTCCTACATGTAACTGAATATTCAAATTTTCTACTGTTTCAGCTCTTGCCCGCATAGAGATTGAAACAATAAAAAAAGATATTGACTTCCCCTGAGAAACATTAGGCATCTAGTAATGCTATTTTGGCTAGGCAGGTTCTGCTAAGGGGTTAAGTAGTTTGGAATTAAGAGGTAAGCAAATATAAAATGGAAGAGTAATATTCAGGTGCCCACAAATTGTAGTCTTTTAGGTTTGGCTGCTGTAAAGCTAATACTTATTCCGCTGTTATTCACAGTGTGTGGCACATGCTATATTCAGATGTTAGTGTTTCTTCTAATTTGTGCTGTACACTTCAGATACATTCCAGCATTATTTTATGTTGCTGCCTAATGGTCTATGGTACTTTATTTTCAGTTCTTAGGATACATTTAAGAGGCTAAGATAAATTTTCATAAGAATATAAATCTATGCATTTTTTTTTATAATAACCCAACATTTAAACACTAATTAACAGAATTGAAGCTTTAACCTAGATTGAGTAAAGCACAGAAAACAGACTTGTGAGTGGTTCTATTATTTACGGTGATTAGGCTTGCTTAAGAGTTTTATAGGTTTGTGTAGCTTAAAAGTCACCCATTTTCCCTTCACTTATAGTTTTCTTTCTTTCAAAATGTTAATAAGAATAATAACACCTTATACACTAACACTGAGTAACACAGAGCATAAAATATTAACCAGAAAAATGGACAAAGCACAGGTGTACTTGACTTCACAGGCCAGTCACAATTTCTCTGCTGCATGTCACCACTATTATGTTTATTCCAGTGAGAAGTCCTTTGGAACAAACTCTGAACTTCCTGCAGAAATGAAGTGTCTAATATATTGATAAAAATCAATAGATCAAGTATGATAATAGACATTTAAATGATATATTAAACTGCTGTTTAAAGCTGAGCAGCTGGCAGAAGTGGGTGAGTGAGATCATAAAGCTCATGCTGGAGAATAGGGATTAGGCCTAGAGAGTTCATGAGTTCATGAAAAACAGGTTCTGGTTTACCAACCTGACCTTCTTCTGTAATAAGGTGACCCAGCTGGATGATGAGGGGAAGGCTGTGGACACGGTGTATTTGGATTTAAGTACAGCGTTTTCTACTGTCTCCCACAGCATTCTCCTGGAGAAACTGGCTGCTCATTGCCTTGGGTAGGAGGATTCTTCACTGGGCTGAAAACTGTCTCGATTGTCAAGCCCAAAGGGTGGTAAATTTTTTCATGTTTAATTGGCAACCAGTCACTACTGGTGTACCTCAGTGCTCAGTGTTAGCGCCAGTGTTGCTTAATATTGTCATTGTTGATCTAGATGAGGGGATTGAGTGCACTATCAGTAAATTTGCAGACAACACCAAGCTGGGCAGGAGTGTGGATCTGTTGGAGGGTAGGAAGGCTCTGCAGAGGGATCTGGATACGCTGGATCAATGGGCTGTGGCCAATTATATAAGGTTCAAAAAGGCAAAGTGACAGGTCCTGCACTTATGTCACAGCAACCCCATGCAACACTACAGGCTTGGGGAAGAGTAGCCGGAAAGCTGCTCAATGGAAAAGGACCTGGGGGTACTGATTGATGGCTGAACATGAGCAGCTTGTGCTCAGGCAGCCCAGAAGGCCAACAGCATCCTGGCATATATCAGCAATAGTGTGTCCAGCAGGGCCAGGGCAGTGATCATCCCCCTGTGCTCCTCATCGGTGAGGTTGCACCTCAAATTCTGTGCTCAGTTCTGGGCCGCTCACTACAAGAGAGATATTGAGGTGCTGGAGAAGGTCCAGAAAAGGGCAACAAAGCTGGTGAATGGTCTGGAGCACAAGTCTGATGAGGAATGGCTAACAGAAGTGGGGCTGTTTAGTGAGGAGAAGGCTCAGGGGTGACCTTATCATTCTCTATAACTACCTGAAAGGAAGTTGTAGTGAGGTAGGGGTTGGTCTCTTCTCCCAAGTAACAAGTGATAGGGCAAGTGGTAATGGCGTCAAGATGTGTGTCGTGGTTCAAGCCCAGCCGTAACTCAGAACCATGCAGCCGCTCTCTCACTCCCCCTTTCCTCCTCCCTGCTCCTGGAGGGATGGGGAGGAGAACCGAAAGAATGTATTGGTATGAGAACAGCTGAGTAACTATGGTATAACACAAACCACTGCTGCTACCACCAATAATAATAATGACAAAAGAAATAACAATGGAAGGGAATACAACGCTCATTACCCACCAACAAATGTCCAGCCTGACTGAGAAGTGATCTAACCTTTCCGGGTAACTGCCCCCAGTTTATATACTGGCCATGGCATGCCTAGTGGTATGGAATACCTCTTTGGTTAGTTTGGGTCAGGTGTCCTGTCTCTGCTTCCGTCCGGCTTCCCCTCCTCCCCGACAGAGCATGAGACTCAGAAAGTCCTTCATCAGACTAAACATTACTGAGCAGCTATTAAAAATAACAGTGTTATCAGCGCTGTTCCCAGGCTGAAAGCCAAAACCACAGCACTGCACCACCTACTAAGAAGGAGAAAAATGTCTGCTACTGCTGAACACAGGACAATGTGCCAGGGGAGGTTTAGATTGGATATTAGGAAAAATTTCTTCACAGAGAGGGTAATCAGGCATTGGAACAGGCGGCTAGGGAATCACTGCCCCTAGAAGTGCTCAAAAAACATGTAGATGAGGCCGTCAGTAATATGGTTTAGTGGTGGTCTTGGCAGTCCTAGGGTAATGATTGGATTTGATGATCTTAAAGGTCTTCTCCAATATAGCTGATTCTATGATTATAAATGTCAATGTCATACCCAACACTTAGTTTCCTATTTAGCTAATTCTTTTTAGCTCCTATAGGAAACCAGTGGATTTTTAAACAAACTACAGTGTTTTAAATGCTCTGCAAGAAATCTATTGCTATGGAAGCTAGCTTTTTTGTAACTGATCTTAAAGCCAGGTTCAATTTTAATGTTAGAGTGATTAAAATATGAGCCTAGATGTTTGAGACATGGAACACATGGTATGAACTTAGAACAAGACACAAAATGTCTTTGTCTTCTAGTGAGTATAAAAAGGTAAAGTAGTGGTGGGGCATAGGCTGGCAATTCACAGTGGCTGATACATGAAGTATTATAAAAGCTCCTGCTATTCACCATCTTATTCTCTGTTCACAAGCATAGTGCCTGGTTAGATTACTAAAAACTGAATATAATGATAAAAGTGTGAAATCATATGTGAACTTTGAGATGTATTTAGATCCTAAATTTCTTAGACAGGGAAGCAGCATATGACGCAGCAAAATGAGGCATCATGGCTATGAAGAGATGGAATTTACTAAGACATGAAAATAGTATTTTGCAGTATTTAAATTAGTTGCGTTTATGAAAGTTGACATTAATGTCCACATGCTGAAAGTACTGCATACCTCTGTAAGTATTCTGTAAGTATTGCTTTGCACCTGCAGTTTTTCCTGGCTAACTGAATTCATTTTCTTCCAGCATTAGATCCTTATCAATCTTCATTGTAACATGAAAATCTCACTGTCAGTGGCAGCAAAATAATAGCTATGGCATTTGAGAGTATACAGTTTACACCTTTATTAGTAAATGTGAGAAGAGAGGAATGAAGGAGTGAACGAAGCCTTCAGAAATCGCTAATGAAGGGATTGGCATGCAGTATTTACTGACTTAAGTATTGAATTTCTTGCCCATAATGGAAAAGGCAAAGCAATTAACAAGCCAAAGGTCTTTGCTATGGGTTCAGCCATTTCAGCACGCACTGCCAAGATTTTCTTAGCGAATTTAAAGTCCTGTTCACAACATAGATGAATTATATTTTCATTAATGTGAAGGAATAGGATATTAGAAAAGTTACCCCTAACACTTTGCATGGATATTTGCCAAGTGTCATCACGTTTATTACAAAATGAGGATCAGTAAGACCAACTTCAGTGAACAAAGCAGGAAATGTGTGAGATCTTCACAAACTGCTGCGAAGAGCTATCTGTAGGTGTTCTTCCTATGTTGATTTAACAGATTTGAAGAAATTAATGCTGTATCTAACAGTTTCATGTCTTGCCTGGGAACAAATCACAAGTTATTAAGGACTGAGTTCACAATATGATGATATGGTGTAGAAATATTTCACTAGTTTTGAAATATTTATGCAGACTTCTCTTTAAGAGGAAAATATTGTAATTCCAAATTGGAGAGCTATGATTCCTCTCTTCTGCCTGAATGAAGAGCCTTTTTCTCTCATTCCCCAAAATACCATAATATCTACAATTACATGTGTGTGAAGGCCATCATAATAATTGTGACAACCTTGTCAATAGCAGAGATATTTGAATCTTTTCAAGAAAAGTAGGTGTTTGAGAAATTTTAAGGTAAGGAGATAAGTTTTAAGGCACTGATTCTTCGATACCTAAATTCTATCTAAATTCCATTTGACATAATAAAGCCAATATTGGTTCATAGTTCTCATCTCTTTGTGCACTAAAGCCTTTTACTTCTAAAATGGTACAAAAATGTACTTTTTTTTCTTCTAGGAATGTGAGTGTGCCCTCTTCATGAGGGACTGCAGTGATAGGACAAGGGATAATGGGTTAAAACTTAAACAAGGGAAGTTTAGATTGGATATAAGGAGGAAGTTCTTTACTGTGAGGGTGATGCAGCACTGGAACAGGCTGCCCAAGGAAATTGTGAATGCTCCATCCCTTGCAGTGTTCAAGGCCATGTTGGATGGAGCCTTGGATGGCATGGTTTAGTGCGAGGTGTCCCTGGCCATGGCAGGGGAGTTGGAACTTGACGATCTTAAGATCCTTTCCAACCCAAATCATTCTATGATTCTGTGAAATAAAACTTTCAATTATCGTATTGTGGGGTCATGTAGCTGACTAAGTACACTTGCACTTTCACTTCCAGCTGACAACATATGCAAAACTGCAAGTGTTTAAAATTCTCAGGGCAAAGATAAGACTAAATCTTTAATGGAAGAAATATTTTTTTTTTTTTGTGAATCCAGATAAAGTTTTACTTTTAATTGATTTGGAAGTAGTGAAAAGGGCTTTATTTATAGTTTTTAAGATAATAGTCTCTCGTTCATCTCCCAGTAGCTGGACAGCAGTATATTTACACCAAAAGGTGTTATAATGTGAAAAGAATTTAATTTTTTATTTTGTTTTGTGATACTGTCAAGATCCGATTGGAGAAAAAAACCCAGTGCTGGTCCCTGTTTCCGTTTGTGAACCCAAGAGTGAAATTAAGACAGAAAAAAGGTCAATTACTGTAACCGGACACTTTGTTTATTACAAATTACAAAAAGACAGTTATTATAAAAAGGGAAATTATTGTAATAAAGGGGATACTGATAGGACAGTTTGGAAAAAAGGCAGAAAATGAAGCAAGTATTTGGGGTGCAGAGAGCGAGAGAGAGAGTGACCAGCATGCATTCAGCTGTGTCCCAAGGATCCGTTGTCATTGTGGTTGGTGCTGGGGGTTCTTCAGGGTTCGTAGTCAGCATCAGAGCAGAGTACCCCCCAAGAGTCCATTAGAGGTGGCTGAACTCTTGGAGGCGTCCTTCTGGAGTCCCCTTGAAGGTATCCAATGGAGTGTGTCTTGTGGAGTTGCCCTCATGGCGATGTCGTGTGGAGGGTGTCCCTCATGGTCCGTAGTAGTTATCAGTGGAGAGTGTCCTCACGGAGGTGTCCTTCTGGAGTCATCCTCATGACAACACTCGCTGGTGATGTACCTTGGTGATTACCTTTTCCTGCTTTATATTGAGCTGGAGGGAGTACCTCTGTTCTTCATGTCACATATTACACGTTCCTGGTGGACCAGTTTCGCTGGTCTTGCAGCCAGCTCTTCAATGGCACTGATGTCTGCACATACAGGTGTCTGTAGCAATTCTCAGTATAATGGGTAGCAATTCCTCACATCAGTCCTTGAAGTAATTGCCAGTGGAGTCCCAAATCAGCTCCTTACTCCCTTCTCCCAGGCAAGGGATGGAAGAGTCCTATCTCAACTCCTACTATCCATCTCTGAGACAATGGTTGGAGGAGTCCTATTTCAGTTCCTCAGAGACAATGGACAGTGGAATCTTGATTTCAGATCAGAATCTCTCAGATACTACTCAGTGGCTGTCCTTGGCAGCCTCCTGCTCTGTAATCCTATGTGCTCACACAAAATGCTATATAAAGAGACATACATGTGGGATAACAGAGGATGATCACTTTTCTGAAAGGAACAGGAACAGTATTTGGTAAGGCCACCAGGAAATTTGTACTCCAGAACAGAGGATATCTGTCAGATCTGCAGTAGTTCCAGGCAAAATTAAGTACACAGTCAGATCCCTGACAGCTACCCCAAAGAGGGATCTCCATCTGCAAGGAGATGACATACTGGTGCAGAAGGTGAGTGGCTCATGGTGAAGAGCCTTGGACATTCTCTGCCTTACCATGCTTCACGTCCCTCAGTGGTCAGTCCTGATTGCGGAAATTCATCCCTAAACAATGTGAGGGCAAGACTGAACTATGAATCAGCTATGACACACAGCGTATAGAGGTGAGAGGAACAAAGGGCCTCAGGGGACAAGGAGAACAGATTCGACTATTTTGGTGGTGGTTGTCCTTATGACATCACAAATGTACATGGCAGGAGATCCCCACAGCTAAAGCCTCATCAGTTTTGTCCTTGATAGCAGAAGAAAACTTCCCTGGATAACAGCTTTAAGGCAAAGACTGACAGGGGGTGAGGTTGTACATTTTTAAACAGCTTACTGGTATTTTCACAAGATGCCCACAGATCAGTTGAGTAATCAAGAAGACGCAGGTGTAGGCAAAGCTTGCGTTATAGCAAATGATGAAATAGTCCCAGACCTGTACCAGGCTCTCCCTCATGTGAAAACCAGATACAAAGTTTTGCCTTAAGACACTCTTATTTGAACACGAGGGATATCACTTAGCTACGTGCACTTCTTCCTGAGAATGAATAACCAAGATTTAGTCTGATTTTGGAAGCTGGCATGGAAGTTTCTAAATCATAAGAACCACACTCTATCATCAGGCACAGCTACAGGTTGGGCAGAGAAGAGATTCAGAGCAGCCCTGCGCAGAAGGACTTGGGGGTGTTGGGCGATGGAAAATATGAACATGAGCTGGCAGTGTGCGCTTGCAGCCTGCAAAGCCAACCGCATCCTCGGCTGCATCATGAGGAGTGTGACCAGCAGGTCGAGGGAGGTGATCCTGCCCATCTACTCTGCTCTCCTGAGACCTCACTTGGAGTATTGCGTGCAGTTCTGGTGCCCTCAACATCAAAAGGACATGGAACTGTTGGAACAAGTGCAGAGGAGGGCCACGAGGATGATCAGGGGACTGGAGCACCTCCCATATGAAGATAGAATGAGAAAGTTGGGGCTGTTGAACCTGGAGAAGACCAGGCTGTGTGGAGACCTCATAGCAGCCTTCCAATATTTGAAGGGGGCCTATAGGGATGCTGGGGATGGACTCTTCATGAGGGACTGTAGTGAGCGGACGAGGGGTAAGGGGTTCAGACTTAAACAGGGGATGTTTAGATTGGATATGAGGAAGAAATTCTTCCCTGTAAGGGTGGTGAGGCACTGGAATGGGTTGCCCAGGGAAATTGTGAATGTTCCATCATTGGTGGTGTTCAAGGCTGGGTTGGACAGAGCCTTGGGTGGCATGGTTTAGTGTGAGGTGTCCCTGCCCATGGCAGTGGGGCTGGAACTAGATGATCTTAAAGTCCTTTCCAACCCTAACTATTCTATGATTCTATGAGTCTATGACCAGTTCTTTTATAAAGCTTAATGGCAATAATATTTGTGAACAAAATTTCCATCTTACTTGGATTTGTAGTGCTCTTTAATGCTCATCCAAGTTTACCTCAGCTGCTGCTGTCTGTTCTCTGCTCTATCATCTGTCTTTCCAACATTTGGTAGTTGTGTGGAAAGTTTATTTTTATTGCCCTTCCTCCCACCCTGCCATTTATTCTTTTGTATGTGGTGACATTCAAGCATACCTTTTTTTCATTTACAATATTAAAACAGCTAATTTGAAAAGTTTATAAAAAATAAAACCCAAAACCTAAACCAGATTTCCTTTTTTTTTTTTTTTTTCTCTCTTAGAAATTTGAATAAATATAAAGTTTTTTTACCCTATAAATCCATCTTTGTCTGAACAGCAGTCAACTTGTTGTGCTGAAGAATTGCTGTAGGAGAGGTCTTGGGCCAGTGCAAAGGTGGGACGAAGTCTCTTTTCCCAGGAAGTGAGCTGCCAGTGGGGGCCAGGAGAGAAGCAGTCCCTGATCTGTGAGTAAATACGGTGCAGATATGAGAAAGGTACAATTGCAAATTGAGGAAGGGTCTTTGTGTTGAAGAAGGTCAGACCTGTGGCTCTCTTGGGACTGGGGGTGGAAATTACTTGCTGTAGAAAGAAAAGAGGTTAGCTACGCAAAATCTACAGCTGGAAGAGGCTGAGGACTGTTACCAGCCAGGTGGGCCAGGTTCCTTCTCTGAAAATGCCTGTCTCCTAAATGTAGGCTGATGAGGAGACTTCTTTAGAGGGGCTGCTGTGCTGAGATGGTCAGAGGGGTTTGAGATGTTTCCTTAGAAAAACACTTTTGCACTGACAACTCTTTCATAATAAACTGAAGTTAATAATTTGGCCCTTTTGTGTCTGGTGTTCAAATTTTCTTCTGGACTGGCTAAGCTGAACTCCTCTTTGATTTCCAGACTTTTGTCGTATTACAGATACTGCAGCTGCAGCTACATTTATGAGTGAATTTGTTGAAGCACAGAAATTCACAAGGCCTGAATTAGGTATTTGTAGACCGTGCAGGGAGAGAGCTGCTGTTTTCTTTCAGTGCTTTAAAATCAACGAGGCACTGTTATTTCATGAAGTTAAATGAGAACTGTCTATATTTTACTTACATAAAATACATTTGAGAATCTAAGTTTACATATTTACTGTGTATTGGTAGAATGACTTTTTTAATAGTAACATCAAATAAAAATATCATCAGTGATTTCTTCTAAAAAAATCCTTTAAGGAGACCAATATAGATGATAAGAAAAATTATTGCCATATTTACTTCGAATGTGCTGTGTAGCATCCCTTTCTCTGCAGGAAAGCAAGAATGAAGCCCTGTTCTGCTTCAGTCTGGCCCACATTCTGCACTTGAGTATAGCTGGCTATCACTGCACTCCAGCTGGCTGTTTCATGCTGATTTAGATGACCCAAGATGAGTTTCTGCTCCTCAGGTATTAATGGTGGCTGAGGCTTGACCTCAACAAGATCCAGTGAGATACTGCAAAGATATCAGTAAAATTTGGTACCTACTCATGAAACAGCAATCAATGGCCTTGTCAAAGTTTTTACATGGTCACTGTACTCTAAGCACGGATGTCATCTTGAGAATGCTTTAACAAAAAGGCAAGGTTGATATGGAGAATTGTACCGTATTAATCTTCTCTTTCTTTTTCTGCTGGAATAAGTTTTCCAGTGAACGTATTTCCTTATAATAAGAGTAAGCATGAACATATGGAATATATGGCAAATCTACAGGACACTATTTAGGATTTTATTTCTAATTAAATTCTAGCAGTGTTTGAGCCTAAATCTCATTATTATTTAACAGGATTTCCTACTTAAACTTCTGTACCTTAGAAATATTTCTCCCATTTTAAATGATAGTCTTTGTCCATTCTTAATTTATTCTTGTATCTTGAATTTTTTAGGGGGTGGAGCTAACCAACCATATTTTTAGCAACCTTGTAAATTCATGCATTAAATTTATTCAATTAATGTTTATTTTAATGGGTTGGACAATTCTATTATTAACTTGAGTTTCATTTGGTTTTGATTTTGTTCCCTTATTAAACATTTTTTAAGAGGATTTCACTTGATTTAGAAAATTTAAATTACTATGCAATAAATCTGTTCTTTTAATGAGTTTATTCTTGTTTCAAGGTATTAATTAAAGCAGGTTGTAGAAGTGATAGATACAGTAAATGGAAAAAGTAGTGTCCAGGCAAAAGGTTAAGGATTTGCTGTCATTATATGAAATGAAGCTCTTTCTGGAGACACCTCATTAATGGAAAAACCTTCCTCTCTAACATGCACCAACAAGAAGTTCATTAGTCAGTTAACCTCTGCTTATCAGGGATTATCAGTTTTTTTCCTTCTAGGACAGACTTTATCCTCTAGTAACTAGCATATCCCTGCCTTTTGTATAAGCTTGGCTTAACAGTGTGAAATAGCCATGGATTCAGATTGTTTAGCTGACTGATTTCCTCACTGGACAGAGTGGGAGGGTGGAAAAGTATAGGACAACATCAGTGGACAGACAGATGAACTTTCAAAGTGAAAAAAATCTTGTAAATTTAATTCACAGGCAGGGAATGGAAATGTCATTGCCTCACTCAAAGGGTTAATCACTTTCTAATTTAAGCTGGCAAATTTTATAATGACACTGTGAAATTAGCAGCATTTTAGTGTGTTAATTATCTGCAGGACACTACATCATTACTTCTAATAAATGTAAATGAGATTGCCTCTCCTAGGACAATATAGAGGCAAGGTGAATTTTTATTGGCTATTTACTGAATTTGAGACAAATTGTTTCTCCGCCCTCAATGTAAAGCATATTCAATATAGTTTATTGCACTACCTTGTTTTCTATACATTTTAGTCAATAAATACAGGGGGATTTTAAAGGTCATTACAGCTTCTTGCTCATATGACCTAATTTTCATTTAAGGCAAAGCTGATGGTAAAAACCACATCAAGTGCATCAGAATTAGAATGTAGGATTGTAGAATCTAAGTATATCAGTCATTAAATAGTCAACATTTTTGACAGACTCAAAACGCCTACTAGCATGTGCCTTTGTCAAAACAGACAAGAGAGTTCTTTTCCAGTAAGCCTGTCACTCAGCATGCTTGATGCTGCAATGTTAGGCAATGCAATGAATGACATAAGAGGCATTTGTGAAACTTTATTAAGAAGCAGATGAGTGGAGTACTCCACTTTGGCAGAAAATTCTTTTTGGCCAAAGATATATTAAATTATCAAACAACAGAAAATACGGGGTTTGCACCTATAATGTGCAAATTTCACAAATGTGAAACAAGTTAGAGTCTATTTCTTGTTATACACTTTTCTCCACCAAATATATGTATATATTAATTGCAGTAGTTTGGTGATCTGTGGTGCTTTTCTTTTTTTTTTAATTAGTATGATATTTTGGCCATTATATCATGATCCACACTTCAAATCTTGTGTAAGGACTGAGTATGTCAAAGGAAAAGCTAGTATTTCTCAAGGTAGGATTTGTGAAGATGTTCCTGGACTTTTGAATATTCATCTGGTCCTTTTGGCTACCCTTCTTTTAAGTTTGTGTTGAGAGAGGCAGGGTGAAAGAAATAAAATCCAAACCAAGAAATCTACCAATCAGAGAATGAGAGAGTGCATGCTTTAATAGTGCCACCCCAATAGAGTTTGGTGTATTTCTGGACTACAATCACTTCCCTCCTAATAGGCATCTTTACAAGATGCCACTTAAATATGACTCCATAGGTTTTGCATGATTACTTCATAATCTTGCCTTGACACTCTCTGCACTCTGAGCAGACACTTCTAAACATAGATGATAACAAGCTAAGACTTGAATTTGCTGTTTGCTAATGATACTCATGATTGCTTTATTTATTACTTGTGACAACAACTAGCCATGAATCTTTTGTGATCTCTCTTTTTTCAGGTATCAATACATAGGTAAGCATTTTCCAAGTTACCACACAGTTTAGGATGGCCATCCGGGTGGGTCGTGGCTCCCTGTACCCAGTTGCTCAGGAATAACCTCCTTAAGCCTTTTCCCCTTGAAAGTGTCTGTAAGCAGTTGAAGGTCATGACTGCTCACTCACAAGATCAATATACCATTAAATTGTGACAAAAAGCACTACCAGACTAGTAAGTCTTCAGTCATACCCTCAATAATCCTGATAAAATGGTGAGCTATTTTAAAATCATAGTGGCTTTTAACAATTGCTTGAAAACCCATCCTAGTGAGAGATGACTGAGATAAACTTTGTGGAAATTATGTCTTCCAGATCTTTTTGCCCTGACCAATCCACATTATTTGTTTTGCTGGTTATGTGTATTGAATTAGAGCCACACAGCACCACCCAAAACTGAGGTTCAGTAAGAAGTTAAACAGAAGCCATTTTGATGTCTCCTAGTCCGGAGGTAATTTCCTGTTTGTTTGATGCCTTCCATGACTAAACTAGCCTCTTCTTACTAGAGAAGTGGTAATGTGCATAGTTAACACCTGAAGATGTTTTCGAATAAAGAAGGTTTGAGGTTAAGAAGAGTCTGCTAAGGAGAAAAATGCTGTTACCTTACTTGCATGAAGATCCTATTGTGGCTGACACAAAAAGAAATGCAAATAAGTTCCATTCATTATCTTTCGCCTTTACACCCCACCAAAATGCAGCATATTGGACAAGATACTCGACAGCCCATTGTCAATGCTTTTTTACTAAATCAGACCTTAAAAGAGAAAAAAACCCACCTGAAAACTGTCTGATATTCTGGCAGCTGAGGAAAAGCCCTGTTCCCCATCAGCTTTAACATCAGCCCCTGCTAAACAGATCTCCCTTGATATGTTAATAGACTAAATGTAGGAAAAGATAGGAAACAACAAAGCTGCAGGTCAATTAAGGCTTACACTGATGTACTGTGTATTTTACGTAATGAAGGAGTCTAAAATCTCCTGGCTGTATCCTAGATACTGTCTTAGGTACCTTAATTAGGAAAAAAGACCCTATTTTAACCATATGAATAAACTCATCTAATTTATCTTCAGTTTTTTTAGAGGATAGGAAGAAGCAGAATTTAATTTCATTTGCACTTCCCTGACATTTGTACTATTTCAAATCATAAGTCTTTTACTTTCTACCATGCTAAGGCTTCCAGGAGCATGCAAACCCTCCTGTTAGGTAGGCTACAGTTTCTGAGGAGGAGAGGAGAAGGAAGTCTAACGTAGCCTTTTCCAATTCAGTAATCTGAAATACAACACTGAATTAAGAGATGGAATAAATACACTTTCCACTAATGTGGAAAACTGTCACAGAAGACACTGGAGCTAACCACAGGCAGAGGGTCTGCACACTGTAAACTCATACTTTGGGGAAGAGATGGATAAAATTTAGTAGTCTGAACTGTAACCAACATTGCAGCTCAATCTTATTTTTTTTTTCTTTTAATACACAATGGTATATTCAGAACTCAAATTGACAAAGGAAGCCAAAATGAAACAACACTCATGCCAAAATTTAAAATATTTATGATACCTATTAAGCGTTACCGTGGGATTGATATGCTCAATGTAACTGTTGGGCTCTGAGTTCACCATACAAATCTGGTATTTAAAATTATTTAAACGTATAAAAGAACTAATCCCAATGATACTTTATTTCTGTATGCATAGTAGCATACTCATTTCTGTTATTCTAAATTGCGTTCTGTTTTGCAAAATCCTCTTGAAATCTCTGAACAGGATGTTAAGTCAAGTGTCTGGCACTGGATTATTTTTACAAGGAAAGCTTTGTTGACAAATATCAGCAAACAAATCACATAATAGTTTACTGCATTTGCCAGTACTGCTTTGATGCATGCATGAAACAGTTCTCTAAAAGACATTACTTGTTTACTTGTCCTTTCTGTCAATGAGCAAAAGCAGCCAGTTGTCAATGAGAACTCAAAAGTGTAAATTTATGCCAGCCTTTATTTACAAGAGTATGTTAAAAATAATTTTGCTTGTATTTGGAGACCTAACACCAATTTATCCAAACAAATTTTTTCATAAGAAAACAAATAAACCATAATCTTTGTCCTTAGAGGATATTTCTTTAGGTCAAAAATAATTCAATGCAATCTTAATCTTGGCTAATGTAGGAAGAAATTACTGCTTTGCATTCCTTAAAATTTAAAGCTTATTTTACAGGAAGTCTTATTGTACTGATGCTGGCTAATCACGGAACTAAAATGTCCTGCTATATCAGTAGTCTGTGAATACACACAGCAATACTACATTGTACCATGCAGCTAAACTGTAAAACAATAAAGTCAATACACTTAAAGCCATACTGCCAGCACTTATTTTTCTGCCATCATGGATCTTCCCTCATGCTTTATCGTCTATTCCTACACCTAAGTCTGTCTCAAAAAAGATTACACTTACAATTAGGGTCTAAATTAAAAATGGAGACATGAAATAAAAATTGATGACTTACACTGAACTGATAAACCTTTGTTTTGCTCAGAACACATTTCTCTCGCTATCAGTTCAAACCATATGGTGTTATGGCACAAATGTACTTTTGGTACAAGGACCCCACCTGGAGTACTGCATCCAGCTCTGAAGTCCTCATTACAAAGACATGGACCTATTTGAGCAGATCCAGAGGAAGGCCACAGAAATGATCAGAGAGATGAAATGCTTAGCCTGGAGAAGAGAATGCTCTGGGGATACTCTACTAAGTCCTTTCAATACTTAAAGGCAAATAAGCATGAGAATTTATGAGAAAGATGGGGACAGACCTTTTAGTAGGGCCTGTATCAGCAGGAGAAGGGATAATGGTTTCAAACTAAAAGATGGGAGATTCAGGCTAGATACAAGGAAGAATTTTTTTCTGATGATGGTAGTAAAACAATGCAAAAAATCAAGGTCAGATTGGATGGAGCTCTGAGCAACCTGATCTATCTGAGGATGATTCCGCTTATTGCAGGGGAGTTGGACTAGATGGTGTTTAAAGGTCCCTTTCAACCCAAACCAGTCTATGATTCTGCGATTCTATATTTCTATAAATCTACATACAGCACACTAAAGCAGAATGAAATGATGCTTTGAATATATATTTTGCTAGATCCGTTATAACAAAGTACTTTGTGTAGTAGCGAAGCAAACTAATCTTCATGTCCTCAAATAGGAGACTGGATGTTTGCATTATTTTTACTGCTTAGGTTAAGGATTGCACTTGAGCTCTAGCATAGCAAGGCTGCTTGAGCTGTGTTATTTTTTTAGTGTCACTGAACTATGATAGAGTTGGCCATGTAACAAAACGCAAACTCTGTCCTGTCCAATCATAACTTCTTTGATGAAAGCACATCATCACCCCACAGGTCTCTTTTTTTTTCACTTTTTTTAATAGAACTCAGGGCCATAGGGAGGGAGAAAGAGTATTTGCTGCTGGTTCCCTCTCCTTGGTGTCCTGGGCTTCAGCAGTAGCAGTCATTTTTCTCCTTCTTAGTAGCTGGTGCAGAGCTGTGGTTTTGACTTTTGACCTGAGGACAGCGCTGATGACACCGATGTTCTTAGTTAATGCCGAAATGTTTAGTCTGACGAAAGCCTTTCTGAGCCTCATGCTCTGCCAAGGGAGGAGGGGAAGCTGGGAGGAAGCAGAGACAGGACACCTGACCCAAACTAGCCAAAGAGGTATTCCATACCACAGCACATCATGCCCAGGATGTAGAAACTAGGGGAGTTACCTGTAAGGCTGGGTTCACTGCTCGGTCGGGCTGGGTATCTGTGGTGAGAGGTTGTATTCTCTTCCCTTGTATTTCCCTTGTCATTATTATTATTGGTCATAGCAGTAGTGTTTTGCATTATACCTTAGTTACTGGACTGTTCTTATCTCAGCCCATGGGAGTAACATTCTTTCAATTTGTCTTCCTATCCCTCCGGGAGCTGGGGGAAGAAGGAGGGGGGAGTGAGTGAGCAAACTGCTTGAGTTATGGCTTAAACCATGACACTCCGTGAAAGACCACAGGTCATCAGCTTTGTTCCTGTTTTTCTGCAATGGACAAGTAAAGGTTAGGGAAAGATTCATACAGTGCAATGGTTCTCCTCTATGTCCTTTACCTCTCCTGCTAATGTAGAATAAGAGGACACGTGACTGAGGCATCTGTCTCCTCCTCCAAAGAAAAAAAGGCATAGTGGCAACTAGAAAAAGTGAAAGAGCATGAATTGCATAACAAACATAATTTTCTTTTAATCAAATTCTCACCTAGACAAATGGCCAGGTAGGGAGAGAACATGCTACCACTGATGGATACATGAATGGAGATGGGAAGAAGGGGTTTTGGGACTATTTCTGTTAGACATGGTTTTACTCAATGATGTTGCTTTTTGGCTGAACAAATTCTCCTTGAGCATCTTATTAGTAGTAGGCAAACCTCAGAGTCTTTCGGGATTTTATAGTACTTCTGAAAACATTTGATGTATGAGTACCATCAAGTAGAATCATAGAAAACACTACACAATTTTTTCATTGTGCGTTTTATTTCAAAGTAACAGGCAGACTGATTCTATGTATAAGGATGGAGGTTTCCATATTCTATCCTTCTAAACCTCAAAACTCTACAAGTGTCAGCTCTAGGACATGTGTCTTTGTGTGCATGGAAAAAATGCAGATTTACAAGAATATACTGCATTTATTTTTATCCAAACTTTTTACTGTTTAATGTATCATTATGTCAAGAATCTCTTGAATATAATGTCAATTTTTTTTTGCATAAGAAACGGTGCATGGGAGAAAAAAATTCTACTACTATCAATTGAAAACCAAACTACACTAGCTTTCTTCCTTGAGGATAACCTGGGGAAAAAAAAAAAAAAAAAGAAAGAAAAACAATTATTCAACATCTTTTTTTAAGGCAAAATTAACATTTTATCTGGCATTGTGCTGCATCCATAACTACAGCCTGCTAAAGATGTATCATTTCACAATCTCATTTGCATTGCTAAACAATATTTAGCAGAGCATAGTTCCCTTGATATAAAATAACACCATTAACCCTCCCCACTAAACTGTGAGCATCTCCTTGTTTCCAAAGGATTAAAATAATTATTACAGTAACCTAAAAATCTACTGACTCGGTACTTGATTTGGATGTTGATTGGATCTCTAATGAGCTAAAAGTGAATCTTTGAAAATTGGCTAACTCTGAGGAACGTAATGAATAAAAAAGACGTAGCTGTACATACATTAGCTAAATGTAGAACCCTAAATGGGTAGGTATTGTAACTGGGGAAATCTGCTGTGTGATAATATCACTATGCTGCTCTCTATTCAAGACCAAGGCCTCAGTAGAAAAGTAGGTATCATTGACAAGTGGCTGTGATCTAGCTCCTAGTGGGTTAGTTCATAGTTGGTGGAAAAACTACTGTACCATGTGGCAAAAATCGACATGATTAGAGGTCTCTGCTCAGTGGAGTGTCACGTTGGAATAATTGTGATATATTAGAGGTCATGTCCAAGATTCATTTACTGAACTGTGAAAGAAGGTTAGGCTGATGTCTGCTCTACCCTGTATGGTATAAGGGTGACTTCACTTCAGTTAAAGTAAGAAATGATCCAAATAATCACACGTTGCTTTAAGTCAAACAAATAGCATCTGAAGGAACATCCACGTCACAAAAGAGCAATTGGCTCCTAGCTTGCTCCCTCTGGAAAGAACAGCAGAGCTGCTGAGCATGGTAACCAATTTTATTATTAATTTTCTTCTAATAATGTACATAGTAGTCTACAAAAAAACTACAGTCTTCCTATTTATGCACTTTATATACGAACCATGTCACTTCTCTAAAATGCAGCCATTTTGGGTCTTGACTGTAATCCCAGTGCTATAGTCCATTAGTTTATCTATTAAATCTCTTCTTTTTGCTCTAGTCACTTTTTTTGCACTTTTCTGCATCTTTCCTCTTTCTGTTATTTCTCATTGGAGGTAAAGGCGACCAGATGGAACATGGTTTCAAAAACAAGGTGATACTCTCAGTTTGTCTAATAAAGTCATAATATTTTGCCATTTTTTTCTTTACCCATTTCTCAATGCAACTTAAATGTTTCTTGGCATATTTTAAACTTTTCTCTAATTGTCTACATTCAGTTTAGAACTGCTTGATATTTAGTAGTTTAGAGTTTATTTTCTTTCAGCATGTGTTGCCTTGTGAGTTTCTTGATCTACTATTGTATTTACTAAGACAATCTAACAAAAAAGGCAGAAAACTTAAAGTGTCTCCTTCAAGTTAGGCAGATACCTTAAGCAAATGGTTTGGGAAAGACTATTAATCATCTGAATGAGAAAATACGTGTGCATAAATGAAAATGTTTATTATTTGTTGATTGTTGTTTTACTGTTTATTGAGCAAGTAAAAAAAAAAAATAGCTTTAGACAGCCAGTAAAATATCGCAAATAACAATTAGACATATTAAAGTGTTCTTTTGAATCACTTAATAAACTGGAAATTCTTCATCCAAGGTATGTAAAAATATAAATATTTATTGCAACATGCAAAATAAGGGCCTGATTACATGTTATTAATTACTTGGGGTTTTCTAAAAATCACACAAATACTTCTCAAATACATTGATGGGTTCTACTTCTATTTTTCCTTATTTGCTTTTTTCTTTCATTTGAAGTTTTAGTCCCAAATTTAAGGATTAGAAGGATAACATATATAAATTTACAACTAGATGTTCCAAAAATGCATGCTAATTCCCTAAACCTCTGTTTCTTAAGTCAGTATAACTGTCAGTGCTCATAACTTCTAGAAATCAGGTCTTATATGAGTCACATGAACACTACAGAAAACTTAGGACTTTTCAATTTCATAACCTCAATACTGGAAGAAATCTGGCAGAATCTAGGAAGAAAAGTATTAGTGTAAAACACACCTAGTAAACAGAAGGGTTGTTCAACTTGGCCATAGAAAAGATCATAGAATAGTTAGGGTTGGAAAGGGCCTGAAGATCATCTAGTTCCAGCCCCATTGCCATGGGCAGGGACACCTCACACTAAACCATGTATATCACTAATAAAATTATTCAAACGTGTTTCTCTGAAATGCTTGAGGAAGATGGATATTCAGACCACATGAAACATGAAATTGGGAGAACCCTTTTTCTTTTTCTGTTTTAATCATAGGAAAATGCAACCTTAGATGTAAAATAAGAATGCAAACTACCTTAGGGAAGCACAATTAAACTGTAGCAAATCTGAGACCTAAATGCAAAACTGAAAAAAATTAGCACAAGAAGGAAGGCTCCTGGCACAGTCAAATATATTAGATGCCTCCCTGAAATACATGAGAGTGTGTTAAGTTCTGCCCAGAGAGAAGTGGTTTTTCTAAAGGGGTTATTAGGGAAAGCAAGCAATGCCAAAGCCCACAGGTGATGGAGTACTCAGCATAAGTCACTGTAAAGCAATAGATAAAGTTCCATAAAAGAAGTAAAAGCCATAGAATCATTGAATCAGAATGATAGAATAGTTGGGGTTGGAAGAGACCTTAAGATCATCTAGTTCCAACCCCCCTGCCATGGGCAGGGACACCTCCTACTAAACCACATCAGCCAAGACTCCATCCAGCCTGGCCTTGACCACCACCTGGGACAGAGCCTTCATAACTTCCTCGGGCAACTGTCCTGGGTTCACCCATTCCAGTGCCTCACCACCCTCACAATAAAGAACTTCCTCTCAATGACCATGTCACCCACAAAGATGCTGAACAAGACCGGTCCCAACGCTGATCCCTGAGGGACACCACTCGTTACTGGTTTCCAGCTGGACATCGAGCCATTGACTACAACTCTTCGCATGTGGCCATCCAGCCAGTTCTTTATCCATCAAGTGGTCCATCTATTGAATTGATGTCTCTCCAATTTAGAGACAAGGATGTCATGAAGGACAGTGTCCAATGCTTTGCACAAGTTCAGGTAGATGACGTCAACGGCTCTACCTCTGTCCATCAGTTCTGCAGCCCCATCATAGAAGGACACCAGGCTGGTCTGGCAGGATTTCCCCTTAGTGAAGCCATGCTGGCTGTCATCAGCCACCTTGTTGTTTTTCATGTGCCTTAGCATACCTTTCCAGGAGAATCTGCTCCAAGATTTTGCCAGGCACAGAGGTGAGGCTGACTGGTCTGTAGTTCACCGGCTCATCCATTTTCCCCTTCATTGAAAATGGGGGTTATATTTCCTTTTTTTCCAGTCATTGGGAACTTCACCTGACTGCCATGATTTTTCAACTATGATGGACAGTGGCTTAGCAACTTCATTTGCCTGCTTCTTCAGGACCCGTGGATGGATTTCATAGGGTCCCATGGACTAGTGCACATTCAGGTTCTTAATATGGTCTCAAACCAGATCCTCTCCTACAGTGAGCTTAAGGTCTTCATTTCTCACAGTCCCTGCATCTGTCTTCCAAGACTTGGGTGGTGTGGTCAGAGCATTTGCCAGTGAAGCCTGAGGCAAAGAGTGAAGATTGAGGCCATGCTGAGAGGTCTGTGTGATGAGACCAGCACAAAGGAACTTTAAAGGGTACAATGTGGGAAGGGAATTGAAAAAAAAAAAAAAAGATTACCAACAGTGGAATAAAAGTCTACCTCACAGAGGCAAAAAGAAATCATATTAAATGAAAGAGAAATAGAGGTTAAAATCTGTGCAAGAAATAGGGATTTCAGGTAAGGAAAAAGACTAATGTGTCTAAATTTGGGTCTGAAAAGCATGACAAAATAACTATTGATAGGGGAATATGTTCAAAGAATGAAGATGAATATTCCAAATATATGAGGGAAAGTTTCATAGGCACAGAAACAGGGAAATCTCAAGTAACTACAATCTTCTATTTGCGTAGCAACCTGTACTGAAATTGCAGCTAAAACATTCTTGACTTTCTATTCCAAATCAGTGTGCCTGTGTACATGCATATGAGTGTGTGACTGCACAAATCGCTTAAATGCAGAAAGCAGCGGAGCAGAACAGAGCAGCTGTTTAGAACTGCACAGCAATGAGACATGGCACTTTAGGACAGGAAGTAAAGGAGAATACTGTATCCAACTGAATCTGCAGAAGGAATTTTATGTCAACAGAATGCAATTACCAAACCTGGAGTACTTGCAGGACAATTGAACTAGCATAAGGGCATAATCATTATTGCCTGAAATTGAATATAATAAAGGAATTAGTTAGACAGACATAACTTGTTCAGAAGAAGGAACAAGATGAGATGGCAAAAGAATTTGGAAAGGGTTGTAAAAGGCATGATCTCCTAGCAATGAGAGCTTGCAGATACATACTAATCCATACTGGGTAAAAAAGATGTATCGAGAAGTTTTACAGACATTAAAATGATTCGATCTTCTATGCTTTAAAAAAAGGTAAGAATTATGGCTAAACCTTTCTCTTCTCACTCATTCCATGAACTATGGAAAAAACAGCATCTGCCTAATAAAAAAGATCTAAGTCTTGTCATAGCTATGAGTAATGCATGGATATGTGATAGCAGACTCAGCTGCAGGATCTCTGCAAAACAGCCACAAGCTGTTGTCATTAGATCTGGAGAGAGCCCTTGCTCAAATCCTAAATTTCCATCTGCATGTTTCAAAGAAAAAATACACATAGAAAAAAAAAAAAAGGGTCAAGATTAGAAAGTTTAAAAGGTTAAATAATGCCCTATTCCTTTTCTTTGCAACAGAGAAGCTAGGGTTGACAACTAGAAAAGCTAGAACTGAACTCCTTTGTGTGTCTCATAATTTCATTTCAATAGCTTTACCAATGGGTGAAGCAGAGGTCTGATTTCTCAGCTCCTGTGACTCTCTGCAGCATCTCCAGTGTTAATTTAATCCAGGCAGGACAGTTAGCTGTGTGTTTCATTCCACCTGTGCAAGCAGTATTGTAAATACTTCTGTCAATAGAGTGTGTGATTAGAAAGGATTGGTAATACATGCGCAGTGTTACCCTACAATACCAGTGCATAAATGTGATAACATTTGAAAAAACTTTATGAGCTGTGATCTTCCTGAACCATAGTAAAATTCACCTTTTCCTAAAACATTTGTGTTATTTTGTTTTATGTTTTAATTTTTTGAAATCTTAAGTAACTTTTATGTAAATCATCAGAAAAAAGGAGAGAAGCAAAAAAATAGAATTAGGAAGGCAATACAGAGTGCTCTCCATGACACATTTGACTTAATTAAACATAAATCAGCTTGAGCTCACACAGTGTGGTCATGCTTAACATGTATGAATAAACTGTTTGAGTAAGTACCTGAAAGGCTTGATTGAGGAAAAGCTATAGACATATTTTACCTGGATTTTAGCAAAAGCTTTTTGATGCAATGCCATATAGGAATGTAATCCTCCAGCTAACCATTAAATTTATAATGAGGTGAGATACTTGACTGGAATAAGGCCTGGTGTGTGAGTTGATTTGGTTTAGGCTAGAAAGACTTGTGCAATATTGCAAAGATGCATGTCCACCTGGCGATGGAAGTTCCTCTCTGTTCTTTTAACTTGCATGGAGATTTAGGAGGGGGAAAAAGGTCAATTTAGGTTGAAATTTCACCTTTCTTCAGGCATATTAGGCTTCTTTTATGGAGGAATTGGAATATTTTCCTGTGAACAAAATTAATGAACAAGTCTGTTTTGTCATAAGCAGTAGTTTTGGTTACGTTCAGTAGCAAAATATACTTGTATTGAAACAGCTGGTACCTACCTACAGAGTAATGTTTTCTAGGAGGGAAAAAGTAGAGGGGAAAAAAAAATAGATTTTTTGGGTCTTGTTTGTTTGTTTGGTTTTTGTGTGTTTTTTTTTTTTAAAGTTATTATGATTAATTAATTTTTTTATTACATTTTTAAATTTTTCTCAGTGGATCTCTCACATAGTACATTCAGTGGGCATAGCTACTGTACATATATTGCTGAGTTTTACCAATCTTCAGAAAACCATGCATTAAACTAAGTGTGCTTTCAGATCTACAAATTTCCACTCTTAGAACATTTATGGCTTCATTAAGCCAGTGAATATTCAAGGAGAACTTTGTGGATTTGCAAGTGCATGGGCTCCTTCAGAAGTGAAAGTATTTACAGATTCCTATAGCATTATTCTTGCTCTTCACCTGTTATTTTCCATAACACCAAAGATCACCACATTCCTAGAGCTTCTCCATCAATTTTCTGTCAGTAGATTTTCTTTCTCTTGATGATATTTGGAGACAAAATTGCTATCATCTCTGTAATCAACAAGAATTTCCATGGATCTTTCCCTGATTCAGTGAACTGTTTAAAGTCCAGTTTACCTAGATTTCCTCACTCATTGGCTAGCCAGGTAATGCTCTTCTACAGCACAGCTCCTATGAAGGCTGAATAGCTCCTCAGCCTCTTTTCTGAAAAGACTTGGGTGATTTTTATTTTCTACCTGTATAATTTATATCAGTCATTGTTGAAAATCACAGACATCTGAATGCGGCTGAAGTCTTCTGCTTCGTATGTTAATAATATGTACTACTTTCCTTTGGGTTCATATTCTAATAAGCACTTTGCCTAGCCAAAGTAGATACCAGCCGTAAGTCTGTGTTTTCTACCCATATCCAGCAATCTACAATAATTAATTACGTCATGTTGTGTCAGCTCCTGGGCTAATGATAAATAAATGTTTCAAAAGTGGTAAATTCTTTAAATTATCAATGCAATCTTTATTTTTGTATGAAGGAGTGACATATGGAAATTGAACAGATTAAAGTATGTTTCGTATACACTGTGATTTACACATTAGATACTTATGGAGGTAATATAAAGAAAGAAATGAAAATCAGTATTTTGATGTTTGCACAGTAGGTTTGAAGGTCATGTTTTGAATCAAAAATAAAAATCAATTTTGGAGCCATTTCTGACAACCAACCCCACTCTCAGTTAATTTGTTCTTAAAAATATGGCAGGGATTCTTCGCATGTTGTGAGATGTGGCTTCACGGACAATTTTTTTCCTCCCAAAATACAGATGTGCTTGAATCTTGCTGACGCCAAAACTTGTTTTTTTCTACTGCTCTGTTCCCTACATATTGATAGGCCATGAAAAAAAGCAAAACATACAAGGTCTGAACAAACAAGCATGGCTTACATCATGCTCTGCAACCTGCTGAAAGGTGGCCATCAACATTAACATTGAAAGGATCAGGTACTATGTCTGAGGACGCAGTCCTGCACAAGCTCAGCCATAGATCCTGCAATGGTCCTTATGTGGTGGGATTTATTTTGTGCTTATGTGTTGTCAGCATAACTCCTGCTGGAGAAACACCTTCTGATAGCAAGACTTTGCAGAAAAATCACCTCTCACTCAGCTGTAGAATTATTAAGCAATCCTCAGTTTTACTTACTTATTGCTGACACCCATGGTTCTCCTTCCTGTTTCTTGACTGGCAAATAAACCTTCCTACAGAACATAAGCTTTGCAATTCCTTCTAGTAGAAGCACATATGTTTTATTCAGTTCTTATATCTTTGCTCAGAGCACAAAGCAAGTCCTTAATAATTTAGTCTTACAGATGACTCAGAATCATCATATCCCAGGCTTACCCTTAAACCAAAGCAATTCATGGTCTGAACTTAGTATTATAGCTTTTAAATTCATGACTTTGCGAGCAGACAGTACTTATAAAAGCACATCGTATATATTTTTTTGTGCTATATGTCAAACTATTAAGGTTTATATTTCTTAACTTTTCCAGAGATTAGGGGAAATACAACTTAGTTGCTGTACTTCACAGAGCTGAGAAGTCTGAGAGTTGTTTTTGTGATTTCAGCATCTCTACTACAGTCTCCCTAATGCTGCAAGAAAATTACTTCAAAGTACTCTTTTGACAGTCTTTCTTGGATACACAGCAATTACTATCATGCCTTTAATGCAATCAACCTATAGCGCTTGGGTGTATGTCCCTACTATGTGGCACTAGGAGTCAGTTTCACGGTTTCTTCAGAAAGGATCACTCCTCAAGAGCTGCTCTGCTAGGAAGATCTTTGAATAGTTCATTTTTTTTTCTGGCATAAATTGCTAACCATAATCAATTCTGGAGTCATTAGGGAAAAATATGAAAAATGTTGTCCTCAAAATGCTCACCTTCTTCAACTGAGTGACATTTCTCACAACTGAGTGACATATCTTTTTCACCTGATGCCAGGTAGTCACCTGTGCATGCTGCAAAGCCTGAAGAATGTTCGTTTTTTTCCTATCACATGTACCTACAGATATTGCTGTCATCATGTGACCTTCTAAATATTTTAAAAAATGTCTTGAATTGTTCACGTAGTCTCCTCAGATTAATAATAATTAATAATTATAATTATTAATAATTCATTATTTTGCAAGTATTAACAAGTGAATCAGTTCTACAGGTCAATAATGCATCTGATTTAAAAGTGCCAAAAGTCCTATTAGAGAATAAGTAGTTAGTTTGATAGCAAATTCCTGGGGGATTACAGGTATTGTCTCTGATTTGCTCTTTATCTTGCCATGCCTTATGGATGAACTGTAGCAAGATTACAATCATAATAACACACCAGAGCCTGAATCTTTGGTCAACAGCTAACTATAGCTTTATATATTCCTATCCTGGAGAAATTGATTTTTTTAATGTTTCCATTGCATACTAACAGTCTTCTTGGGGTACCTTATGTATTTTTATACCAGTGCAACTTCATAAGATCAGAACTAAATGAATTAAGAGAATCTATTTCAAAATTAAACTCCTGTTTCAGTTCTTACTGTGTGACCTAAGGTGGATGTTTACTCTGTATAACAGTGGAAGGTCCTATGTGAAGGTAGCTGAAGCAAAAGAGAAATACAAAGAAAATAGTTACTTTTATTAAGCTATTTTCCTCTGTTTGTGTAGGTGTGAAACAACCATATTTGAATAAAAGCAACTAATGTAATGCTCTTAGCAGGTAGAACAGCATTCAAAAAATGTCTGATGGAAGCATGTAGAATATAGGCAGGTACTGGAGGATGTGATTTTGTCTGTGCATATGACTAATATGGCTGAAACACCTGGGGTTAGAGCAAGCCTGCATATTTTACTTCACTCATAATGACCAAACCCTGTTTTTGTCAGTACACTTCCACTTACAGTCTGGCAAAAGAGTCTTCGGGACATGGTGATGTCTTGTTTAAACACCAGAAGTTCAACTTTCCTCCTGTTGCGTAAGATTTTGTCACAAAGGGATTAAAGCGATTATTTTGTTTTGAAATGAAGGAACCATTTATTAGCTAACTCTTGCACAAAGTTTTAGTTCATTGCAGCAGGATTTGATTGTGCTTCAGTAGATATCATGTCTAATTAGAGCTTTTATTCGCGCAGAAGAAAATCAACAGAGCAAAATAAGGCTATCTTCTCAATCAGGTCAGGCTGAGGCAAAGGAAGACGGAATGAACACAACTAGAATCATCCAGCTCCTTGCTCTTCCTCAGTGGGGAAACAGTCACAGAAATGTCACAGATTGTGGCCTCAGAGCACTCAACAGGTGTTCTAAAGAACAAAACCAGCAAATAACCACTACCTAAATTTGCCAGGTTCTGCAGGTCCAAGCTGTGATAGTTATGGTTCAGGAAACACAATTCAAGCAGACAGCGGGTTACTAAATATGCATATATTAAGACAATGTTATAGATAAACCCCTAATATGTACATACTGTTTTGCTAAAAGCATGTTTTGGCCACTAACTAAAATTTCTTGTGAGTTGTCTTTAGCTGGTGTGGCCTAGGGTTAATCTTATCTGACATCAGACAGATTCAGTGGTAGAATCCTTGCAGAGTTGTCAGCACAACATGATAATCAGGGATGTGAAGTGCTGCCTGTGCTGTTTGCATTCATCCAAGCGTGGAGGTGTGCAGTATGATAACCAAACATTACTCGCAGAAATATGTCATGCCATTCAAAAGCCATTTTTTTGTTAAAGGCTGGTCTGATGAGTAAATGGTAACTAATATCATGCAGTGACTATCATTATTTCTAGGTTGACTATCCTTACTTATAGGTTGAATGGAAATAACAAGAAAAAAATTACCTAAGTCTTTTACTAAATCTTTGCTTAATAATCTCAGAACAGCTCATATATTCAATTCCATTACGGTGTCTCAGTTTTACAATGAAATTGTAATGAGACACAATTTCATGAGACCCTGCTGCTATTTCTAATTCCTTGTGTAGCAGTAGGTGCTTACTATGTGTTTACTTGTTTACAAAAGGAATCCAAACTATTACCATACTGTTGGAGGGTCTAATACATTTATCTTATTGTTAGTGTTGCACCCTTAGACTGTGCTTGCAAAGGTTTGCCCATTTTACTGTGCTCTGTACAAGCACAGAGTAACAGAGGTCAGTTCGCCTGAAGATCTGAGCTTTTTCCAACCTAAATGATTCTATCATTCTATGTTTATAAAACAAAACTGAGAATAGTTGGTGAGTACACTGTGTCTTCCCCAAGTCAAGAAGCTAACCAAATGTCACGTTTCCTGTGTATAGAAACATAAATATCTTTTGAGATGACATAATTTTCAATAAGATGAACATACGTTTCTTAAAATGTAATCAAAATATATCTTAAAGTGATGCCAGAAGAAAGTTGAGTGACAAAATGCCTGATTTTCTTCCTGTAGCTTTTCCAGGAGAAAAAGCTAAACCAAGTGAATTAATATATTTAAATTAATATGCCTATGTTTGTTAACTTTTATTTTCTTTACATTTTCTCATAATAATCTTTTGGAATACAGTTTATACTTTGAAGGAAAAGTGAAATGTGATTACTACATTTCAGACTAGAACTGAAATTATCGTATTTGTTAGTTATCCCAGGAAAAACAAAATCAAACATTTGACTTAGATGATACATACAAGTGGGCTTGGTGTCAAAGATTAGAGCATGATCTAATGAAGTAATTTCAGATTAAGGCAGCAAAATGCATTACTGTATAAGGTTTATTCTGAAGTCCTGATTATTCAGGAGATTGATCATTTCCTATGACTATTGATCTCCTTCAGATATCAGAAGCGTAATTTAACTGTCTAATCAAAGGTGCAGATATAGCACAGTATCTTCGTCAAGGATTCAATCCCTGGTCATCACAGACAATGTGATGTGTGCCTATAAAAAGAAGAGGGTGAACCTGAAATACCTTTATTTTTTTGCTGGCAAGTCTTAATCTCTGCAGATGAAAAGGCAAAGGAAATGATACAAAGCAGCTGACTGCTTATGCTACCTCTAGTTCTGGTTGGAACTGTTTGTCTGAAAATTCCGAAATAATAACTTTTCCTACTGGCTCTCACCCTCATGCTTTTCTGGTAGACTTAGTTTTCTTAATTTATCCAGAGTGAAAGGCTGCTGCCATTTACCATTCCATTTGTATTCTTTTCCTTTCTCCTTCCTTTTTTGGAAGCTAAACATATAACCAGCCACTTAAATAACAAAAAAAAAAAAAAAAAAAAACAACCACAAAAAACCCCACCAAACCACAAAAACCCTTTAAAGTTACTATTACCTCTCTCACTCCCTGCTTTCTAACAACTCAATGTGTTGACTTATTTTAACGTTTTCTAGAATATATACATTATAACTATGGTTTGATATTCTTTCATGCATCAAAGGGTATAGCTACACATGCAGTAGGGGAAAATCTCGATGCCAGCTGTGATGTGGATGTGCATGCTTGTGTATACGCATGTGTGTAGTTGAGAGTTTTCAGAATTTCTTATCTGTTAATAGCTATTATTGTATATTTGCTTATACTTACCTACTAATTCTTACTTACACCCAAATGGACACAACAATCAGTGATCTCACTCAACTATTTTTAATGATTTTTTCCTAGAAACAATACATTTTAAAGTACCCCAACATTAAGCACCTGAACACAGAATGAAATAAATGATTTTCAGATTTGAATTTTCCCTTCCTTCCTTCCTTCCTTCCTTCCTCCCTCCCTCCCTTCCCTCCCTCCTTCCTTCCCTCGCTCCCTCCCTCCCTCCTTCTTCCCTCCCTCCCTCCCTCCTTCCTTCCTTCCTCCCTCCCCTCCCTTTCTTTTCTGTCCTTCCCTTTTTTCCCTTTCCTTTCTTTTCTTCCCTTTCCTTTTCTTCCTTTTTCTTCCTTTCATTCATTTCTTTCCTTTTCTTTTTTTAATTCCCTTTTCTTTCTTTTCTTTTTTTTCTTTCCTTTTCATTTTTTTCCTTTCCTTTTCTTTTCTTTCATTCATTTTCTTCCTTTTTTCCCCTTTTTTCCCCTTTCCTTTCTTTCTTTTTCCTTTTTTCTTCCCTTTTCTTTCTTTTTTTTTCCTTTTTTTTTTTTATTTCCTTTCTTTCCTCTTCTTTCCTTTTCTTTCTTTTCTTCTTGGAATGTATTTTATCATCTGTCAGTTTTGCCCTATCATATGTCCTCTTAAATTGGATCTGTAAGCCCTTCATAAAGTTTAATAAATCTTCAGCATTTCACCCTAAGGAAATTATATTAAAAACCTTCAAATGTGAAGTTGGGCCCGCAGACACACAGCACTGGGAATTATATCACCATAATCAGCTTGTAATGAAAGCCTCTGTCGCTGTTCTCTCCCAATCATAATCTGCCTGTCTTTATGAAAAAAGGGGGGTTTGTCTGGGTTCATCTGCAAGCTTTAATTGGAAGATGTCTTCATTTCATTCCAGCCTACTGGGATAATAACTCAGCCCCATGTTTAAACACAGGCCCTTGCCGCTGATATTTTTTCATTTAGTAAAGCATGTCTCTTTAAATGATTTAGCAAATCACCATGAATGCCAAGGCGGGATGATTGGCAGCTCATTGCTGGTGCACCATTTGCATGACATTTGTTCTTCAGCTGGGAAAGCTGCAGCAGGTAAACAAGCAGGCTCTGTACTGACTCCCTGTGAGTCCTTCCCTGTTTATTTTCTCATAATCAAATGACATTTATGGAGAGGCAAATGCAGCTGCACATATATGGAGAAAAAATGCAATCAGGCCAAACATGATGACTTCATTCAGGTGATATTTTGATTAAAGAAAGAACATTTTTTATGGCATGGGGTTTCTTGCAAGTGAAGTCAGTCAAATTCCATTTTGTAATCTATATTTTTTAATATAAATGTTAGGTTCAAATAATTGATTGCATCTAATGACACTATCAGTGCTTCAGTGCAATATGTGGAAGTACAAATTTCTTCAAATTGTAGAGATTCTCTTCTGCACCCTTCTGAGCAATATTTTTTAAGGGCCAAATCTCTCTTTCTATATATAAAGCTGTTCCACTGTGTCACCACAGTTTTTTTCTAAAAGAGATTTCAGAAAGAGAGGTCATTTCTGAACTTAAATGTTTTAGAATTATTTCGTAGCATATCATAGTGTCAAGAGACTTGGCACAGAACGAATTGAAAGATTAAAAAATGTATATAATACACAACATACGTATATATTGCATCATAAGGTGCTTGTACAGCAACTGACAGAATCCTGATGTTACAGAAGTTTCACTTCTGTTTCAGAAACCCTTTGAAAACCAGATATAAAATCTGGAATTATTGAGTATGGAAGAGGAGTACAGTGAGGGGGGATGTGGCTACCTTGAGTAGCTACACTGTTTTTTGTTCTTAAGGAAGTATGTTCTCATCCATTTGTTTAAGGAGGCAGACCTCTGTTTTTGTCATGTTGTCAGAAGAAGATTTTAAGAGAGAGAAAACATGAAAGTTGGTAGTCTTTAGTGGCTTGTGAAAGGAGGAAAGCAGAATTATATGGTCCCTGCACAGCTTTACACAGAAAAGATAGGAGTAGAGGGCAGAATTTTTTAGCCACCTTCATTGCCAGTATTTTTTGAAACAGTACTAATAACAAAGTGCAGAGGTAAGTGTATGTGGAGGGAAGGGCTAATGGGACTATAGCAAGCTCTCTAATAGGTTGTTAATTATTTGAAAGTCTTCCAAAAAGTGTCCCACAAAAGGCTGCTGGAGGCTCAGCATTTTGTGAAAATTTGGCCATAGAGTAAAATTTGCTTTGACACAAACAATAACAAATAGGTACCATGGCATTGTCCCCATCTTATATTTTCCAAGAAGAAACTTTACTCGCTTATTTTTTTGTTGCCTTTTTCTCTATTTTTTTGAAAGACACATCCTTCCAAGTCTAAATCAACACAGATGTATTGTTATTTCAATATTCAGGGCTCTATCTCCCTGGAGCTCACTGCATCAGTCTTTAAGTAGGCACAAAGTAATCCATAGACAGCACCTAAATCAGTCTTGCTAATTGGGCTAATAGGGTTTCCAGAGTAACAATGCACTCAGGATCCTCATACAGATCAGGGGGCAACTGCTTAGGCACATGCTGTATTTTTGAGCATCTCAGGCTTATGAGTTCCTGTACAGAACAATTGAGTTCAGTATGAGAAAACATAATGTATGTAGTACAGTCTGAACTCGAAAGGAGTCATTAATGTAGCTCAAGAAATTGCTGGACCGGATAACTGTTGGAAAGCTGAAATAACAATTGTGCAGATGTAATTTGCCCTGCAATTGGAACTGAGGTAAGACAAAGGAATGGGAAATATTGCCTTTCTACTTGGTAGCTGGGAAACTGTGAGGGAAAGAAGGCATGGATATACAGAGAAGCAGATCTGTCAATAAAACTGATGGATCAGTGAGTCATTTGAAGAGTCTGGATTTGTCCTACTTGGTGCTGAGAAGGTAATTCAGTCTCAGGGTTTGGAAAGGATAAGGGTGATGAGACTCACTGGTTGAAGGGGATGTGACTTGGGAGACCAAATGTCATGCATCTCCAGTTGGTACCGAAGGGAGACTGAAAAATCAGAGAGCAAGGAAGGTCAGAAAAATTAATCAGAATTTCAAGTACTTGATAGCTACAGACATTTGAAGTCAGTGGAGGTAGCATAATAAGTGGGACTTTCATGGAACTAGGAAAACAAGACCCACCTTGCCTCATTTACGCATTGAGATAAGTTACCATGTTTCCAGATGTGCTATATAACACAATACTTTGAAAATCTTAAAGAAGGAGTTGGTGCATCATTAGATTTTGAATAAAAATCTCACTCCTGTTTAGGGATATTTTAGAAAACATGATGCAGCTGTCTCCACTTTGGTTTTTTATCATTCTGATTTTAAATTTTAGGCAGAAAAACTTCAGTTGTCTCATGTAGCTGTAATCAAATTATGGTAGAGGTTGCCTAATTTACTTCTCCTGCTTTACTAGAAGCTTGATGGCGCACGTAACTTTAATTGCTAATACTTTCTTCCTTTTTGATTCATTACTCTAAGCAGAAGCATGTGGATAGTTGTGAAAAAAGATTCATCTGAAATTAGAGTAAGAGCCTACAAGTTACTACTGCTTAAGGATACTTTCAAGCTGTGGAAATATGAAGTCACTTTGCAAAATGAGTAAAAGTTCCACCCCATAGCCTCTTTATGCCACTTCACCCCACACACTTGCCAGGAAAAATAATTTCTGGAAAAATCTCTTAATACAAGAAATCTGTCCAGCAGTTGTCAATACGACCCTTCAAGACTTCAATACAGGGGTCAGAAGGATACTGCAGAATCTGTTCAAGTTACTTTCTTTTATTAGCCTGGACTGTGATGAGTGGAAAAGTCTTACAGGCAGCTGAGTAAGCACCAACTTGGTTTTTGACAAGCCTGACAAGACAGCCTTCGTAAAGCTGTTTTACTCATAATGTGAATCCATTTTGCCTTCTTGGGTTGAACTGTAGAAAGCATCAAAATATCATTATAATCTTTGCTTGCTATGTGAATGAACGCTTTCTTCTCACAGATATTTGGAGTATGGCTGCTGCTTGTACTTACTTCTCCGTTGATATGTGCACAACATCTACTATTATGCATTAAAAGTACAGCTCCTGGCAAGGAAAAGGAAAAATACTTTCAAACTTCAGCTATATACTCAGTGGCACTAATAAAGAATAAGTGAAAATTAAACTGTGCAAATGCCCCACAGCTTTAATCCTGTTTGTTCAGACCACATAGCAAATAGACATTCAGAAATCATTCTGCAACTAGAAAGCTGGGAGCTAAATGTGTGTTGCCCAGTAACTGCTGGAAATCTTTTGATCACTTCTTGCAGGCAAAACATACATCTTGAGCCACTACCAAGGTGAAAAGTTTGTGATAATGTATGGGACCGTTCATGTACAGGTGTCGATTAAATTCAAATATTTTCCAAATATTAGGGATAATTGGATTAAAAAATATGTTTAAAATTCTCCTTAGGTGGTAAAATGTACAGACTTGGTCAATACTTCTCTGGAATACGAGGCAGGGGAAAGGAAACTTGGCAAAGAAGGCTAGGGGAAAAGGATAAAGGCAGAGAAAAAAAGAAAAGGGAAAGGTAGAAAAAATGGGAAAAGGGAAAGGGAAAGAGAAAGGAAAAATAATAGAGGGTTCCTCAAAGCTCAAAGCTATTCAATTTCCTGTTTGTTTCTTATGAGAAAAGGGTTACCTGGCAGTTTTATGAGGAACAGCAAAAATTCCCCACCTTTCTATAACCTTTGTTAAATCTTCTGTCTCCCAGAGACTTTAAAAACCATCACTGCAAACTGAATTTTAAAGAAGGTTCTTTAAGGAATAGATTCGTAAAGAAGTAACTTTTTAAAATTTTAATAATTCATTAAAAAAGCACCTTACTGAACTAGGTTACAGCTCTTTGCAACAGGAATATTTTTCATTCAAGGAATTCATTTTCAATAAAAATCTATGTATTGGAATAATTTTCAGTATGTTCGGTTAAAACAGCATTGACAGAGTTCAGCGTAAGCTGATTTGTTTGAATTTTCAATGAGCGTAAAAAGAAAAGGACAACCTTTCACAATATGACTGAAATAATACAAGTTTATCTTTACTGTTATACATTACTGTAGAAATTACAAAAATAGGATTTAACAATCATATATTTCTGCTTTAAATATACAAAATACCAGTAATGGATTTGCTCTAAATTTCCTTCTAAATTTTTTTGTAAAATGACTGCATTCACAGCAATTTTGTATTCTATGGGAAATCTTGGCTTCTAGATGTTTTTAGATGAAAAAAAAACCTAACGCAGTGGATGACCATATGCAAAAAGGAAAAGGATGGCAGCAAAAAATTTTAGAAGAGTCATTATTACTTTTGATAATGAAAGTATTTTATTATCAAAATGAAAGCAAAGAGTTTTGATAATGCAATCATGTAGAAAGAGTTCCGGGGGTCCAGTTTCATCTGGAATACTTTGAATATTCTAGTTGGCTAAAAATCATGCTGTAATTAAAAATATTCATAGTCTGTTATTCTTTTGATAGAGATGTTCAGGGATGTTTTACTGAATATATTTTTTAATTGAAAAATTATCAGAGGATTCATAGTTTTTCATGCATTTTTAACCAAACTCTGTCTGAAATGTAAGAAATAGACTTTGGCAGGATAATACTTCAAGAGCTTACCATAGAATGTCTAGTAATGACAATCTAAAGAGCAGAATATTCTGATACCAGTCTCCATATCCTAACAGGTACAGTAAGTCATTCCTTCTTCTAAGGCATGTTTCTCTCAGCTTCATGTAATAAAGCTATTCCACTTGGCTAGCAACTCAAGACAGAAAAAAGAAGGGACTTGTTCTTTTTCTGTTATTTCTTTACCAACAGGCTTTACAGTCCATCTCCCTGTAATTATCCTACCCCCCTGTCCTGGCTTTGGTCCTATGGTTATTCATTTCTGTAGATATTCCACTAGCTAATGAGCAAGAAAATGTGTCAAACAACTCTCTACTGTAGCAGTTTGGAATATGCCAGTGACCTTTCTCCTTGGTGATATGTGATTGACCCTCTTCTAAATAAATATCTCAAGCCCTCTGTGAAATGCAATGCATAACCTTTGCTCAGTCATTTACTTCTTCACTACAGCTTGAGCCAAGTTAGCCTATCCATTCTTCATATTGATTCAGTATGAATATTTAGAAAGCAATACATGCTTTAGTACAGGCTCACTAAGTTTTATTGCTTCTGTTTGAAACCATTATGCAGATGTTATACTCTACATACGTAGAGAGGCAAAATCAAATCAGGAAGCCTGGTTTGTGTTTCTCTTGACTAAGAAAACTGTTGGAATCACATTAAAGTATCTCTGTTTCCATTTGAATCTCTGTAACCATGTTCAGACAGAGAAGACAGAGAAACAGGGAAGTACTATTTATTGTTAGAACTGGATTCAACATACAAGTTAATTCAAAATATGAGCAATAAGGGAAAAAACCTGTAACAAAAATCTGTGTAGAAATAGAGAACTTTAAATTCTGGAGTGACAAGTAAGAACACAGAAAAGGACAAAATAAAAAGCTTCTAAGAGACTAGAGGGAAACATAGGAACTGAACTGGATTAGATGATGTACATATGTTTAGACTATTATTTATTAAATATCATAATTCTTCATGACACCTCTCTGACAAATAGAAGATAATGGGGGTTTTCACACTGAATTAGATCAATGGCAAGACTTCAAACAACCTCAGAGGGAACAGCAACATTGTCTTTGTGCCTTTCTAAAGGATGTTCACCATGAAATTTATCGAACAGTGACAGAAACTAATTTTCTTGTTCAGTTTTGGAGAGCTCTGGTTTTGAAAGTAGTGGACGACCGTGTGCAAAACGGAAAAGGATGGCAAGCAAAAATTTTAGAAGAATCATTATTACTTTTGATAATGAAAGTATTTCATTATCAAAAATGAAAGCAACGTGTTTGATAATGCAATCATGTAGAAGGAGTACCTCGGGTCCAGTTTCATCTGGAATATTTTGAATATTCTTATTAGCTAATAATCATGCTGAAATGAAAAAATATTCATAGTCTGCAAACAATTCATATTCTTTTGATAGAGCTACTAGATGTATTTCAGACATTCTACAGAATACAAGGTCATATATCCTTTTAAAACTTATCATGGTATAATTTGAATACAAGACAGAGAGCCAGGGAGATTTGTAATGACACTGTCTGGTCTGATGTGTTCATTGCAATACTGCCACAGCAGAAGTAAAACAAAAGAGACAAAGACACTATCACAGGCAAGCATGTTCAACCTGGTTGACATCTCCATCTGTTTGGCTTCCAAACTACTTGAGGAACCAGCTTAGACAATGGCCACCATAGCACTGGGTTTGGCAGCTGCAACTACACTGTTTTTCCAGGGTGTTTGAATACTTGTGCCATGAACCCATGATACATGGGCCCTGGTCAAAATACTACACTCAGGCAGGGTCTTTGCCATCCTTACTTCCCCCAGCACACAGCAGCCTGCATAGGCACCCAGCAGAGGCTGCCTGCCCCCAGTCATCCAGCTAACTACTGGGCTAAGTGCTGACAGCAGCTTGCATAGGGTCCTGGTCCCTCACATGCTGGGCAGGATCTAAGGAGATGGCAGTACAGATATGGACAGGAATACACCTGGAAAGGATGGATAAGACAGCTGAGTGAGAGAAAGAAAAGTAAAGAGTGATGGAACATGGGGATGTGAGGGTGAAGACCAAGTTTGCAGAGGAATATGGATGTTGCAGTTGTACCACCTGATCGTAATTATGTACTGCTGTATGGTAAAATTATTGCTGTAAATACCTGTACATTTGCAGCCTCAGAAGCAATCTGTAGCTTCATGGCGGTTGTTTATCCCCAGAGGTAGCCATAGCATGAAGCGGCTGGTCAGCAATGGCAGCTTAGCTCCGTAAATAAGCAATCACTACTGATGAAGAGGAGTGCTGATCAGAAGGTATAAACTGCTTCTACATCCCTGCAGCTGGATAGATAGTGACAGCTTGCTCCAAGTAGTAGTCACTGCCTTGAGTGGGTCAACAGTGATCCTGCCAACAGAACTTTACTCCTGATGATAAGAGTCAAATACTTCTGCCTGAAATTTCCTGGAGTTTCAATCCTTTCTGGATGGTTCCTCCTTCCTGAGCACCCACTGAATACCTCAGTAAAACACTGATGGCACTGATTTCCTGGGGCTTTCTGGCTACCTGGCAGAGCCATTTAAGGTAACCTGTGTGACTCTGCTGAGAAATGGACTGAAAGCACTTGTGCAGTCAGTTACTAGGTAACAGCTGAGAAGAAGCCGGGACCAGCTTTGCAAATAGTTTCCACATGCAAGTCTTCTGGGTAAAAGGTCTGGGCCATTCCCAAGAAAGCTGATTTAAGTTTTGAGGTCTGAGTGCTGGTATACTTCATTGGTGACTGTAATTACCCTGTGCTCAAGCTCTAAGTTATCATTTTAGCTTCAAGAGCATTTGCTGCATGCATGCTTAGAGTAGTAAGCCTTAAATTTCATCACGCTGGCATACTGTGGCCATGCAAACATGCCTGAGCATTTGACCTGAAATTCCCACTGCCCAGACCAATAACTCCTTTTAGTTTCAGCATTCTAACTCAGCAGTTACTCTAGCATACCACAACTCCACCTCAGAGACAAAGCCACTGGCATATGCCACCTAAAATGTTAGTCTATGCACCAGGTCTCTTTCCTTGCAGTACTTTTATCCTGATTGCCTTAATGACACAGACCACTGGTCCATGCAGCTTTATGTATTCCAGCTCTCTGCAGTGTTAATTTATATTAATGTAAATGAAGGTATGAGTTGTGTTAAATAAAAATTTCTTTCTCTAAGCTTACACTTTTTACTCTAAAATTCATCTATGCCTCAAGGAAGGAAACGTTTCACTGAAATGCTTGTTTTATAGGAAAATGACATTATGAAACAGAATTTGTCCTGCAGGACAGGAAGAATTCTAGAGTTACAGCCAAGTTAGAGTCAAGGCTGTAACTTCTCTATGGTAACACCAGAGTGAAACTAGGAGTGGCTGCTTTCAGTGAGAACTTTGATATTGCTTTATATTGACAAGACTATAAAATGAAAAGAAACAATTGGAAAATCAAGTACACAACTCTAATAGCTGTTTAATCACCAGTAGAGGATATAAATACAGTACTAATGAATCAATCTATTTATTAATGTAAGATGAATTGAAATTTTTTTAATTTACTAGCTTTGTGCAAAAAAAACAACAGGTGAAGTATGATAGCCTGTGAAAAAATTTAAGTAACTCAATCTATGTGTAGTTTTTATTATTTCTTCTGTTCTTGCCACAGTTTTGGCACCATACTACAAGGTCTTATCTGGCATAGGCACCCCCTGTGTAGGTTTGTCAGGCTGCTGAAAAGAGGTTGATTTCCAATGCACTTACTTAATATTTATTGACAGGGAAATGACATCTACTTCCCCCTTCCTCTGCCTCAGTGAAGCTCCATATCCATTTGGTTATTGCCCAGAGAGTAGGTGAAACCTTGCTTGCTCCTGTTGGAACAGTTACCGGAAACTGTATATCAGGTTTGATTATCCTGACTACCAATCTGGTATTTTGCTGGGGTGGTATCATTCAGGCTCATGTGTCATTTTCCTCCCAGTGAGTGTGCTGGTGAATTCCTAAAGCTTCTGCTGTTTCTTGTTAAGTATTTTCCAGCCTGACAATGCTGATATAAGTGAAAAAAAATTGATCATCTTTTCTACCTGCATAACCACATCTGAATCATTTTGGCTGTGGTTAGATTAGGATCAGGTATTTTTGACTCACAACACTGCTCAATAAGCATGCAAGTTTCCTCTTGAATTCAGTTGGGTTTTAATTTTTATAGTAATTATGTATTTAAAAATCACTCTTGGTTTAGTATTAGGCTTCTTTCAGAAAAATAATCCACATCTATTGTCTTCCTGTGTAATACAATGTCCCAATGAGCACTTTTGTTCTTTTCTGTCTTGTTGCCTGGCTTTCATTTCTTATTCTCTTTGAATCTCATTTTAGTGCAAACAGGGAAAAATGCCTTACCATTTAATGAAATCCTGAACAATTTGACCAGATGGAATTTTGGAGAGGTTTGAAGTTAGATGGTAATATCCTCATTACAGAGCAACTCTGTGCTCTTTTTTCAGAAGAAAGAAGTAGCTAATGCACTGTGGGGAACACGACATTCCGTGTTGATAAATGCATTCTCTGAGAAGAAGAATGGGGCCAACAAAGTACCCACATGGTTCCAAGAATCAGAACACCAAGAATCAAAAGAAAGCCAAGAATTATGGAGGCACTGTGACACAGACGGTAGTGTCTTCTTAACCCAGCACTGTAGATATAACTAAGAAGCATGCTGCAGATCAAGTAAAAGGGAATATTATTATAATGTCATCAGTGCTTATTATGTTCTCTTCATTCTTTTTATCTGGTCTATAGAAGTAATTATCTGTGACAGTGGTTTGGCTTAATATTAGCACACTGTACAAAATATGTTTTTTAATTGAACAGCTGAATTGGATTGTTTTTGTTATTATGAAGGCAAAGAGCTAGAGCACGTTAGCTGATATGAATATTCGAGTTGCTCTGCGAAGTACCAGAGGTAGAAATGCTAGGCTAGTTCTCAGACAAAACAATCTGAAAGTCAGTCAAGCTCCTGGTATGTCTAACCCCAGTGTAACACCCCTCAGTGCAAAATTATCCCTTGGAAGACCTCTCCTGTATCTGCTAATCACAGAAACTATGTCTACAGAGACATACCAAACAGATTTTCCATTTCCAAGCAGGGCTTCTTAGCATCCATTCTGTGATCTTTTGCAATTTCAGGCCACCCATGTTGGTTTGGTTTCCAGTGCCTACTAGTGCTTTGGTGTGCCTAGACAGTCTTTTGCTCAGTCAGCTTTTCTAATTTTTTGAACAATTAGTTCTAAAGTCTTTTTAGACCGTGGTGATGTGAAATGCCTCCAGGCCTTTCAATTCTTTATGTAATAGGCCAAAATGTCTTTTTGTTTGTTTGTCTGAATTGATTTTGCCGAGGTAGAATTTCTTTACATTCTTGGAGACCATGATGCATGTAGTTTGGAAAAGGTGGTTTGCTTCCAGAAGCACAGTGGGAAATTTTGGATAATGTTTTTCCTTTTTCTGATCAGGCTTACACGGCATGCAATAGGAATGGACAATGAACTGGTGCTCAAAATGATAAACTATCTGCCACGGAGACAAGGCTTTGTAAGCAGATAACAATAGTATTTTGGGATTGCCTTTGAATCATTAAATCAAGCAGAAAACAGCTGTCAACACATATAAATATATATTGACAGAGAAATGAAGCTTTTAGAAAATTTTTGAAGTTCATTTGGGGATTTAGATATTTTTAAAACATGAATTTTGCACATAGGAGAGATTGGGTAAAATAGCATCTTTCCATAACACCAGCATTGAGGACAATCTCATATATGACCTAAATGCAACATGACTGAGCTACTTTGTTCCCAGAAGCAGGCTGAAGAGGTACCATCCCTCCAGTATCTACCATCAGGCTTCAAAAACTGGTTCATGTGGAAATGTAGCTTCTACATACAACATATAGTTTCAGGACTTCTCTGTCTTCTTTACTAAACCCAGTCAGTCTGGAGAAGTAATATCCACGACTCAGAAAGAGCATGAGTTCTTTGTTCTCATAAAAACGAACTTTTTCCAGGCAAATGCTTCAACCAGAGAATTCTTCATAATAGAGAAAACAAACAAACAAAAAAAAAACAGACGAAGAAAAACAAATGATGCACCCTTTTAAATGCAAGATTAAACATATAAACATTTAGAGGACTTTCACCCAATCTTTTTTAATTTCTTTCTTAATTGTTTTTACAATTAAGACAAAAAGGTATCTTTCTGGACACCTTTTGGGTAATAAAAAGGAAACTACAAAGCTCATCTTTATTGGCAGGTCATTTTCTGCATGTTCTGTGTGCCTGTATTTTTTAATCACAAGGTCAAGCTTTGTTTCCTCAACTTCAGTAACCATCTAACTTTCCATACTCAGCTTCATCTGATTAAGTGGTAGAAATCTGTGCTGAGTGCCTCAGCATTTTATGTGAGAAATCAGGGTAGATATTAAGAATTCTTGGAAATTTTGGGGGGGCTTTTTTAAGTTAGGCAATTGCTTTTAAAATTAAGACCACAAGAGTACATTGTGCAATACATATTGTATTAGAAATAGTGTGGCAAGCAGGACCAGGGAAGCAATCGTTCCCTGTACTCAGTACTGGTGATGCCGCTCCACAAACGCTGTGTTCAGTTCTGGGCTCCCCACTACAAAAAGACATTGAGGTGCTACAGTGTGTCCTAAGAAGAGCAATGAAACTAGTGAAGGGCCTGGAGCGCAAGTCCTGTGAGAAGCACCTGGGGGAACTGGGGTTCTTTTGCCTGGAGAAAAGGATGCTCAGGGGGAACCATATCACTCTCTATAACTACCTGAAAGGAAGTTGTAGTGAGGTGGGGATCAATATATTCTCCCTTATAATAACAGATCAGACAAGAGGAAATAGCCTCAAGTTGCACCAGGAGAGGTTTAGACTGGATATTGGGAAAAATTTCTTCACCAGAAGAGTTGCCAGTCATTGGAACATCCTGCCCATGGAAGTGGTTGAGCTACTATCCCTTGTAGATATTTCAAAGACATTTAGAAGTGGTGCTTAAGGACATGGTTTAGTGGTGGACTTGTTAGTGTTAGATTTGTAATTGGACTGATGATCTTAAGGGTCTTTCCAACCTAAACAATTCTATGATTCTATAATTCTAGATTTAAAAATTGAGTTCTCAGACAATGAGAAATGACAATAATGGTTCTTGCTTCTAGAATAATTGCATGGATATATATTTTTATATGGTTTTAATTATACCATCATATATCAACATTATAACATGTTTTTCCTGGAGCCACTGCCCAGAAGCTAAGGATCTCTGCAATTGTCAGTACTGCCTTTTTCTCTGAAAGCAAGGTAAACTGAATTGACTTTGTTTCTAATAGTCTGTACAAAAGCCACGACAGAAAAGAAGATCCCACTAAACCTAAGACTTCGCTGCATAAGTAATTCTATGTCTATGGACACATTGAAAGAATAAATCATGCAGTATACTCATGGACCATGCTAACAAGGTCAATATATTAACTTCTTATATTTAATTATTCATATTATATTTAAATAGTATATTATGATTTTATATCAATATAACTTTATATATTAAAATTAATTATAAACTAAAAAATCTTTTCAAAATGCAGGACTTTTGTACTTATGATGACCATGAATAGAGATGAATTTCCACATTACAAACCAATTATTTCCATTGTCTGTTACATTCAGGATATTCTACTGAATTTGTGAAAGAAAGTGTTCAAAACTTCAGAAGTGCCAGAGCAAAAGTTAACCACAGAACTCTCCTACATTCTTTCCTATGAAAGGACACCTGCCTCATTTATTAGTGCTTCTGAAGATAAACCAGGCTTTTGTGTGCAAGGTGACTTCATCTGGAAGATGAATGAGGCAAAGTTTTGAAAGAAAATAAAAGATGGTCCCATAGAGTGCCACAGTTGTCCTTCAGGGACCACCTCAGTCTATGTTTCTCCCATGAATTCTTTGTGTGATCTTGGCCAAGACTTTTTAAATCACAGTTTCTTTAAGGGGTTAATTGAGTGTATGTTCCTCATTTTCTGAAACTAATTTAAGATTCCTAGATCTTGATTTGTAGAAATGCTGAGTGCTCACATCTGCAACTGAAATCGATGGATCCTGCATTTTGAAAAAGCTGCGCCCTCTGGAAAAGCAAGTAAGTCTGTTTCAAGTTGGTTACGCCACACTGATGGATACATCGATTATTTTGCCTTCTACTTTCCATGTATCTTGATTTTTCATTTGTGAAATCCATATAGTAATAATAATAACAGCTTTGGTATTCTTTTAAGAAAATGAACTAATTAGGTCAGAGTTTCAACAAGTTATAGACTAAAAAATGTAGACCAAGATGATCTTAAAAAGATTCTTTAGGTGTTTCACTTAGATTTTGAAGCTTTAAATATAACCTATAATATTAAAGGAAATGTTGAAAAAATAAACTTAGATGTGAGCTTATGTTTTTTTTTTTAATATTGAAAATATTTTGTATTGAAAATATTTGAATTAAAAAAAAATAAAGCTAGATTTAAAGTACTAATGTGGTTTATTTTCAAAAGTATCTCAGTGAAATGTTTGTCTTTCAAAATCTGAACTTCTACCAAAACCCCCACATTTTTCCTAAAATGTTGTATGTAGTTCCAGCAATACAATTCTTCACAGACTGCTGTGAAGTTTATCAGTGACTATAAATCAAGGGAACTAGACTCACAGAATCATAGAACAGTTTGGGTTGGAAGGGACCTTACAGATCATCCAGTTCCAATCCCTCTGCCATGGACAGGGACACCTTCCACTAGACTTGGTAGCTTAAAGCTCCTTCCAATCTGGCCTTGAAGATCTCTAGGGGTGGGGCAGCCCCAGCCTCTCTGGGCAACCTGTGCCAGTGTCTCACCACCCTCAGAGTGAAGAATTACTTCCTGCTATCTAGTCTAGACCTACCCTCTTTCAGTTTAAAGCCATTCCCCCTTGTCCTGTCACTGCATGCCCTCATACAAAGTCTCTCTCCAGGTTTCTTGTAGCCCCCATTTAGGCACTGGAAGGCTTCTATAATGTTTTCCTGGAATCTTCTCCAGGCTGAAAAAGCCCAACTCTCTCAACCTGTCTGTATAGGAGAGGTGCCCTCTGATCATCCTTGTGGCCCTTCTCTGGACTTACAGGTCTACTTTGAGACCTGAAAAGATATCTACGGCTTTTCTTTTTTATTTATTGTTCCTGCTTTTTTTCTTTTTTAAGTGCTAGGGGTGTCATCTACTGTGTGTTTCAGAACAGTAGATGGAATGTTTTCATGTGTTTTGTCTCTTCTTGCATTTTATGCAGAGATAAACAGAGACCAGTGGGTACCATGGTGGCATGTTGCTTTTTCATGTTTTCCTGTTTCAGACAGCAATGTTATTTTTGATGATAGGCTTCCTAAGTACTCCTGTCACTGACAAGTACAATTTAGCTAGCCTCCTTCATTCCTCCCTGCCTCATTTGTGCAGGTACATTTCCTACCAGAACGGTGTTTCTAACTGGGGCAATGATCAGACAGAAACCAGATACTTCTCAGGGTCACCTGAAACCCTCTTTTTTTCTCTTATATCACACTGTGCAAACATTGCACTGAGGCAACTGAAAGTGCACTGGAGGAGGAATGGTGGCTGGAAAAAACAGCTGTGCAGCGCAGAGGGAACATAGACTGACAAGTGTTACCTTAAAGAAATGCCTGTGAAATCTGGGTCTAGCTTAAACCAGAGCAAATGGGGTGTAGAGATGGTGTCTTTCGAGGAATAAAGTTTACAAATTCTTTTAAATAATGGATTGCTTTAATGTTACTGAGGGAAAAAAAAAAAAAAAAAGATATTGTTAGAGAACAGAGCTGTAAATACCCTCAGGCAATTTCATATGGAGAAATGAAACAAAAACAAAATGAGAAGTCATTGGCAATATGAACCTCTACTGATTAAATTTGATCTTATGAGCTCTGCTGGAAAACACAGAAACACTACAGACTAAACTTACTTGACAATAAGTCACAATGCTGAATAAAGTTTACAACAGTATGAATGGTCTTATTAAGAGAATGTACTTCCAAGGAACAAAAATAGCACTCTCTACTGTCTTTATTCCCATTATAAAACCAGCAAAAATTGAGGGTCCAGCTGCCTACCATCTCCTCTTGTCTTAGTAAACCCTAATGGCTCATGTCACCAGGATTAGAGTCCACAGAGACTATTTTTTTTTATGTACATTATGAAAACCATTTACCTTGCTGTTTTTCCACAATTCAATATTCAAGACGTCCTTCAGCTTGATATTCAAATAATGTAATTTAAATTCTCCCCAGTAAAATATTTCTAATGGACAGTATTGAAACTCACAGCAAGCAGATAATCACTTTTCCTCTAAATGTACTAGTAGTATTGTATTATCCATAACCAAGAGAAGAAAGTAATTTCAAGGAATTTTTATTTCATGTGGATTCATCATTTTCCTGTGGAATAGTACCTTTCTGGACACCAAATTGCATTGACAATTAATTTTGGGTCTGACGTATCAAACATTCTTGAAATTAGTGTGGTACTCTTCAGCCATCATGCTCTTTAATCACTACCTTTCTTTACATGCAATCATTCAGCCTCTATTCCAGTCAATTCTATGATCAGTTTGCCCAAAAAAGGGGCTGATCTTAAATGAGTCTGCAGTGCATTCCACAGAATGACTACAAAAACTGTATATAAAGTCCTAACTTGAATTGTTGCCTGTACTCAATGTAAATGTCTTGGCTGTGCATTAGCTTTCTGAAGGGGCAGTCTGGTTTCCAGGCAAGGTAGGGCAGCCTGCACTGGGAGCATATCTTACTGTTACTACTGCCATACAAATTAGTCATATTAAACTAGCCTTAGTTACTTTACCTCTGCATTAACTACAGGCATCCTTTCCAACTGCAGCCTAGACAAACTTCAGCTAGAGCAGAGAAATATCTGGATTTAACACATCAGACTGTCTCGGCTGGACTGTGGGTGGCAGAGCCATTATGAAGATGCATGGGTAAGTGGAAAGACTGTGGTGAGAGCATGATGAGATATTGCGGATGTTGTCAAAGAGGCAGTGTTGCTAGACTTCGTTGCTGCTCAGATGGTTTGATCCTCCACTGCCTGCAGTTAAATAATGTGAGAAGAAATGCATCGACAACTCTGGGCAACCTGTTCCAGCGTCTCACCACATAGCAAAGGATTTTTTCCTAATGTCCAATCTAAATCTACGCTCTCTGAGTTCAAAGCCATTCCCTCTTGTCTTGTCACTACAAGCCCTTGTAAATAGTCCCTCTTCAGATTTCCTGTCAGCCCCTTTAGGTACTCGAAGGCTTCTCTAAGGTTTCCCTGGAGCCTTCTCCAAGCTGAACAAGCCCAACTCTCTCAACCTGTCTCATTGGGAGAGGTGCTCCAGCCCTCTGAGTATCTTTATGGTCCTCCTCTGAACACACTAAAGCAGGTCCATAAACCTCTTGTGTTAGGGACCCCAGAGCTGAACACAATACTGCAGGCGGGGCCTCAAGAGAGTAGAGTAGAGGGGCAGGATCACTGTCTTCAACCTGCTGGTGATGTTCCTTTCGATGCAGCCCAGTATAAAGTTTGTTTTCTGGGCTGTGAGAGCACACTGCCAGTTCATTCAGAGCTTCTCATTGATAAACACCCACAAGTCCTCCTCAGTTCATTCTCTGCCCTTCTCTACCTGTGCTTCTTGCCCCGACACAGAGGGAGAATGTTGTACTTGGCCTTGTTGGACTTCATGAGGTTTGCACAGGCCCACCTCACAAGTGTGTCAAGGTCCTTGCTGTGGCTGCACTCCTTCCCACTGTCCATGTCACTAACAAAGATATTGAATAACACCAGTCAGCTGAGGAACGGCGTGCATCACTGGTCTCTGCTTGGATATTGAACCACTGAGTACAACTCTATGAGCGCAACCATATAGTCAATTCCTTACCCACCAAGTTTTCCATCCGTCAGATCCACGTTTCTCCAATTTAGGGACAAGAATGTCATGCAGGACAGTGTCAAAAGTCTTGCAAAATCCAGGTAGGTGACATCAATCTCTCTTCTCTTATCCAGCAGCGCCATGGCCCCATCATAAGATGCCACCAAATTTGTCAGGCATAATTTACCTTTAGTGCAGCCATGTTGGCTGTCACCAATCATGCCTTTGCTGTCCATGTGCTTTAGCATAGTTTCCAGCAGGATCTGTTCCATGATTTTGCCAGGCAGTAAGGTGAGACTCAATGGTCTGTAGTTACACAGGTCCTCCTTATTTCCCTTTATAAAAATGGGAGTTATAGTCCCCTTTTCCCATCAACAGCAACTTCACTGGACTGCCATGACTTCTCAAATATGATGGCTAGGAGCTTGGCAACTACATCCACCAGTTCCCTCAGTCAGGATCCACAGATGTACTTCATCAGGTCCCACAGACTTGTGCACCTTCAGGTTCTGTAGTTGTCAAACCTGATATTTTACAATGGGAGGTTCTTCATTCTGCAAGTCCCAGCCCTTGCCTTCTGCAACTTGGGCAGTGTGGCTGCAACTCTTGCCATATGGGAATTATAAGATTTTATTGCTTCCCATATGCATAACAGAGTTCCTATATTCTCTTTCTAATATTTAGTGATAGAATTTCAAAAGGCTTCCCTTTTGAAGGCAGCTGCTTACCTCCTGTGTTTGGTGACCCTCACTGAAAGGCATCGGGCAAGCACAGAGATTGTCACAATCCAAAGAAATAACATTTAATATACATTTTCAGAGAGAATTTCAAATTGTGAGCTGAATTTCTGATCTGGACTCTTGTGTATGTATTCTAAAGGTCAACATGTAAACTTAATGAATGTGTGAACAGTAACACGTGGAAAGGTAAAATTCCTATCAATATAGACACGCAGTCCTTTTCTTCATTTCATGGACTTGGCCATATCCAGCAGCACACCTAACTGAGCTAGCCAAAATTCCTGAGCTCAGGAAAGACAAATCTGTAGAGAAAACATAAAGCTTCACACACATCACTTCTGTAGGTCTTCCATACAAATCTTTTACTGATAGAAAATGTCAAACTGAGTTGCTGGATCAGCCATCTCTTGGGATGTGTTTGATAGTCCCATCCCATTCTGGCATTCGGCTCACTTCCTCTGTTGCAACCCTGGAGCTTCTGAAATCCTCTGTGCTGTCACGAGGCTGCTGGAGCCTTGCAGGTGTTCCAGCCCTGGGGGATTCATGGTGCACTGACTAAGTGCAAGTCTAAGTCTTCTCATTTTATCAACTTCAAAAAATAACAAAAAAAAATAAAATAAAATAAGAAAAGTGTCTGCTTTTCTATTATTTTGGCTGAAAGTATCTGTGATGCATCAATTGACTTTACTGGGTGAGAAAACAACTGAAAATACTTCTGCATGTTTGCATGAGTGTTATACTGTACCTTAAGCAAGACCTAAAGAATCCTGCAAGAAAAAGCTCTCTGTGCATCCCAACCTTTATGGGTTTTCTAAAGATTTTTTTTTAATTCTCCAATATCTTTACCTGTACCAGAATTAGAATAAAAACACATATTTTCTGTAGGGGTAGTCCAAGAAAATGTTTTCCCTGCAACTGGAATGGTCTTGTGCTTACTTTGGTTCCACTTAACTGAGTATCTTACTGGCTGGGATTTTATTTTATTTCACTAATCTAAAGAATCCACTGCACTCAGGGAAGAAAAAGAAGATGGCTTCTTAAAATTGGATACTGTTGATAAAGTACTGAAAAATTCTCTTCCTGAAAACAATAACCTACATCTAATGGTAAGAAATCGCTAGCAAATTCCATTACATTTGTGGGCTTGACATGTGGTGCTTATTAAATGTAGGAACAAAACCACTTTATACATCATAATGTTCACATTACAAATTCACTGCTTATAATGGTGCTGCAAGTGTGTATGCAATTTTTCTGAACTTATGAAATATATTTCTGACACCTCAGGTATTGATGTATGCATGTACGATATTGTCCCAGTGCAGTAAGGGAGACTTAACTGATGTCTTCAAGATTTGATTTATTACAAGTAAATATGATTGCCTTCATAATCTGATTTTATTATGTTCGGGGCTCTCGCAGGTAAACTTTTAGTAGAAGGAAGAAGACCAGTTTTATTAAACCAGTCTATTTCAGCAAACCAAAGAGTTTCTCGGCAAAAAAAAAAAAAAAAAAAAAAAAAGGAAAGAAAGACTAAAAAGAAAAAAAGAAGGTCAAGAAGGAGAAGGATAAAGGAGAGATTTTTTTTTTACATATTCTGGAATGTTGAAAGTTACTTTCTGCTTCTGTTAGAAAAGAAGGTAGGGAACTCACCTATTCATGTCACTGAATCTCTTCAGGATCAAGGCAAATGCTGCCACAAGAACTTCTGTAGTTGCTACATTACTTCAATATTTCCTCAGAATTCCCTGCTATAAAGTGTGGTATCAACTCCTAGAGTATTTGTTTTGCACTTTATGAAACCAGAGCTGTGCAGAAGATAATATTGCGCATATAATTCTGTGCAGAATTTAATGTTTTTTTACCTCATTAAGATATGAGATTACATATATTGACCCTTCAGTGAAAAAAAAAAAAAAAATATCACAGTGGCATTCTTTGTCTTCCCATGCTGGTGAGCCAATTAGTACCCAGGTTGTATGCAGTTATATTCTGCTATATGCAAGCTAAAAAGATTGTCTTCATATTGTCCAAAAATTTTCTGTAGAGCTGAACATACTTTATCTTTTATGCTGATGGAAACAAGGAGCAACCCACTAAGGCCAGTATAGCTGTGAACACCTTATCATATGAGCAGAAGAGAAATCAGGTGGCTAACTGAAAGAGTTGTCAAGCCAGTGTTTCAGCAAGCTGGAGAGCACCCATCCAGTACACACAGACAGCAATTTAAAAGTTGTTTCATCAAAGCAATTGTTTGATTTGAGAGGGGCAGTGATGACATGCTGGTTACTGTGAGATACCCTTTCCTGATAAGATTTAGAAATCCTGGATATGCATTCTACTATACAATGCTGTCCAGTTGCATGTCTTTTCAGGCTGTTAATGTACTTTTTGGCTGTAAGTTCATTAGAGCCATAAGTGCATTATGTAAGTGCACTAGCATGCATTATAGCTAAATGTAATAGGACCCTTTAACTTTGAAAAAAAAAAGACAAATTAAGACAGCATGGAAAGAAATGTTTCGGAGAGCCAGCTCCTTTATTTTTCTGCTTGTATTTAAAAATTAAAATAAAATAAAAATAAAATAAAAAATCAAATCAAATAAATAAAGCATACAGTCAAAACTGCAGTTTGGCTTCTTTGAAGTACAGTACATCTGCCCCACCTGATTATTTATCATTAGGTTCCTTTTCAAATGTAAAAATTGGCAAAAAAGCTTGGTTGAGATTCCACCTACATCCTCCAAAATCTACTTAGCCAAGCTAATGACACTTTATGGCAATTATTGGAATGCTTATTGACTTCAAAAGGAAATTAAGCATTCTGTTTAAATGAAGAAAATCTGAGTTGTCCCAGTAAGATCAAATAGGCATGTAGGTTTTAAAAACTGGAAAGCAGCTTCTGTTTTATTGCTGATGTGGGTAGAAGGACAGTCAATCTGAAAGAACAGCAAGAAAGCACAGAGAATAGAACTTTACAACTTTTTCCTGTATCTCTATATGCAACTTATTGCATACTGCTATTCAGCAGCATTGCATAGAGATGGCTTTTTCTCACCTGTTTTGATTCTATTGTATTCATGACCATTTGTTGTCAGCAATAACACACAGACTTATTTCCAGCTGATGTATCTGTCTCAGACTTGGCTTAATTATTCCTGTTACTTTTGGTGTTCTTTAAATAGGAAAAGTGGTAACTATACCTCTCCAGCTAAACGGACAAAGGCGTAATTCTGTTTCACTCTAAACTGATTGAATGTGTTATTCTTCAGGGGTTGAGTTATTCTTACACCAGAGCAAGTCCAGAATCACATTCAGAGAATTAAAAGATGTTAAGCCTCAGATGTATAAATCTAAGGAGCAAAAATTCCATCATATCCAGGCCACAGATGAACTCATTCCACTAGCTCTCAGAAATGGACTAGGAAAAACACCACGTTATTAATGTGTGTGTATGTGTGCATTTCCTTGTATGAAATACATATTTAGACCCTGTCAGTGGGAAATAAAATCTGAAATATATGCTTTTATTTTTTCAATGGAATTAATTTCTTCAACAAAGGGTAAGAAAAAGTTTAGTTACCCTGTAAACATAGGTCTCTGGCATGGTATAAATATAATATGTGATGGTGGACACTATAATGGAATTTTCTTTCATCCAGTAGAGATAACTGTACATAATCCATTAGTGGCTTGGCTTTGCTCTGCCACCTGTGAGTTATGTAGTCATTCTCAACTCATGAAAATGAAGCATGTTGTCCTTCAGAACCCCTATATGTCCATCAGAAACCCTATATTTATGAATACATACAAAGCAGAATATATTAATGTGTAGGTACTGAGTTCATCTCTGGACCAAGATACACAGGAACATATACAATATGTTCATGAATAGGTCTTAAAATGTGGCTATATAACTGTAATTATATAGGTTTGAGGGCACCATTTCTAGTAAATTAATGAATTATTTTTATTGAAGATATGCCAAAAGATGTGTTTTTTTACAGGGAACTCAGCCAGGAGGTACTTACCAATAAATGAACAATGACAACACTTTCTGTTCTAAACACTTGAACTGAAAAACTCAGAATGTCAGATAATGCAAATGACACACAGAGTCATAACAACACATTATTATCATTTATATTACTTCATTTTATGACACAATCAATGATACATTGAAAGTAAAATGACAATAGCATCGTGAATCTCTTTTTGCATCTCTCTCTCTATCCATTTTTTTGATAAATAGAATCCTGGCTAGCATTTGAAAGAATCCATCATTTCCTCATTTGGTAATTTCTTGTGAATTAAAACACCACATGACAGGAGATTTTCTAATACCAAAACCAAACTATTTGAATAGAAATAAATTTGCTCTGTGCAAGATACTCATTCCCTGTCAATCCAGTACATCTCATGTGCACTAAATTCACTTCAAAGAGTCCATGGGAATTACAATTGAATTCTTGAGATGAGTTGCTGTGCTTGTTTTTTAATTTCATTACAATATATTAAGCCCATTCAGGACACTTTACACCAGATACTTGATGGCATAGTCTTCAGGATTCTGTTACGGGATCCGTACGCTGCAGTACAGTTTTCTGTAAATGCATCAGTACCCCACATGCACCTAACAAGCCCTGGTTTTTATCTAAGCCTTTAGTCTCAAGCTTTTCATAGGAAGCCACAAACTACAAAAACATCCATCAGCTAAGACTGCAGTACCAAAAACTACGGGAGTGAATATTCTTAGCGAATTCTTTACCACTTGTGCATGAAAACAGGAGAGGTATCCTAGCTTTTAATGACAACTTATTTCAGTGGTGTAAAGCTGGGGCATCTTGTGATGTCTTGTGTTTGGGAAGCTTGTGATAGACAATGTGACAGTAGGTAGTAAGTGTGCCCAAAGACATGTGAATAAGCTCACTACAGAATTTTGATTAACATTCACTGATGTCTTGTAGGATTTGACAGAATGTGAAGATGTTGTGTTGACTGCTCTGTTTACGACAAGAACAGTAGTGCAGATTTAGGACTTAAGATTTCACAAAAATGACAAACAAAAGATGACTTTTTCAATCAAGGGAAAATTACTGTACCTTTGCTTACAAAAGGTTCTTCTAAACAATATGATTAGGCTGTCTGGTCTCAGCTTTGAGAAAGTCAAGGAGAGGAATGGAGTCAAATGAGTTTGATCTACATCTGCTTGCCCTGGATGTTCCTGTGTGTTGCTTAATAATTTCCCTCTCTTCATTGGTTTGATTGAAAGTTCACAAAAAAAGATGAGGTTGTGCTATTTTTTGAAAGTTTTTTTTCGTTCAGAGGAGGATTTGGTTATGAGTCAGGATAACTGGAGGATTTTTCGGCAGAGACAGTAGTGAAACAGTCTTTTCTTCTTTTGCTGTCTGTACAAATGAGCAGCAGCAGGGGATTATTAAAACCCAAAGTGCATTCTAAGATCTGAATTTGTCAGCTGTATACACGAAAGGATACATCTGATGGTATGTCACCCAAAGCACCATTCATTCTCTCTACTGCAAAGTGCAAAACTAAATTCAGACAAAAATATAATATTTATTACATATAAGTTTCAGCACTGATCTGCTCTCCAGAGGAGCAAAAAACTTCACCTGAAACTGACTCATGTCCAACATGATGAATCATAACATAAACCAGCCATATGTAAGTAGGTGATACCCAAACATGCAAAATGTAAAATTAACTTAGTATGTTTATAGAGTGGAGTTTTCAAGTAAAGAGGGAAACTATTAGTTTATTTTCAAGAGACCAACAACTTTGAAAGTGCAGTTGATCGCACAAAGGTGAGACTGAAGTTCAAAGGTGCTTTCTTCAAAACAGAAGACTTGCATCCTCAAGTTCCCATAGTCAAGGTTTGATTTTAAATAGGCCCAAGGAAAATCCTGCATAGTCTTCAAACTGGGAAAGATATTACCTCACAATATATAGCAGCCTGGCACAACAGGGTCGAGAACAATGGGAGAGGAAGTTAAAAGATCAATTTTAACCACATTGTGAAGGCAGCCAAGAATAAGCTTTCTATACCGGATGTTCAGATGCATTTCAATGTTGTTTCTGGTCCTGATGTTCCATATAATGTTTTCTGAAATGGACTTTTTATGTCAGTCAACATGTGTACAGATAATCAGGCCAACAAATTTAAGTCAAGGAAAGGTGAGGAAAAGGTGTTGGGAGAGTCAGGAGTTTGTGAAAAAATATATATAAAGGCAAGAGGAAGAAGATGTATATTGCGTTTCTAGAGTAAGAATAAAAGTTTGTGACTTTTCCCTCCCTGTTTATGACAGACCTCTCCTTCTTACATGTGTCCTGCTAAGGAAAAAAAAAATGTTATTTTCTACCTTTCTTTGACAGTGTTTCTCCTTCTTCCTTTTCCCTAGTGAAACAGGAGGTTTCTGGATCCTGTTTTCAGTCTCTTACTCAGGTTTGTATGGATGTGGGTGTTTTCAGGATGTCTCTGGACAGTTATTAAACCACTGACTAGTGTAGGCTCTGTTACAGATGGATTTTATTCAAGACTGGTGTTATTATATTAATGGGTTTAATTTAAACAGGACTAGCCTTGCTAGCCAAATTACTGCCATTTAAATCAATTGGCTTAGGGGAAAAAACAGTCTGTCCATAGCCATTAGACTTCAATTTATTACTGTATCAGTTTTTTAAACTGGGTAAGGCATATTGCTCAGTGTCTGTCCTCCCGCCCTTTGGTGCTGCTTCCCCTCCCCTCCCATACAGTAATAACAGATCCACAGGAAAAAAATATCTGAAACATCACATTAATTTAAAGTCAATGTTTCATGAGCAAAGACCAGATATCTTGTGAAAGAGACTCTCCATAGGACCTGATACTTGCCTTTGATGTCATCTCATTAAATTGAGATTCAAATGATCTAACAGATGTATTAGTTTAAAAAGACATTTTGCTGCATTTTTTAAGATATAAAAAAGTCACTATGCCTGTTTTTTTTTTTACACATTTCAACCTGATTCAAATAAAAAAGCAAAAGAGAAGAAAATGCTTTAGATGTGCTCTTTTGATTTTTTCCAATCTTGCCTGAATAAAATGGAATGGGAGATCAAGAACACTCAATTAATTTCAACACTGGATGTCAGAGGGAAAAGAAGAGGGAGGAGGGGGTGGAATCTTATAGGTGCACAACACTTAACAAATGCATAGATTGAAAGAAGGAAATATGGAGGGGGGGGGGGAAGAGATAAAAAGCCATGTCTGTATTTTATTGCACTCGGTAAGCTTTTCACTTGTATTTATAGCTGCAATTATATCTCAATGAGGTTTGTCTACAGTGTTGGCTTCACGCTAATTTTCCCCCTCACTGCATTCTTGGAATAGGCTCGGACTGTTTATGAACCAGACATATTGACCTCATTTACAGCTAGCAGTTTAAATCCATAATTTTTCCACCCACAATCCCTCTTTGACATTCCAGCGATGTGGCCGGCTCACTGAGACTGAACTAAAAGTCTCACACTTCATTGAACACCATTATGCGGCTTTATGCTTATAAGCCTGTTTCCCTCGGCTGCCTTTCAGCTTTGCTGGAGATCCGCTTGGCCACAGGCCGGCAGTGATTAACTGGAAGAATCCAATAAATCAGCCTGTCAGCCAGCAGGCTCTCCTCACTGTGTCTACAAATCGACATTTGGATTTGCACTCTCTCCCCCTTGCCTCCCTTCACTCTCCCTCCCTCTGCCTGCCTCCCTGCCTCTCTCTCCTCTGCCACTATTCTCACCTCCCACCACTCTTTGCCTGTCTTCCCTGGGGACCACAGGCACCTCTTTTCTCCCTGCTATAAGGTGAACTTGAAGGAAGGCTTTTGTTAGTATGGCTGGACCTTGCAAACAGTCGTTTGGTGTTACAAGTTGCTTTAGATTTGTATGCTGTGCCACTCCCTCTCCTTTTCCCTCTTCATTTTAATTCCCCCGTTAACTCTTGCAATTCTCAGCAGCAGCCACAGAGGGAGGAGAGTGATTAAGTGAAAGGGATGGGAAGACCGACTCTTTTACACTGCCCTTCCCATCTGCTGTTAAAACAAGAATACAGAGTACAAACCCAGGAAAACAACATTGCTTGCCACTGAAGGGGTGTGCAGTGGCTCTACAAGCTCTGTGTGACCTGACCCTTACTATTGCTTTTATATTAGAAAACTATAAGTAGGTTTTCTGCTTGTTTGTGCGGGTTTTTTACCTTTGATTTCAGCTTTTTGCTAAGTGCTGTGCTCATAGCCACTGTGCTCCCACATTGGCATGCTCGCAGATGCCTGGCTGCTGCTGCTTCGCTGGGACCCCCAACTGTCTCTCCTCACTACTCCCCTTCTTTGGTTGTGCCTCCAAGAGAAGAAAGCCCAGAGCTCAACTGCCCACTACATCCTAGGTGCTGGATGCCCAGATGGGGCTCTTCTCTCCTCTATATTGCCCCTGGTCTTCATTTTAGGGCAGTGCCAGGCTTTCCTCCATCAGTATTCCCATTGTGGCTGCACACTTCTTCCATCCAGGATTACTTCTGCTCTAAGAGAACAAGCATTTGCTTGGCATTCAGAGGTCAAAAAAAGCATGCAGTCCTGCCAAATGTCTGGTAAGAAGGAGAACTTGGTTTCCAAAACCTCCTGCAGCACCCCACTGAGGACACTTCCTTACCACCACAACACTGCTTGCATCTGCCACATGTGTGGCACAGAGAGGATAGACCTGGGCTAGAGATGATCAGTTGCCTTCTGCCAGCCAAGTAGTTGCTGGGTGTGACTGCTGATGACATTCTGGATATGTTCCCTGTCCCTTCAAATGCATCCAGAAAAGAAAGACAAAGCTGGACAGGACCTCCAATCTCATGAAATTGAAAAACTAGACACCACAAGTCTTGGGCTCTTAGCTTAAATTTACACTAAGCAAATTGGAAAACCTTGCAGGCTTATTTCATCTCTCCAGTTCGCTAAGGATGTTTACCTTCTCCTACTGATGTTGACTGTTCACAAGCCCTATTCTGTGGACCAAGAGAACATCATTTGCCCTATACCCAAATACAGGGAGGGAGGGGGAAGCAGTAACTCTGCCTATTCCCACTGTCCATGGGCATGCATTCGCTGCTCATCAACTACATTGCCCTGGTCTTTTTTTCTCTCACTATGACTCTAAACTGAAGCTGCCATTTGGCTCTAAGAGAACACATTGGGCTGTGACAGTAAAATTAACTGGGACTTGGATATGGGTGTTGCATGCGGGTCCAGAAGTAACAGATTTAAAGGAAGTGGAAGAGACTGGTAGCTCCTAATTAGAAACCCCCTGCAAAAGTAGCATAGCTCCTTGTGAGCGGCAGGAGCTGCACCATCTCACACAGGCAGACAGGCAGAATTACCAAATGGGTTTTAACCAGTAGGACCTTCTCCACTCTTACCTCCTTATATGGCTGCCAGAATAACTTGTTCAGCGAAAAATGCTACTATCAGTGTTTTCTCCTCCTCTCCATGGTTTCGCAGGAAGTGTCCGACCCCCTCCTTTCATTTAATTGCATTTTTTTATTAAAAATGGCTGAAAAGACATGTGAAATGTTTTCCTTCAGGTCAGAAGGTAATTTTATTTAGATCTCACACAAACAAAATATATGAAAGGAAAAAAATGTCATTTTCATTGAAGTTCAGAGCACCTTTATTTCCCTTCTTGCAGGAAATCCTGTACTCTCTTTGGCAATAATCTATAAAAAGTAAAAAGCGTGTAGGTGCACTGAAATTTACGTCTTAATAAGAATACACTTATACTCCATACAGCTTCTGGATAGGCTTATTAACCACTTAAGTGGCCAAGATCAAGACCTCAGTGAGCTGTTGTAGTGATGGATTCCACAAATTAGTTATAGACTGAGGTCCTTTCTGAAATTTGGTTGCTTTCAGTATCCACCTGCTGTCATGCTCTTTGGAAGAATAAACCAGAGCTGACAATTTACTTTCTCTAAATTGTTCTATGTGCCACTGACTTCATCCTCCATGAACTAAGTAATCTCATTCTGCCATTATATAGAGGTGTCTCCCTGATTCTATTGTGTTCTTCAGCATCTTTTATTTGAATTTGTTTCTCTCACAAGAAAATACGGTTGGCCAAATTTGCAGGGTCTGAAAAAGCTTATGAATCAGTTTCTGTTATGGTATAAAGTTTCTTGAAAGACTCATATATGAGTTTTCCTACTTTATTAAAATTATATCAACAAATTACCTGCAAATATTATTGGCTAGCAGAACTTCTACAAATTTAAATTGTCATGTAATTCTTAATTTAGTCCACAGTAGCAGATTTTGAGCATTGAAAATTGAGAACATTCAAAATTTAGATTTTGTTTCTTCTGATATATCTCCAATTTTTACTTTTCAACAAATTCTAATTTTTACCTATTTCTACCTGCGTGCATAGGTATGGGATTTCTGACTGGCTCTACATTCTAATTGACTTATTTTGGTTTTTATGTCAATGTGTTTTAATTCCTGGTGTCCTTGTTGTTTGGGTTTTTTTAAGTATTTCTCACTTTTCACTCTTAAGTCCAGTATATGTTCAGTCTGATATATGAAGTAAAATGATATTTACAGCTGGAGATGCTGAGGTATAAATAAAATTATTTATTTTATATTTAACTGAAACATACAGGCACTTCTTAGAGAGTGAAGAATTGCAGTCCTGATAGATAAACCTGTGTGAGCCCGACAGGTCTCTCTGAGCAGCTGCAGTAAGACATTGCATTCAATGTCTTGCCACCTGTGTTTTACCTCCCCATGTGGGAGATATATGTAATATATATATAGAATATATGGAGGGGGAGGGTGTTTAATATACAAGTACATATTACCACCTTGCTAGTTGGAGACTTGGGAAAAGCAATTCTGAGAGATTTCTCAGCTAGGCTGGGGGAAATGAAACAGAAGATTGATTGCTTAGATTGTACTTCAGAAATGCAGCTGCCTTCCTGGAGCAAGAGCACAGCAGTAAAAACAAAACCTGCTGTAAACCCTGAACAGCCAGGGCCTGGGATTCTGTCTCACTCATCCATTTGATATATGAGTTGATCCTTAGAGGAGATCATATTTGATCAAGGTCTGCTTGCTGTGTCTGGGCAGCCCCAGGAGTGCTGTGTGTAGCTGGGGCCACCCAGGTGTGTGTTGGAGGAAATTAAGCATCTGCAGCTGAGGCAGAGGTGAGCGGAAGAAGGGCTGGATTATTTATTCTCTGCAACGGATGGGAAAGTGCTGTTTTGCCTCTCTTGGTAGGGAAGTGAGGGCTGCTTGGGAATGACCATGACTCTAGCACTTGTAGCTTCATTTAGCACTACCTGGAGCAGGGCAGCAGGTAAAAAGGGGTCGAGATACCAGAAACTGTCCCTGCCAAAAATGAAGACCTGCCTCTGTAATCCCTACTGTGCTCCCAATCTGCCTACTCTTCAAACAGGGTGCAAGAAGATATTTCTGAGTATTGGTATGCAAGTATTTGTGCAGTTTTAATTCGATCAAAAAGTGATAAAACTGATTAATTAATAGCAGTGCTTTGCATTACTGAGTCTTAAAACGTCTACCTTTCTGTATCTAATGTTTTGCTGCCTAAGAAGAGGATTCTCCTAGCCAAATGGGCATTTCCATGATTAAAATAATGAAATTCAGTCTAATTCATGTCCACCTTCTTATTTTTAAAGCTATATGTCATTATCCGATATAGTACTATGCTATTTCTTTCTTGCTACAGACTTCTATTATTGATTACCTTTGGTGACTCAGTCAAGAAATATGCTTTCATCCTGGGTGGTCTTTCAAGCTAGGTCTGATGGATCTAGGTTGCATTTGAAAACATGTTTAAAGAAGGAATTGGCTGCCTTTTAACTGTGCAACTGGCAAGACTTATTATTCCTGTTTAGCATCAAATTAAGCTGTTTCCAGCAGCTGCTGTTAAATTTGCAAGGCTTCAGAAGCAGCTACACATCATACTCTGGGTAGAAAGTTAAACTAAAGCCGTTTTTTGTTGGGTTTTTTTTTTCCCCCAGCAGAGTGCCTTCAAGTAATCTCATTAAGTCTGTATTTCCCAGCTATGATGTTGCCACTTCCCTCCAGGCCCCAATATCTTTGATCAGAGATCCAGCCTGAGAAAGAGAGGTTGGAGGCTGAGTCCCAGGAATGCTCAATAACGTGTTCTTGGTCCCTTTTCCTGAGGCTGTTCTGTGTAGCTAACTAGGTTTTTCCCTGCCCTCTGTTGCAGGAAGAAATGTTCTCTTTTTCCATTTCCCTCCCTTTCCACTTCCCAGTTTCAATTCAGACCTGCTGCTCTGCCTCCTGCACCTGGCCACATTCTGGCTGTCATGGCAAGAACTGTAGCACAAGAGTAGTAAATGCATTTCAGAGGTCCCGCTGACAGCAGTGCCAACTACAACAACAAAGGAAGAGCTGCAGGTTCACAGCAGTAGGAGTAATAGCTAGAAACAGGTCATGCAGCCTATGAATAGGGGAGACCATGCTCAAGAACCCCCATGTCTTACTAGACACTTGGTGTCTACTTAGAAGACAAGAAGCCTCCTGGTTTTCTTCTGCTTGGGCCTCCTGAGTGATGCATATTCATGCCGTAGCTGCCCGACAAAAGGAACACAAACTTTCATGTGCTGATTGCCTAAGCATATAATTTTGGATATTAGATGGGCTGCTGGGAAACCACAGGTTATCTTGCAACTCTGATACCTCTCAAATAAGCTGATTGGAGCGTGCGTACATTTTGGACATGGAGTCATGTATGGTACTTTTTTCTAATTGCTTGAAGCAAAACACTTTCAATTCCTGGCAAAAGACTTCTGCTGCTGACACTAGAAAATAGTAATATGCCTATACTGTAACCACTTATTTATACATATTGGTGTAATCACATAATGTGTCACTACTCTGTAAAAAGATTCTGTCTATGAAACTTGAATAGAGAAGCCCACAAAAATCTGAACAGTACTGCATTCCCCAAGTGTAATTTTCAGAAGTGGCTGAAAAATCATAGCCTTCTTCCTGTGTGAACTACCCAGCATCTCAAAACTAGCTTTGTTCTGAGCTGAAGTAAAGGCAGCAGAACATCAAGGACCTTCCTAGAACTGAATAGTACTAAGAAAATATAAGCAATTAACGTAGTAAGATATTTTAATTTTGATCAATGTGAAACATTGTCTCCTCAGCCACCATTCAATGAATTATCCAAAACCTCAGACACCCCCCCCCTTCTTTTCTAATGGAAAAAAAACCTGATTTGGTGCTACTTGGTTTTGTCATTTGAAAATTAACTTGATTTAAAAAATAGGTGAGATGCTACAGCTTGCTTTTCTATCTTCATTTGTACTCAGATATTCCATAAATAAAACTATGTTCTTATTATTGTAGTGTAAAAATCAATCCAATACATCGAACATAGTAAGCTGTTTGAATACCATTAAGTTATTATTTTTAAGGTTCCTATCCCTTTTTTAGTGTCACCTAGCAGGAAAGTAGGTTATAGTGGGAAGTATTGAAGGAAAAATGATTTTCATTACATGTACGCAAAATTGCATCCTCTTTGACCTTTATGAAGGGACAGTTTAGGGATTGAGTGATATCACCTAGGCCAGCCAGGGAATGCAGACAATTAAGCAATACTTCATGCTGTTAACAGCTTTTAAAAATAATAATACCTGTGTTGGCACATGATTTATTTATTTAAGTTTGTCCACAACTTCTGGAGCCAATAAGGCCAGCCACATGTGAGCATTAGCCTCACTGGAACAGACTGAGGAAGCCTGACAGATGCCTCATTGCGGTTACCTAAGCAGTATTCCATAAGAGGGAAAGAAGAGACAGGAAAGCAGATGAACCAAGACTTCTGTTGGGCTCAACTCTGGTGTTTTTTCTCCTCCAGCACAGGGTATTTCCCACTAGTGAGCTCCCCTTGAAAGAGTGATCAAGGGTCACAGTGATCAGAATTTTAATTACCTATGCCATCATATATGTATTCACAGAAAGATACACATAAATGGAAGGAAAATAATTAGTAATTCTAAGTATTATGGCAATGATGAGACACCTGCAAGATAATCATCCAAATCAAATATTTGTCTCTGCTTCTTCAGATGATCTATCTCTTCCTGTAGCCTCTGAATGGCAGCAGAGCATTCGCTGGAAAGCAAGGTTGCCAGCTTGACAATGGCAGGAATCTACCTCCTGCATGGAGCAGCAGAGCCCTCTTTTCCCATCGCTATTACGCTTTGCCCTCAGTAGTAGCCTGTATGTTGAAGAGAATAGGCAGCCTTCTGCTGCATGAAAAAAGAGAATCTACTTCACTAAAAGCTTGAGCACAAAACCTCCAACATTTCAGACGTTTACACAGCTGATAAATTAGTAGAAATTATTTTTCTTCATCTATATGTAAGGGATATTAGCTTACAAAGGCTCTCCGTGCTTATAACATGCTATTTCCCCTCAGGTAGGAAGTCTTCTCTCCACTGGAGCCCTGCTTAGTATTTTTAAAAGTTTAATCAAGGAAAAACTATCTTGAAGATAGGCCAGACATAGAACAATGTGTTTCTTTTTGTCAGATACCTGAGAAAACAGTTGAGTTGCTCTTTTTCCCTCAGTCACTGAAAGGACATATTCATTGGCTGAAAGTTTCAACTGTGTCTACATTGATCAAATGGATAGTTTCAAGAAATCAGGGGAAGTGACAGATAGTCTTGAAATCACACATCTGAAGAGTGTTTCCAGTGAGACCTCAGGACTGCCCTCAGCACAAGATCCATGAAGATCTAAGGCAAATGCACTGAATGTAATTTATTCTTGTTTTACAAAATGTTGAATTGGCACCATTCTGTGTTGACAAGTGTTGCCAAACTAGAGGAAACATTTACATTCAGCTGTGGAGGATGCTTTCAAAATCCATTTGGGGTACGCAGGAACGCCTGCTGCAAGATGCTGCCAAGGAAAGTTCTGAATCAATATCCAAATCTGTTTCCTTTCTGCTTGCTCTGCTTTGGCCAATTTCTATGGTTGTGATGGCCAGCCTTCAATCTCCTGGCAGAGGTTTTGTGTAGCTACCTGAAGTCACTGAATTTTCTCGGTCAGATATAATGATCTGGAATGTGCGTATTTTTAAGGTATTTTTATACATCTTACATTGTGGTATGTATAAATATCTCTTTTAACTTCCTAAGAAGAAACATATCCTCCAGTTACACATATGTGTGGGCTAAATCTTTAAAAATCTTTTATAGTTTTGAATAAACACATAGGATTCAGCTGACGAAAAAATAAGTGGTAAGTAATTGCAGTTTTATCAATGGAAGTGTCTCACCTGGAATATCCAAGTCCAGCTATTCTTGCAGCCTTGAAATTTCATGTCTCTGTCACTATTTCAGTGTGGACAGCAATACCAAAGCATTCTTGACTGAGATTAGACACTTGTGCATAAAATTTAAGCACTCTGAAATACAGACAATGAGTAAATTTGTCATCTTGTCACTCAACATCCCTGTATTTTTTGCTTGTCATACAATCTAGCTGAAGACCATGAGGAGAAAACAGAACTGTATGCTCTCCCCTTTTCTGAACCCTGAATATCATGTAAATAAATACATATAAGTATGTATACATACATTTTGGTGACATTTTAGATTAAGGTTCAGAAAAAGATGGAAAATTCAATTAACTTCTTGGAAACTTCTGCTGTTCTGATTTACCCCAGTCTCCAAAATTTCTGAGTTTCAGACTGTGACTTAGTCGTATTAACAACTTTGGTTAACATGTCTTCAGATGTAGACAATCTTATACGACCTTTTTTTTTTTGTCATCAGGTAGTAGTAAGCTGTAAATACATAAAACAGAATGAGTTCAAGGAATTATTTTTTTCTTCATTTTGTCTGGTGTACCTTGCTAGAACTCCAGTGTGATGCTACAAAACTGTTTGTGATTTATCACAGAGAAAATGTGTGCAAACAGCATCATTAAGCCAAGTTTTTCCATTTTCATGTACCTCCTTCAAAGTGAAGTGAAAATAAGAGGACTTGACAAAAAGAAGCCACACTCATGCTCATATTTGCCTTTTTTAGAAGTCTGGTTGATACACATTGCTAGCCCTAGGAAATGAGGTTGGGATGGTTTGCAAAAGATGTTCAAACTCCTCTGCAGGTAAGCACCTCATTCTCATAATAATGTATATATGGTATGAATACACATGGCTTCTTATCTTCCTCCTCCCCAAAATGATGAAGTAGTGGCATAAATCTTTTTTACAGATACTGCTTCTTCTTCTTTAGCTATAAAGCTGACATAAAAGTGGAATCTGTATATTTTTTACCCTCTTTGCACATCATCAGTCTAGAGATAGATCAGAAGACATTATGAATATGAGTTGGAGTGAATGTCATACTGAAGTCATACTTCCTTTGGCTGTAATCTTGTTAAATCTTGCTAGCTAAGCAGTCAGACATTTCCTGATACTTAAATAGAAGAACTCAGGTGTATTTGGTAGGAGCAAGTGTGCTGAATTGGCTTGTTGGTATGAAGTTAATGGGTCGCAGCTGCTGGCATTATCTCTCAGTCCATGGCCTCTAAACACACTTTTAGCAGAATGTGTCAAACTGAATCATGAACTTTAAATAGGAAATCTCATTGCATAAGAAGCACTTTAAATGTCATATCCCAACATAGCTTTAGCAGTAATTTCACTTGAATTGATTATTCAGTGGAATAGCAAATTCTTTGTCCTTGTTTTTATGTCATGCTAACATTTTTAGAGGGAACTCTGCCTTAGTTCATGTGATCAGCGGTTTGAGATTCAAGAGTGCATTTTTCATTGAGTCATAATAAGATATCTATCTCTCATCTTTGCTTCCCAGACACAGAACAGGAGAATTCAAATATGGTAATAAAGTAGATAATGAGAAAAAAAATATGTATATGTACAGAGGAACTAAGAGAATTATGAAAATTAATTTTACCTGAGATCTGCACATGAAATCTTATTGCTTAATACTGATCAGTGTCTGCTTTGGAATTCTAATATGTCATATCCCCAGGTTTGAAAATGTTTCCCTCATTTTGCTCATGTTCTTTCCACAAGAATCTGAAATGCTGCTTTCTTAAAAGATATCCAGAACAATTGCAGTTATCTGGCTTTTGACTCAGGCTTAGTTACTCTTTAATCAGTGTTTTTTCTATAAGGATAATGTAGTTATCTGGATATATCCCCCTTCCCTGTCTGTTTATTGTTTTGGGTTTTTTTTTCCTTCATCTTTTCTGATCATGTCAAGAACTTTTCACTCAGGATCTGACTCACAGAAAGCCTAGGGATAGTCTACACTGCAAATTATTACGCAATGTATTGTTGCAGGCCATGAAATGATAATGTTGAAGAACTTTGCTGCAGGTGATAAGATGATGCATACTGAAGGTCATAGACTTAAACTACCTTCAAAGAGCCTTACTGAAAATACAATCTGAAGATCCAGCAGGGCGGCATCTTTGTCACTATGTGCAGAGGAGCAGCAACAGCAAAGCTGTGTAATAATTTATTCTAATCCTTGAGTCTCTTGAGGCCAGGGTGAATTATTTATTCATGTGCTATATATAGACATTTCTAATAGACATACAGATGTGACCTTTGATCACTATATGTGTACATTAGATTATAATACTCTTCAAATTGATTGATCATAATTTTATAATACTCTTCAAATTGATTGATCATAATTATTTTTAACTTTTAAAACTCCTACCATACCTGGTGTAATTTTAAAAATCCTGTCTTGTATGACATGACTAGTAGTCCATGAATCACAGGACTTAACATCTCTGACAAATATTTATTGGATTGAACCATTTCAGTTCATAGAGTAACTTGTGTTTAAACTTCAGACAAAGTAGATATTTTCTGATAATTTCCTGGTTTTTTAATTTTCTGGCTGGTAGATCTGGTCTTCAAAGGGCTACAATTTAGATAAGAATGGATTTAAAAAAGAGTTTGGAAGCTAGAACAGATGAGCTTTCTATGGTTTCCACCAGATTCTGGGGTTCTCAGGTCAGTGATAATCCATGGCAATGTAGTTCAGAAAGAAGGCAACTCCCTTAATTTTGTATCTATCTTCCACTTGATGTCAGGCATTTGAGCAATCCTTGCTGTAGTTTTGGGCTAGTTCAGGTAGCCCATACCTTGGTAATCTGTAGGAAGAAAAAAAAAACAAAAAACCCACAAAAAGGAAACCAAACAGCATATTGGGAGTGTTCATAACTCACTCTTCAGTTAGTCCCTTGGTTTTACGACTGATTCATATCAAATAAGCACAAACTGCACACTTACCCATTCTTCAAAAGGCTAAAATGACTGCATTTTTTCCACTTTTATCTTGATGTAGAAAGGAATGACAAAATAACACAATTTCTTTCCAGAAACTAAATTTTCCATATTTAGAATGAAAAATAAAAAGCACAAATAAATTTATAAGATGTAAACTAGGTGCAATTTCAATTATTCAACATCATTAAATTAAAACCCCAAAGCTGGAAATATCCTAAGTTAGAGATCTAGACATATTTTTATGTTGAATTCAGCCACTGGCAAGAAAGCTGTTCTTTCCCTGATTGTATGTACCAGACTGCTGCATAATAGCTGGAGCATCCCAGTGATCTGTTCATCCATTTGACTGAACTTTCTGAAACTAGCTAGGAGCACTTTTCCCCCATACTTCTGCCTGCATAATCTTCAAAATTTGAAAAGCCTTTAGAAGAAGGACATCTGTTTACTGGCAGTGCTTTGCTGACAGCTCCATACCACACATCAGGTATGTTCACCCTTCCCCTCTTTCCACTGTCATATTGAATTTTTTTTTTTCCTGAGCATTTCTAGTTGGCAGCGTTCAGCCTGGTTTTTTAAGGTTTAGAGACAATGGTATTGTTCCAGCAGTTGCTGGCAAAAAAAAAAAAATTCAAAATTTTCACATTTCTGTGAACAAAAGATATTTTCTTCTCAGGTACAATTCTTTAGCAAAAAACATAGCGACCTTTAATGAATGAGTTCAAAACTTTTGAAACCAAAATCTTGACGAATTGTTAAAGCACTTGAAACAAGATGGGTGGCCTGTAGCTGTAGCTCTGTAAAGGCTGTCTGGGAATGCTATTAAGTGTTGTGCAGAACAAATACTCTAAGAGCTCTTCAGAGAATACTCAGTGTGACAGGAAGGGAGGAACAATGTATGGAGAGCCTGCAATGACACATTCTCCAAAAGCATCTGTCATGAACATCAGAATCATGTCTGTGCAGAGTTGTGTGAACCTAAGAGATCTGGCTTGATGAACAAAGGTAATTCCTCCCTGCTCTCCTACTATCTATAATGCTTCTCAAGCACAGTTCAAGAACTGGTGGAAACAGTAATCAGTGGCCTCTGAGGCTGAATAGATACAGCTAAAGACATTTTGTGAAAACATGGATTAAAAATACATAGAAATAAGATAGCTCTAAAGGTGAAGACATTTAGCGTTTTTTTGTCTGTGGATTTAGATTCTTTCCTTAGGCTAGACTATGAATGGAAATTAATATGCTGATCTCTCCCACAGGTTTTATTCACAGCTGAGTAGGAGTGTCTATATTGACCTCAAAGACAGTTTGCCTTGGATTCTGAGTCTCATTTGGACTATTTCATGTTTCAAAAACTGTGATATAATTTGCTATATTTGAAAATTACTGTATTATAGTCATCCAGGAATAGAATTATGGGGAGAAAGGGAGTTAAGGGTCGGAAAACATGAGCAGTGTTACAGTAATGTTTATACAGCACTAGAGAAATTTAACACTTCTTTTACAATAATTCCTTTTCAACTTCTTCCACTGAATATCATACAAAGAGTGGTGTTGTGTCATAAGTCTTTTAATGAACATGAATTATAAAATTTAGATTTCCCATCTTGGAATTTTTAATCTTCATCATTGATTGAACCAAGGGCATCAAAGAGATGGAAGCATAAAATATGAAGAAAATAAAATGTCTACAAACAAATCCATAGACACAAAGTCTCATGTTTCCTTTACAAATTCATACAAATAAGCATGAACCTGCACGGTGCTGAGCAATCCTAGTTTCCACAAAGTTTGCTTGAACTTTTACGTGTTGCAGATCAATCCCAAAGATTCCCAAACAGCCAAAATGATCAGTATCATGTTTCACTCCTGCAATCTTCCTTGCTGTTATGATAATGGTGCTGTAGTTGCCCTGCATCATACAAGTGTCTGTCTATTTTTTTTCTCTCGAATTGGAAGATCTTCCTTTTCTCCTGACTCACATATTGATATTTTTAAGGTTCTTGTGCAATTCTGCTTGTATTCTGCACCATTTTTTTCTGTTTTCTGTGTAATAGGTCTTCACACATAAGCAAGGGGAAGATTACCTTTAATTAAACAGCCATAAGCTCTATTCTCACAAAAGCTTAGCTTTTCATTAAAGGCAGAATAAAATAAAGAATTCTAGGAGTGAGGCGAAGCACTTAAAGATTCTCCTGCTGCTTTTTTTTTTTTCCCCTTCCATTCTTGTGCTCAAAATGCAGTCTTCTCCCCTTGACTGATCACAGAGAAATGGATAGGTGGAGGTGGAAAGGGGAGGGAGAAGGAAAGGGATTCCTTAGAAAAGCATGGATATTTCCCCAGAATTGAAAGTATCCTAGAATCACAATGTGGGGCATCCAGCCTAGGCAGAGAGAGCAGCTGCAAGTCAATTCGGTGCCTGTACCCACTTATCTTTTCTCACCCTGTTTCTATTCCCAGTAAAGGTTAAGCTGCATGTGAAGCAGAAAGAGAGCTTGGAGGGTCTATCCAATAAATCCTTTCCCTCTTGCAGCACTGGGGGTGGGGACAGGCAGAAATAATTGGGCTGAACTAGCTTTAAATCACTATAACAGCTTTTTTCTTCTTTTCTGAATGGTTAGCATTAATAAGAATGACAATAAAAATGCTCCTGCTCTGAAGTGGTTTTGGTGCCTGATTTGTGCTCTCTCTTCTCTTAGTTTCATAGATGCTTAAGAGGCTTAAAGCCCTTAAAAGCAATGGTTAAGGACCTGAGCCATTCTCTTTCTTTCCCCAGTTGTCTTCTTTGTGGCCCTCCAAAGATGTTTCAAAAACAAAGCTCTCCAGATAGTCTTGTTTCCCTTTCTGTGTGGCACCCTTTTCACATTTTCCTCTTTGAGTCTCTGACTCATTTGTCTCTACTAGTCTCACTCCAGCTGACTGCAGCTCTACTATTTCAAAATTTGGAGCTGGTCTGAGTTTCCTAGTGAAAATTCAGAGTGATGAGGTATTTCCATACCATTTTTAGAGTTTCTCTTTGTGACTATTGCCAGCCTCACTGCCATTTGTAGGCTTTTATTGAACAGACTGCTTACTGAAGGTTTTGTGACAGTGGGAAAACATCACTTGAGTGTGTTTTGTCTAAATGTGTTGAGATGTGGCTGGGCAGGAATAAAGGTTGAGGGGTAACAGTTACAGACAGGGTCCTGGAGCAGTCAGGAGATGCATTGACTCCTGGTGGGCAGGTGACAATGGTAAATGCTGTAGAGTGAGTCTCAGCAACAGGCTCCTCAGCTATCTATTCCCTGGTTAGAAGTTTCTTGCTATATGCTGGTCAATACCCCAGCTCTGTCTTTGCTCTCCACCTTCTCACAGCTACAATAGAACAGCCAGCATGCCTATGGGATAATTTCCCAGTGAACAGTTTTCATATGGGCATTGGAGAGATAGGCAAGTATCTCAAGGTAGAGAAGGGCACGTTCAAAGATGGTTTCAAAAAACGCTATTCTAAATGACCTGTTGGTTTTTGCTCCCTTTATCAAAATAAATGGTACAATTCCACCTTCTCTTCACACTGCTCATGCAGTTGTAGGTTGTAATTTTTTTTTCTCATTATAGGATATGCTTACCCTTTCTCCTTTACAAGACTATAAATTACAAACAGTCGTATTCACTGTACTCGTGCAAAAAACCCTAATAATGTCAAACGATAGATCAACTATATCTACAAATAGCTATACAAGTTCTTTCAGCAGGTGTTAAGGAAATGAATTTGTGAACACCCAGAAAAAAAAAAGGAAACTGAAAGGTAAGAGCATTGTTAAAGGGATAAGAGAAATCCAAACAAGCCTCATGTATACCTCATGAATATGATAAGCTTCAGCAAGTGAAAGGAAGTAGTTGAGAACAGAACTACAAATCAACCACTTTATTTATCCTGAGGTATAAAAGATCTTGAAGCACACTTTTAGACAGTGAAAAGTGCAGGCATTATTTCATATCTTACTTGCCTTGACTAACAAAGATGTGGTTTCTGGTTTAGGCACAAACAAGCTTTCAGATGTATTCTGAGATTTATAAAGGAGAACCCCAAACTACTTATGTTTGACATTTCTTGATCTCCTGGCTTTTCAGCACAATCACTTAGGATGAAAACTGACTGTCAGTGAAAGACCTGTCAGCACATGAGCATCTGAGCTTTGGTTAGTCTTGTGATTGACAGAATGGGTACACTTTGGCTCGACACCATTAATTTGGTGTTTCCATTGATGCCAATATTGTTAATAGTGAGCACTGATTGCTAAAATACTCTAGTCTGAGGGAGAGGCAGAGTACAGAGTAATACCTAAAATTATTCTATATCCCAAAATCTTGGCATTATAGTAGGCTTTCTGTAGCTCATTTTTGAATTATGTTCTCAGAGTGATTGTTATGGTTTAAGAGAAAACAGAGAAAGGAGAGGAATTCTGCCAAATACTTTTCTACTATAGGCTCATAGCTTTTTCTCAAACTACTCAGTAAATTACAAATAATTTATCTGTTTTTTCAATAAAAAGTTTTTTTTTCTAGTGGAGTTTCTCTCATTTTCTTTAAAACCAGAATTATTATTTCTAGCAGGCTCAAATGTTTGCTACAGAAAAAAATAATTGTCTTGAAGTTTTCTTATCCGAGTGAAATTGTATAAACTGTTTATGGAAATAATAATTTCTTCTAGAAGTTTCTCAACAAATTTAATTTTTTATCTAAAAAAAAAAAAAAAAACAAAAACAAAAACCCATCTTCCCTGAGGGAAAATGTTATGCTTTAGGTATGTTTATTTTTCACTCTTTGTCACGTAAAAGGCTAAGGAAGTTGATCCAATATCAAGAGGGGTTAATTTGTAAAGTGTATCAATGTAATGCATGCAGTCACACAGTATTTTCTAAATTCTTCACAATGTCATGGAAAACTATGGCGATGTCCTTAAACAGTTTGCTTACTATAGGTAGAAATAGAGACTTGAAGCTTAGAGGCTTGCTCAATATAACGATAATTTGTGAAGTGTTAGGATAAGTGCAGAATTTCAGACTATTTTTCTTACTTCTGAAGATCACATTGCTTTTCAGAACATGGATTTGGGAGAGAAAATAGGAAATAAAATAATAGTTTTTCAGTGTTTGTACCTGCATTTTTTTTTTCCATTTTGATTACTGAAACATGTACACATCTTCCAGATTTGTAAGTTTTGTTTTGTTCTCTTTTTTGATGAAATTGCATTCGAGATATTTAAATGGACCTTTCACAACTCACGTTCTTGCTTGCATGGATTTATTGAAAAGACTGAGCATAAGTAATTCCCAGAGGTTCTCATGCATACTACTAATACATTTTTCTTGTAAGTCTTTTAGCATTTGGTTGCTACAGTCAGTTCTTTAGCATTTGTAGATGGAGCATCTGAGAAGCTCAGCTGTGGGTCAAAGATGCTTGGCTGGTTCTGCATAAGCCAGTCTGGTAAGTAGGAGAATAGCCATATTCAGCTAATCTGTCCTGTATACTTATCTATTTGCATGATCACTAGCTCAGGAATCTGTGCTCCACAGTCAGCTGTCGCCAATTTTATTTTATCCTTTATATCCTCCTTGTCCTTTCTTCTGATTTATATATATTTTTAATGTCATATTTATTTTATCCAGACACTTCTTAACTTTGCTGTCTGGCTGCTTATTCAGGATAACAGATAATTTGCAATATGGAGGTGAAAAAACCTTTTGTATTTTAAAGAGAAATGCTTCTCCACATTCACCTAATCAGGGCTCCTTTGTCCCTGGGTGATTAAGAATTTGTCCACAGAATGGAATTCACATTCATATGTCAGTTGACTAAATATGAGAGTCTGTGTTTTATTTTGAACTGTTGCCTTGGGATATAACCATCACAGACACTACAGTTACCATCCAGTTATTCTTTCCCTCCTAGCAGAAAGATAGAAGGATCTATTTTTACAGTATTTTTTAGGAAAGAAAAAGAAAAAAGTAAAAAGAGAAAGGAAATCACAGTCCCCTAGCATCTTTTCAGTCTAGCCACTGTAAATTTTTATGTTCAGCACTGGACGTCTTACAGCCTTGCCTCTGCACCACTTCTGAAAGGACTGCAGACCAGCACCACATCATACAGGTACCACATATTCCCAGTCATCATTCCTCTCTATTTATCTCCCTCTGAAACCACCTCTGCCTTGTAATGGGCATCTCCACTACATATGCTTGGACAGTGTTATCTTAAGTAAGAAATAGTTGTTAAAATCACCTAAGTAAAGAGAAAGGAAATAGGCTTCTAGAAAAGAAAGTAAACCTAATGCAAGAAGACTTGCAGTAAAGATCTCCTGGACTGCATCCTAGTGTTATTTTGGGGAAAAAAAAAGTCACCCTAAAATCTATTGCCTACTACTTATTTGTTGAAATAGGTAAGCCATTTTACCATCCTTTGCTGTGTATGAAGTAGCGAATACAAATGGTGACAATCTTCAGTAAATTTCACAAATGCTATCCATGTTTGTAGTTCTAGGTTTGGGACAGAGTTAGAGTGTTTGTGGCCTTTTTTGTCCTATCTCTATGGTGGAAGGAGCCTTGAACTTAATTTATGGAACATTTACTGGGTTGCTTCTACAGAAACATGTACTTGCCTCCACATCCAACCAAATGGACAAAAATGCAGTTAGGGAGGAAACTGATCTGCAGAGAGAGGAAAAGAATGACAGTTGTTTGGCTCAGATGCATCCACAGACTATCACATCAGAGCTGAGTCTAGAAAACAGAAGATGTCCTGCTTGTCCCGAGAGCACAAGCTTGACCTAACAGTTTAGTTCAGAGCATCCTTTATGGCTTACCAAACCAAATGAAAGCCATAATTAACAAGACCTTTTGTAGTTCTAATTCCAGGTGACAGTTTGTACTTTTATTATTTCTAAAGCAGCTTGTAAGATGCTTAGCATCTGATCTACAAGGTTTTTTATGGCTCTTGGTCAAGCTTTGATGGAATTTCTAATTTTTAGCTGGTTTGTTCTAAAATTGTCCACAAAATAGAGGTCAGACTTCTGTCTCAGTGATATAAGGGTTAAATCTGCAATAACTTCTATGATTTATTCTTAATCTACCCCAGCTCTAAGAAAATCAAAACCACGCTCAGAATCTCATCCTTGTTGAAACTCATTCTATGAATTATTTGATGGCAGCATTTGTCAGTGTTATTTCTGCATTACTTTAAAGGAGAGTTACTAGGTACATGATGATGCAGTTGTCTTATATGTTAGGCAGCAAGGAAGAAGTTAATAATGATGCATTTACTATATTCCTTAGCTCATAAACAGAGACTTTTCTGAATATTTGCACCCTTACAAAGCTTCATATGGGTTTAGGCAATATATGTCTCTCTGTGTGCATTTTGAATAACTGAATGGGTTTATATGCTTTGTCACATGTTGAAAAATGGCATGCTTTTTTTTCATTATGTCTGGGACTTAGTGGCAAGTCTTTGTGTTCACAAAGGTGTTGAATACCACAGGCCCTATACTCACTCTCATTTATCATGGTGTAGGTTTCCTTTGTGTCGTCAAATCCACTCACCCGTACTCTTGAGAGCACACCCCTTCTGCAGGGTGAAAGGTGAATAAGATATTGCTCTGCCTTGAGGTTTTCCTCTAATGATAATCCATCAGCCGCATATACAAAGAGACAAATACGTCAATTTCTACCGTAGTTGCCCAACTGCCAACCCTAGTTGTGCAACACCCTCGGTGAGTTTCTGTGAAGTTTCTTACATGTTCTCCTGTGGTTTCCCAGGACTCTGAAAGCTTGGCATATTAAGCACCTGAGTGCATATTTCACTGTAGTGTCTTTCCTGTCCCACCTGCAAGGCTTTAACCAACAGACATTCTTAGTATATTGTTGCCATGTCAGGCCTAGAACAGCATAAAGACAACTAGAACTCTGACTAAATGCCCAAGAAAGGTGGTACTTCTACTAAGACTGTTGGAGATCAGACTCTCGAATACTTGCATCATAAAATTTGTTTGAATACAGTTCCTGGGAGATGACCCTAACCATCACAGTCAAGAATATTCTTATGTTGTCTTGTCATGTATCAGCTTCTTTGGAACATGAATATTCAGCAGGAGGAGAAAGAATGTGTTTTCATATCAGCATGTGTAGAATTTCTATGTGGGGAGAAGAAGATAGGGATTCTAATTTCTTCTCTAAAAAGCACTTAAAAACTGAAGCCAGAATACTTAGTCAAATCTTTTGCCCTCCTTTTCTCTCTTTCTTTCTTTTCTTTTAATTCTTTCTGTGATTTCATATTCAAATTTAAGTCCAAAGCCCTCCTCTTCTCTTTTTTTTTCCTTGTATTTCTTTTTTCTATAATTTCATATTCAAATTTACTTGTTTTGTTTTAGAACATTCATTATTCCCAAGTGATGAGTGAAGTTAACAAGAAATTTTCATCCTACTGTGGGGCAGATGTAATGTTTGCTTAACAACACAGAGAAGCAGTGTCTCATTTTGAGAGCAAAGAAAATGCACAGGCTCTTCCAAAGGTAGGGGTTATAAAAATAAATTGCCAACATCTTCACCACTGTGTGTTTCTCAGGGGTCAAAGCTGCCACTAGTACATAATGCGTATTGTGTTTTTTTAAAGACACTAATTATTTTACATTATGTTTATTAAGCCCTCCAAATCATTGTTGCTCATCAGCTACCCAATTTCCATGCCATCCATGCCTTTGACGTGCTTTTGATGAATATGGCCTGTATAACATTTGCCGCAACTCAGAACAGAAGCCATTATTGCAGCAAAGCCTGTTATTGTTCATTAGTACAAAGAGTGTGTAATAAATACAATGAAAGATTGCTTAGTTTACTATATCTTTGTCATCTAAAGCAGTTCCATGAATAACTACAGGGATTTGCCTTTGAATGACTTATTTGCTTGCTGCCTAATAAATAACATGTAATTAGGGTAATTTATTGTTTCCTAGTTATGCTAGCAATGTAGTGGAGGAAAACAGAAGAATCATTTCAGATATAAAAGAATTGTAGATAATTTTAACACTATCCCTTAAAATACTTGGACTCATTATGTATGGCTTAAACTGCTGGGAGGTCTATGTACAAAGAAAAAGTAGGAAATAGGTTTAATGAGTTCTTTATTACTCAGGTCACAAATTATTAAACAGGTAGTATAAAACTGCAGAAACTGTTCTGCATGTAAAATTTCTCTCTGTTTGAATAAGGCACTCATGATGACCTGACGCTGGTGAATGAAAACAGGCTGTCCTGGTTCACAAGTATAGATATTTTAGTCCATTTATCAACACTTTCTCAGGAGCTACTCCAGTGTATTTCAGGATCAACAGTGAGTGGATGTCCATCCTCATCAGCTGGCTGCGCAGGCAATAAACATTTGATGAGGTGGCTTGGAAAGAGCTCATGGCACCCAGGGAAGATGCTTGTTTAGTGTCTGAATGTTGAACAGGGTGTATGTCATGATGTGTCAGAGAAGTGACAAATAAAATAAAAAAAATAAAAAAAAAGAAAACAGAAGGCAAGAAATTTTCATTAGCTTTTTACTAGGGAAACCATGAATTTGAAGCTACAGAGAATAATGACAAAAACTTGATCAGTAATACACTTGCATTATATCATCCTGTGTTACAAGACTGGATATAGAAAATGTAGGGATGTTTTTTGGATTTTGACACAGTGTATGTTTTCTTTATGCCAATTTTAGAATTCTCTCAAACTCCCAATTCCAAATAAGCCACATTTTGCAGAGCTCAGTTCTAGCAGCAAGGAGTAACAGTGGCCTCTAGACATGTGGGTAGATGAGTACAATTTTTCTTTTCTAGTACAAATATATTATTTACTCCTTAATATCACAAGATGAATGAATTTAGTATTCTTTCTAGTCCCAATCATGGACAAATGTAGAAAAAGATCAAATTCAAGAATGATTTGCAGTCAAAAAAGTACTCATATAGAATCTCTAAATTGCCTTGGGCTGTCGAATTACAGGTGAGGTTTAAGTAGCAATGGTACAGATCTTCTACTGCTTTTCCTTCAGTAGAATCTTCTGAGTCCATGTTTGCTAAGCCTGTTTGTAAAAGATGTGATGGATTCAATCCTTGGTCGTAACAAAACTTAAAGTACTTGCCTGTGGAATCACCAGCTCGCACAACAAACGCTTCTCCTGACCCATACTTCTGAGGCAGTGTTGCCCCCGTTTCTGGCCAGGAGGACAGAAGACAGGATGATGTTGAGATAAATGGTGCAGACTGACAAGGAGATGGATTTTCCTCAACAAAAAATGAGAACGGAAGCTGCTATATCAGCTGACAGGTGGTGGGCTGGGCTTGTCCATGCAAATGTTGGTTTCCATCATCCGTGGCAGTGTCTGTCCCAGGAGCATAGACTGATATGACCGAAAGAGGCTTCATTGGTGGGTTCCAGCTCCCTCTTTCTGTGTTGGGTTTGGCTGGGAAGGAGTTTATTTTCTTCATGGCAGACTGTAATGTGCTGTGTTTCGGTTTTGGGGCTAAAACAACACACCAGTGTTTTCACTATTGCTGAAAAGTGCTTACACAGCTTCAAGGCCTTCTATTTTCTGCCTTCTGTCCCCAGAATGAGTAGTCTTGGGGTGGGTAAGAAACCACGAAGAGACATAGCCACAACAGCTGGCTCAAACTTACCAATGAGATATCCTATACCACAGGATGTCATGCTCAGCAACAAATTTCAAGGAAAAGAGTTAAAAAAAGGGGACATTTGTGGTTCTGATGTTTGTCTTCTAAGTTAGGTGTTACCTGAGCTGAGGGAATACTTTCCAGGGAGCGACTGGACACCTGGACTACCCATGACAACTAGTAAATGAATTTCTTATTTTGCTTTGCTTGCATGTATGGCTTTAGCTTCACCCCTTAAACTGTCTTTGTCTTGACGTATGAGCCTTCTCTCCTTCTGTTTTCTCCCTTCCCTGCAGTTCTGTAAGTGCTTGGCTGCTGGCTAGGATCAACCAACCACAGTTTTCTTGTAAGCTTCGGATGGATAACCTGTATTTTTAGAAAACCAAATTGTAATCCATCCAGATTCCTAGGATTTCTCCAGCTCCTTTTGATTCCTGGTGTGTGCTTTGAGCCTACAACCTATTCCCAGCAATTTGACAGCAACTTGTGTTCCTGAAGAGTGGCTACAGGCAACAGGCACAGCATACACTGCTCTGAATATCTAGCCCTAAGGCTCTGGCAAATGCTTTAAGGCAAGGAATTTTAGATATAAAATTGTTCCTTTTGTCCTTAATTCACCCCATTGGAACTATCAGCAACTGTTAATCACTGTATGGTCTGTATCACACACTGTTCTCCCAGCCCTGTGTGATGCCAGAGGTACAATGGGATGAGGTAGGCAAAGGTGATCAACTCACAGTTTGAAGTGAAACGCCAGGTCTTTTCTTTTGTGCTCTTAGAATAGGCCAGAGTATAAAATCTGACTTCAGCGTGCAACATGTGATAGGCTTTTAAATCTGCACTGTACTGACTTTGAAAAGCAAGGCCAATATTAATCCATTAATTACATGTTTTTTCCCACTCTCTTCAGTCATTTTTCCATGGACTGGTTATTTAATGACAGATTTTAGTGCACATCTAGTCTGTTTAGAAGTGTTATTTAAAGCTGTGAGTTATTTTGTGAAAAGATGTTACAGATTTTTAATAGGGGACTTCATCAAACCTCAGTTAAGGCATATGCAGTCTGATCTTCAACAGGTATGAATTGTAATTAGTTGATATATAATTTAGTGGAACTGACCAATTGTTTCTTGTCCCATTGCAAATTGATTCTCCACATGTTTATCTGCTGTCAATGGTGTTTTAAGACTTGTTTATTTAAATCCTCTAGCTGATAGTCTATCATAAATTTCACACAATATCCTTTTAGATCAGCTGTCTGCATGAACAAATTTGAAATATATGGGTGTGCACAGGAACACACACACATCTGGATGTTCAAGGCCAAGTCTGTAGGCAAATAAGAGTTTTCAAATTTCACTTTTAAAGCCCTTTCATCACCCTCCATCTCCCCTTTATATTTTTGCACACAGTGAAAGAACCAAGATGACCCCTCTTCACAGTGCCAGCTCAGGACAGCAAGTACTGCAAAACTGCTGGAGCAGAATTAACCAGAATAGGGGAGAAGCATCTGCTTAAATGTTTTGCTAAATGCTCTTTATTGAAGAGCTTATATTTGTACTTGTGTTAAGTCCTATTAGCTGCAAATCAACAAGGTGATAGAGTAAGGGTGTAATGTAACACTGCACAGTCCCCTACTTCATCAGCAATAGTTCCTAAGCTTGAAGTTAAGCATATATTTAACTGTCTTTCTGAAATGCTTGTTTAGTAAATATGTTTTATTTCAGGTTATCAAAAATCCTAATTTGAGGGCATTATTTTTTTCTCTTATTTTGAGATCAGGAAGTGCTGCATCAAAAGTCTTTTCCGGGTTATGGATCTTCCCTTCCTTCCAGTTCATTATGAGGACATATCCTGTGTTTGCCATTATCCATAAAATAACTGGGGGGAAAGATATATTTTCTAATTATCACAGACAATGTAAAGAGAAAAATTATGTTCTTTACTGCAGTAAGACAGCTAAGTGTTTCCTTTTTACTAGTGTGTGAGAGACAGTTGCAGGGAGAGGGGGGAAAGCTTTCTCCATTGCGCTGGAGGGCGTGTGCACCATTTATCAAGCTGGCTGCTCTGTCATATCACTGGAAAGACCCTGGAGAGCCCTGACCATGAGATTGAAGGTTGGTACCAATTTACTGCAACACAAATGCATTGAGCAGGAAAGAGAGAGCTCCTAATCTCTTCAATTTTCTTACATTACCCTGAAGGCTAGGGAATTAAATGAAACAGTAACTGGTGACAACTTTAGAGGGTTCTGAATGCATGACAGGAAAAGTATTAAAATAACTCAATAGTTTTATTTTATATGTCTATGTTAATCTTACCCCTGCATAAGAAACCAGGATAGAAAAGATTGCCTCTTAGATATATGTCTCATCAAGAGAAGGAGAAAAGTGCATTGAATCCAGAATCTCTGGTTCAAACTTGGAAGCAACATTTTAAAAAATTTAAATATATATATATAATGTTATTTTCAAAAACAAAGTGTGACCTGGGGTCTTGTCATTTTCTGTTTGTTCATTGCCTTTGGCAAACTTGCACTGCATCTTTGACTTTCAGCAGTGCCAGTCTGCAAAATTATATGTACGGGAGAATTTGTGTTGCCAGCCAGCGCTCTTGCCTATACCTTCTCCAGAGGCCTTAAACCAGTCTCTGCAGAAAAGGGTGAAAGAGAGCCCCACACTGCACCAGCGGGAGGCAATCAATATGTTGTTGAAACACTTTAGCTAGAGAATACTTAAACATTAAAGATCCAACTTTATTTCCTGATCAGTCATTGCATTAACTATTGCAATGATGGGGTTTAGAACTATATAAATGTCTATCTCCTCATTAAATCTTGCTTATTTCTGGTATCACTGAATGCTGCATGGAATCCTTGTCTCTTCAGAAACTGCAGCATTAGTTCACAAAAAATGTGAAAAGAAAGATTTTATACAGCATCATCTCCTGTACACGTTTAATACTTGCTCAAAACACATAGCACCTTCCTTTACAAGGCAACCCACAGAAGCAGCTGCATTCCAAGTGCCCCTAGCAAGATATAAATAATAATAATAATACATGGTTATATAAAAATGGGAGTAAACTTAAGGCATCCCTTTACCTTCAATTTAAAGTACTGCTAAAGGCCATCGTTTCCCATTTCCTAGTGGGCCGGGGGAGTGGGAAGTCACACAATAAAAGGACATACACAATTATTATAGCATTACCATTTGCAATCCCAGAGTTAAAGGTCAGTGTGGTTTGCTACTGTAATATTTCCAGGGATTTATAACTTGCCTGCATAAAAATTTGCTCCGGGTTAATATTTTCTACACCGAGCGTTAGACCGGATATGAATTTTTATTTTTGTTTGCTGAATAAAAAAAGAAGAAAAAGCTTAACTATAGATACAGTCCCAGTCCAGGGTTGTTTTAAATTTATGCTGTCTTGTAAATATACACAGTTTAGAATTTAGAACAGTGCTTTAGAAAATGAGATGGTAGAAAAAATGAGCAAAAATTATTTCAGAGTTTGAAAATAAAAAAAGAGATCGCTAATATTGAAATCATAATTTTTAATTTTTATAAGGCCCTAAACATTTGTGTGCCCAAATATGTACATATATCAAGTCCAGATTTTATTATTCACAAAAACAGCATGTGTTTTAAGCAGGTAATTCCTCTTTCATCACTTAAGAACTAATCTTACTTGGACTGTAAGAAAGTGATACATTGTCATGGGAAAAACATCATGGTTCTGCAGGTAACTTCTTCCTCCCAAGAGAGCTGCTAAGCAGCTGGCACTGCTCAATAAGGCATTTGAGTATGTCTTTTCCTAGGAAGCCCCCTCACTGCTGGGGCAGGGTTTTGGCAGACACTGCAAGTCATTGCTGTGCATTGTGAGGGCTTTTGCAGTTAGTTGGAAGTGTCAGTAGGGAAACACCTGCTTCCCCAGGCCTGCAGCACCCCTCACCTTCACTTTCATGACCTGTGAGGGCTTCTGAAAAGTCTTCCAGCTCTCCCTTCAAGGCCCAGCCAAGGAGCTGGGCTCTGCCCCTCCAGCTGGCCACTTGCACACAGGAGTTGTTTTTGCAGCCCTCTGGTCTTAGTATCTTCTTGGCAGACATTCACTGCAATTCAGTTTAAATGCTTAGCATTTAAAATAGTCCTCTTTGAAGCCAGCTTCCCATGATACTGCTCCTTGCTAAGCCACTTTTCTTCACTAAGAATTAATCAGGCAGATTAAGTAGCTTTTGTCCTCCCTCTTCCCACAGTTTTAGCTTATCTCTTTCACCATATGTCCCATCTAAAAGAGATGTACCCGCATCGGAGTGGTGATCCTAAGGACCAGGAACACAGGGGACATCTCTTTCAAACTTGTCCTCACTTGGTTTTTTTCCCCTGCTGCTTTCTCAATACAAATTAACACCAAAGTGGAAAACTGAATCTTCACCAGGTCATGTGGCTTTGAAGAAAGAACCAGGGCAATGGGTTTTGTGCTTTGAATCCTGGAGAGGGACATCTCTGTTCAGCATCCTGATCCCCCATGCTTCTTGTACAGGGTAGGTAATTTATAGACCTTTGCAGACTTAGGCCTGTGGAGGTCTCATCTTTCTTGTCTCTCTTTTCCTGCATTATTGTCAGACTCTCTTTTTGATCCATCTTGATCTTTGCTGGCTTTGCTTACTTAGATATTAACTCCTCCCCATCATGGAACCATTCTCCAGCAGCACTGTACACAGGTTTTCCCAGTCTTATGCACCTCTGCAGGCAGCTGCGGACACACCCTTGGAAAGTATTTAAGTCTTTTCCTATGATATGAAATTATGGTCTAGTTTATGTTTTTTCTTATTTTCTTCTACCTCTGTGAATTATTTTTTTTTGTGTTTTATATCATCAAATTATGTCTTAGAGCATCTTCCAAGGGAAAAATGTATAATTTCCATTGAATCACTGTCCGTGAGAATACTAGTTTATCAAATGTTTGCCCTCTGCTTAGCAATTCAGAGTCTTCCCACATGTTAAAATGTACCCCAGACTACAAGAAATATATTGAAATAGTACTGATTCTAGTTTTAATTCAAAAGGAAATGGATGATGACAATCCACTAAATTAACTTGAAATAAAACTGGGTCTCACTGTACTAGGATTTTTCAGCTCTCTCTTGCTGGGTATCCAAGTTTCCTATTTTAAACTTTCATTCAACATCAGTCCCAAAGAAATGGTGTTTCCTTTTGTCCCACTGTAAATTGTAAAGCTCTGCAGTGGAGAATTATGATGGTGAAGCTAAAAACTGCTTTTCTTACATCAGCTAAATTCTTTCCACTTTATGAGGAGACTTCTGTTTCGTGAAAGCTTGTTAAATCCCTTGTCTAGGCATTTATTCTGTCCTTAAAAGGTAAGTGGCCTCGTGGCATTTTTTTTAACTTTCCCCATCAGAGGAAATTCCTTTTCAAGTGTTTTGTATTAATCATTACACATATTCTAAGATCTAAGCCTAAGAAGCTTCCAAAAATGACAGAATCTTTTAAATGCTATCTTTTTGAGCACAAATGCTTAAAGAATTTATTTTAATGTGTGTGCAGTTCCTGATACCCTGAGATGCAGTGCCCTTTTAGGGAAGAAATATCATGACATTTGATCTACTGTCATAGAAGCATCTGTGCAGTCTAATTCAGGATGGGTGAGAGAGATGATAAAATACTTCTTTTATTAGGAAGGATAAGAATTAAATTGCTTTCTACAGAAAATGAAATCATGATAAATGAAGTAATTAGCCACTCAGCTTTTATGTTTTGGGATGTTGAATATTTGGGGACTGCCCATAAGAAGTGGTGGAGAGAAAGCTCTCCCAGGATCTGATCCTTCAGTGGCTGAGCATCTTGATTTCCACTGATTGGTTTTTTTTGCTTTTGCTTTCTTGGGGCATCTATAATTCATGTCTGGAAGGTGTAGTTTTCAGTATTGCAGAGCAGTATCCAAAGGAACGGTATATTCACAAAGTTTTTTTGGAAAGCCTAGATTTGTCTGCTTGTAAAATAATGCAACTTTATTATTTGTGATGGATCTTTAGTTAGAAATGGGCATTTAGATGTTCCAGCCTCAGTGTGCACACAGGTTTGGGGTGGGTTGCATTAAGCTGGATAATGACAAGTGGCAATGCATTGATGGTAACAGAAAACTGCTTGATTCATTTAACAGGTCCTTTTTGCGCAGTCTAACATTTGCAGATTTAATAGGCCACCAGTCTGACTAATTAGGCAGGGCAGAGCACTGCGCTGAGGCCTGTGAGAGGTTTCCAGTGCTTCGTCTCCAGGTATCGCTGCACTGTGCCTGGAGAGCAGAGCAGGTAGGTCGTGCATCCAGCTGGAGGTCTCAGGAACATGCTGTTCCCCTGGCACAGCACAGAGCTTTAGCACCAGGCTGCTGCAGCCTCTGTGTGCCACCACGCAGGGCTGACAGACTGTGGGGACCCAGGATTGTTTCATCTGTAATAATAGGGGTAAGAGCCCACCATGGGAAGTAGATGGATTCACAGAATGGGACAAGCCCTGTCATCATTGGGTCTAATTGCTTGCTCCTGCTGGTGGCCTTGTCCTCTCCTTGTCCTGATCAGGCTCAGGCTCTAAAGGAGCCACAGCAGGCTGGTGGTCATTCAGTTGATGCTCTCAGCTGCCTTTTGTAGCTTCTCATAACACTGCCAAAGGTAGTCTTCAGAGCCTAGGGTTTGTGGGCAGATGGCAGGTAGGTGCATCAGGGAAAGCTAATTGAGAAAAGACAACTGCACATGACATATGCATGTGGGCAAGCTACAGGAGAGTATGCAAGAAAACACACTGCATTCTGAATGTATCCCTAGTTAATGAACCATAATAAGTGTTATGTGAACAGTGGCTTAAAAATACATACGGCTTTTACCTTCACAAATGAGTTAAAATGTTTCTGCTGTGTATTATAACAAGAGATGCACTGGAAAGCAAGACACTTAACAGCCACTAAATTAGTAGCCATGTTGTGGTTTGCAGAATAGTCTTTTGTTTATTCAAATTAACCTACAAATACACAATTTCACAAAATAAAAGCCATCAGCTTTGGTAGGATCAGAAGGAGAGAAGGGGACTTTTATGCACTAAGGAAGCAGCTCTGTTACTTACTCTGACTCTTGATAATTTTAAAAAATGTGACAGCTAAAACCCACTGGCACATGCTGCAAAGAAGGATGTGATAAAATAATGCTCCTCATCTTCAAGACTGTCAGTTCAGCAATCAGTACTTCTATTCATCTCCGCGGCCTGCTAACTCAGTGCTACCATGCGATAGATAAACCCTAATCCAAGTGACAGCGTTCAAATCAGAACTGATTTGATTGTTCACATATGATACCACAAGACACCAGAAGCCTAAAGAGTTTATAAAAATGCCTGGATGTCTCTTGTAGGCACACTTCCCCTCAGAATCTCTTGCAGTGTAGGATACACCAGCTCATAAACCTGGGGTAATTTGTAGGTCACGAAAATGCTTTGGTAGCACAGTCAGTTCTTATCATAATCTAACTCTAGCTGGAGCAGGGAATGCTCAAAAATAAAATGCGGTTCAGACCTTGCAAAACCCACCTGTTCTTCCAAGTCTCTCTTACAGGAAGTGAAATCCTTCTCTTTCTCTGCAGAGACGAGACTTGCTCTTGAAGAGATCAAACATGAACATATTTATTTCCATGTATAAAGAACAGTAGACAGGAGAGTGGTTTCATGGCACGTATGTCAGTACCTTGAAAGTCATCCTTGCTTCACGGGATGCAACAGAGGTCCTTTCAACCGTCACAACAGAGCTGCTATTCAAACCTGAGGCAGTAATTGGAATTTTTCAGGTATTTAGTAGGAGCATTACATTTAGGTTTGGAAACCCAATTTTGAACAAAACTGATGGATGATACTTGTACTTTGTGGAGATTTCAAAGTTTAGCATGCCTTTCTTTTCTTACTTTTCTCTAGCCTATCCTGAAGTTTTAAAGTAATGCTTAGGAGAATAATTGTTCAAGTAGTTCAAGAAGACAATGGTGATGAGTAATTGAAAGCAGAATGTGACCTGTAGCTGTTCAAGATCAAGAATGAAAACTGAACAACTTTTCAAGGAAATTGTGTAAGTGTCTGAATACAGAGTGAAATTATGGAACTTCTAGAGGCAATAGCTTTTCCTCGTGTCAGGGTCATTTCACAAAACAAAGGGGAAATTTTTCTTTGTAGTCATGTTAAGAAGAACAGATGTCTCGATTTAACAAGGTACTTAAGCCTGTGTCTAGTTTTGAGCTTATGAGAAATTCTTTAGTCCTGTGCTTTAGTCAGCTGAACTAGGATACTGAAATGAAGGCTTTCTCTGCAGACATTACACAAATTATATATATACACATTTCTCTCTCTCTCTCTGGCTGTGTGGTTCTTTTCTTTTTCAAAGGACATGAATGAGGAAGAAATGCTTTATTTGCAGGTTTTGTACTGAAAATGGATTATTGATCTCCTATAGAAATTACTACATCATTTCTACTTCTTTTTAAATTGATTAAAATAAGTAACTGTTCAGGTTTTTTTTCTAAGCATGGATTTAGGTGCACATTGAGTAACATTTTTCTAATGTTATCCTCAAAACAATCCTAATCTAAACTTGTCTCAACTGCAGTATGCTTCCTTTCTTGGTGCTTAGCTTAATCTCTCTTTTGTTTTGCTTTTGTAGCTTGTAGTTGCAGGATGAAACCTAATAGTGAAATAAAGAGAAGTCCTGATTAAGTCTATTTGGTGTACTGAAATATCACGGGGTTGTCGTGGTAAAGTAACATAAAGTCTGATAAAGCAACATGTGGACTTTACAAAAACATATAGGCAGCCTATGTATGTACTTCTCTCTGGCTTCAGTAGAATCTCAGCACTTGTTAAATTTCTCAAGAAAAAATTTGAGACATATGCATGTGTATTTTAAATTTGATCTTTTGATTTTGTTATGGGTGGGTTTTTTCAGTACTTTAGGCCACTGTTACAAATACTGCTATTTCTATACTACATGTAGGGTTAAATTATTAGATCAGACCAATTTTACATTGTGCTAGGAAAAGCACGCTCAGTTGGCAAGTTTACTTGTGTTGGTGTCATCCTCCTTATCACATCTGAGTTTTCTTGCTCTCTTGGTCTGAAAAGATTTCTTACTGTTTCCACAAGTACCAGCCCTCCTCCAAATTTTGATCTATCTGCTCATGAGTCACTAATACTTCAGTTTTTAGCTCAGTGAAATGTAAGCTAGTTTAGCAAGCGCATAATTTACTGAGGCCTGGGGACTGAAAAGCAGGCAGAGCCTTCAAATCTGTGCAAAGACTGACCCTACCTATGCTGAATGGCTGCTCCTCATCATATCAGTATACACTGACTTGTCCCCCTGTATGGGTATGCTTGACAAGCCAGAAACATTTAATCTTGCCCTGATAGTGCTAACATACCTGAGTATATAACACCTGTTGTGGCAAGTGGTTGCTTTATCTCTAGGGAAGGGATCAGAAATTGCTCCCATAGGCATGATTTTCTGACCTCAAAATCTGTTACAATTAATAAACAAAAAATGAACTGTGGGTATTTGTGTTTGTGTTTTTGATAAAAACAATGCTTTTACATTGCTAGTTGAGGCTAAAAAAATAGCATTAGAGTTTCTATAGTTTATTGTTTTATTTGGTAGTAAGAAAAGATCTAACCTTGCTGAGAGGGTGACAAATTCAATTACAGACAACCAGTACTTGACAGGTTCTATTAGAAAGCCAAACACAGGAAGAGAATGTATGCCAGCTACCAGCTGTCACTATAATGAACAATGAATGTTTGATGAACCTGACCCACAAATACACACATCCCTGTGAAAGTTAGCTTTAACTAGTGTCTGAGCTGATACAATTAACAAGAAGCCTTTGTGGTAATATATAGAGGTATATATAACAGACTTATTTATTTAGATCTCTCTCAATAGAACCACACTAGTAAAATTTGAAGTATAAATGCATTTTTGCTAAATGAGATGCGACAGAAGATTCAGCCAGGTTTAATGGCAGATAAGGCTGATGGAGCTGTGTCCTTTTACAGCTGAGATTAACTTGGGCCATGCTGTTCATAACAAAAAATCTCTTTTATTCTCAAAAAAAAAAAAAAAAATCACCATGAATCTTGCTGATAGGTGAAATCTGGTGAGGCTGTGAAGATCCTTTTGTTTGTTTGTTTGTTTTAATAGCTTTGTCTGGATTTTTGCTACAAAACATTAGCATGACAAAGAGCAAGAAAATGCAGTTAGAATTGTCAAGTCTCAGCAAATACTTTGTGCACCTAAAGGCTAGTAAACTCTTAGGTTAAGCAAACTTAATAAATGAAGTGAAAACTTCCTTATGAAGACAGGTTCCTCTGGGCAGCAGATCCTGGGTGCACTATCCCCAGGTGAAGCAAGGTTCCTTGCTTTCTCTCTGTTACTGGTATTTTCACCCAACTGGGGAAATGTCCTCATAAGCCTGCGTTCTTAATATTATAATGCAGGCCCTAACAGTGTTGTTCAAACTGGAGAAGGTGCTAATAGGGGACTTCTTGACTCAGTCACACTCCTGGGCAGCAACCTTCTCACTCATTATCTTTTTTTTTTTCCCAGCTACAAGCATCATATCTGAATGAAACAACAAATGATGAAGAATAGCACAAAAAAAAAAAAAAAAAAAAGGAAAAGAACATTAATGCTGTGCAGCTTTTGGGTCTCCTGTACTGCTTATATTTTCACTAGGATGTCAGAGTTTGGACCAGTTGTCCTAGGCATTCTCTAGGACATTGTCCTTCATACTAGTATTGAGACAATCTTTATTTTGTATGGAAAATGCATCTAAGGACTGGATCCTAAATAGCCACAAAAGTAGGAGAGAGAGGAAGATGCTCATGCCCCAATTCAGGGAAATCAGTACACATGAATCTAGGTATTTTTATCTTTTTTTTTTCTGACTTTTTTTCTGTTTGCCGAAGGAAAGAAATTTAGACTCCCAGTGTTTAAATTACAAGTGACAGCAGCAAAGTTTATAGAACTTTTGCCTTTCACTAGACTGCCTGATGTAGTCAGAAATAACAGATGAGCCGTTTTGGAACACAGATCTGCAGCTGGTCTGCTTTTTATTTTTTGGGGTTTCTTTTACAAGCATGTCAGTCTACATAACAGATACAATCTTTCTTTACAGAACTTGTGCTAATAATATTCTCAGATTGTTACAGCTATACCAGCACTAAATCAGTGCTACAGATGACAACAGCCCATGTGATTAAAAAAAAATCCTATAAAACATGGCTATAAAGAAAACCCCTGTATTTAAAATAAGAACAATCAAAACACACAGATTCACAGGTTTTGTGTCACTGGAGTATTTTAGTCTGATAAACTCTTCAAGATCTTATTTTTCAGTGAACCTCTGACTATCAGAAATGCCCACCCAATGCCATATGATGTGATTCAAAACACAGAGTTGTGTCCTGGGAAAAGCAGTAGTCAAGGACTGCTATCTTAAGTTGTGTTTCAAAATTTGAAGGATATCGGTACTGCCATCTGCCTGGCATTGTCCTGTGTGATCTTTCCTCAGCTGATGAAGCCAGCATGCAAGTGAGCTCTTTGGTACAATTCCACTGAAGTCAATGGTGGTACTTTACCCTCTTAGGTTGTGATTCTTTAGTATGTTATCTGACGAGATGCATCTTTCTTTTACTTTGTCTATTTCTCATGCAAAAAACAATTTTTGTTGCTCCCCATGATGACAATGAGAAGTTACATATATGCATGAACGTCTGGTTTGTCACTGATAGAGAAAAAAAATTGTCCCATTACCTGCTCCCATGCAAACATGGATGGATTACAGCGCTGAGTGTCAGGGAGAAACTTGGTGTCAAAATTGTTTTATATCAATGCCTTTTTTCTATAACATAATGAAGGGATAATAAACTGAAATAATAAACTTCAAGGGCTTTGATAATACAGCTTGCAGGTGGCTAGTAAGGATAAGTGAACTGGCCCACTGCCTGGCCTGGCATTTGCTTCAATAGTTCTATTTTGGCAGCTTTTCCCAATATGAGATTAACTTCTCCCCACTCCCACCTCTGATTTAACCTTTAAATAAACGTATGCCAGTGAACGATCAGATATTTGAGTGAAGAACTGAAATAATTTTATTTTTTATAATAGGGCCATTCCCAGATTACCTTTTGCACTATGACTCAGTGCACAGCAACACTACTTATCTCTGGCCTCAGGATCAGATTGTGTAACTTTCCAACTGTATTTTAAGAAAATTACTGAGTTTTACAGCAGTTTCAGTAATTATATCATACCAAGAACAATGCTTTGGCTCTGTTGTTCAAACCTCAGTCTCCCTGTTACACTGAAGAACATCTGATTGGTGTAAGTGCGTGCCTGCTGTGACCTATATGTGCTGGACTATCGACAGTATTACAAGGAAAAAACTTGAAGCACTGTCTATTTGTATGAAGCAGAGTATAGGTGTGGCTGGCTGATGTACTCTCATGCTGGTTTGCTCTGTGGTTCTTCAGACTGAGACCACATATGCCATGCTTCCCTCCCCTGTGGAAAAGCAGAGAGGTACCGGTTAGCCCACAGCCATTCTCACAGTGAAAACAACAGTGTTAACTTCTAATAGAAGAGTCCTGATGCTGGTATCTTGTGAATGAAAATGCATCAACTCAGGCCGACATACCTGTGTTTCACCACTGTGCAAGTGAGCTATGAATCTGACTAATAGATATCTTTAATAATGATAATGATCAACATACATCTATGAACTAAGTTTTTATATATTATGAAGTATAATCAAAATATTTGCAATTATAATTAGTTACAAAGCTCAGAAGCTACCTTTTTAAGAAGTACAATATCTAGATGGATACAGGGTTTTCGAAGAAAATACTTCTGATTGCTTATAATGTTTTTCCTTCCTTTCTCTTACTTTTGGTGCAACTTTTAGGTATCCAATATCCTTTGAGTAAGATGTCAATATTTCACACTGTAAGCATATGCAGGTTTACATTACTCTCTAAAATCTGTCATTTATCACTTAAATCTCTTTCTTTTCTGACCCTGATACTGCCTTATTACTAGTATTTTTACCTTGCTCATGCTTTTCATTATTTTTCCCATTTACTCAGCATCTTCCCTATTCTGTCCACTTTCATATATTTCTCCTGCTGCCCCTGTTTCGGTCAATCCCCTTGACTAAAACCGTTCCTTTCCTCCATGTCCCTGCCCTCTCTCACTCTTCCAGAGGCCAGACAAGCTTCATGACGTCCCTGCGACTCCATGAGATATTTGAAGCTTACATCTTTTTGCCCAGTTTGGCAACTTACGTCTTGGATAAATTCAGCAATGCTTGAGAGCTAGGCCAGCAGCCGGGTAAATGTCAGTGTATCAGCTGGCCATTCTGGCTCAGAAAATCCCGCCAAACCTCCAGTGTGAGAGGCTGAAGTACTGGTCTGATGTTCACTGCTCATGCCTCAGTACCTCATGGTGAGCAGGGCAAGCTACTTCCCAATGAAACTCCTGTGGGGTAATAACTGGAACTCTCCAGGGTGCCCCTGCCTTCACTCAGGATAAGTTGCATCTGAGTTTCATGCTGCCTCCTGTTCAACACAAAGCTGACATCCACTCATACCCCAGCAGAATGGATACTTTTCTGACCACATTATGCATTATTATCTTCCCTCCATGGCCTGACATGGTGAAAGACTTGTCTGCAGGAGTGGTCCTGGATGCTCCTGTAGTAGGCATGGCTGCTTGAGAATCTGGCTCCTGTATTCTGGGTTTCAATGAAGTTCACCAAGATGAAAAGTGGGTATCTGCAGCTTTGGAAATCCCAACATCCTGGAAGCACCAAGTAAAGGCTACTGACAACAACACTAGAAAAAGAATAGTGCCTGTTGAGAAATGTTTTAAGAAGGTAGTTCAAGAGAGAGTGAGATGACTGTAGCACATGAAGAGATCTCTGTAAGATGCATCTGCTCTGCACATGAGAAACATCATTACTTATGTGGTTCTGAAGTGCTCCTTTTGGGTAAAGTGCTATGTAAACATGAAACAAAGCTCACACCCTTCCTGGAAAAGCTAAACTTTCGAATATTGTCCTTGTACAATGGAAAAACAGTATCATTTACCTCCAGGTTAAATACACCTTTCGGGTCAGAATCTTTTATTGATAGCTTCATTGTTTACTCCTACCTTTACAGCTCCTGGATCAATGCTTTTATTTTACAACAGATTTTTTTCTTTGATGGACACTGGCTCTTGCAATATTGACATAACTGCTCCAAGCAGTGGAAATAGGAGGCAACATCTTGTTCTCTGCCAAAAATTCTCTTCCTCAATCAGGCTCTGTCAGTGACAATAATGTTGGCAGCTCTCACTTTGGAAAGCCTGAGGTATAATGTGATTTCAGGCTATTCGTACTTTAGAGGTTGAAGTTTTTTCTCTCTTCTTTCTCTCTTCTCCTCAACTCTTCTCCCCACACACCCCCCCCCCCTTTTTTTTTGTTGTTTTGTTTTGTTGTTTGGTTTTTTTTTTAAGAGAATCTGTACTCATCGAATTCCTTTTTTCTTGACTGGGTCCTATCAGCAGTCACATCATGAAAATTTCACAGCAGACAGAGAAGACATGGTCTTTTGTGCCACAGCTTTGGCTTAGGTTTAGCATGTCCAAACAGCACTTCAGTTCAACTGATACATTTGTAGATGACTTTTTTCTGTCCATGTCTGGGTTTTGGTCCTGCACATGCATTTGGCAGGTCTAAAACTGTTTATACTGCTCACAGCTAGGAGTTAGCATGTTCTGTTCATATCTGGCATGTAGGCTGTGCGTTTGGTGCTATTTTCTGTCTTACCATGAGTTCTTCATCCTTGTTCAGGCAGGTGTCACTAACTTTTTCTGGCAAGGGAAAAATGGAGTGGGGAATGATGTAGGAAATACCACAGTGGCAGGATGTGGAATTTTGGGGTGCAGTAACTGATGTGAGTCATCCTACCTCCAGAACTGTCTGCCAAAGAGAAGGAGTTCAGAGACGGCTAAAGACATCAGCCTAAAGAAAATTGCCCATATGAAAAGGAATGGAAAATAATTAGCCCTGCTTACCAAAATAATGAGACAAACAGGAAGGCATATTTAAGAGTGGAAAGAAGGGTGGATAACAACAGAAGAACAGAATGACATTCAGAAGAAAAATATTGTGTAGAATTATTAGTGTGGAGGGCTTACTGATACAACTATTAGCTGAGGCTCTGGTGGGGATCTTTCTCTTTCCAGAATCATAGATTCACAGAATCAACCAGGTTGCAAAAAAGACCATTAGATCAAATCAAACCATTACCCCATGACTGCCATGTCCACCACTAAACCAGGTCACTGAGAGCCTCGTCTACACAGTTTTTGAATGCTTCCAAGGATGGTGATTCCAACACTTCTCTGGGCAGGCTGTTCCAATGCCTGACCACCCTCTCTGTGAAGATTTTTTTCCTAATATCCAGTCTAAACCTCCCCTGGCACATGGGTATGAATTTTGGATGAAAGGAAAAACCTGTAAGCTTCAGAGCCTATGACAATGTTAAAGAAGGAACTGCCTGGGGACAGGTTATACTAGAATATTAGATTTTAAAAATTGCTCATTCAAAGCATCCTTGAAGCACTGTCCATTTAGTACAGGACTTAAACAGGCAATAGTAGTTACTATATTGGCTCAGCCACACATCTTGGTAAGAAAGTATATTTTTGGCATAATTTTTAAACCAAAATTAGTAAATTGTTTTTCAAAACAGATTTAGCTTTAAGTAACAGAGCAGAGTAAAATGAATAGAATATGTATCATACATTTTCATCTCCCTATTTCAAATACTTGCCTGTGGAATTTTAATTAGGAAAGGAGGAACATAAGCTTCTGCAGGCTTGCTCTGATTTTGGTTTTTTGCTACCTATATAACCTGCTACATGGCACTTCTTGGGGCAGTGTGGGGAGAGTTGATATTGTGACTCTAACCTAAAATCTATGACAATCACATTCCAGCTCTTTCAAAAAATGTGTTTTCCAGGAAAGTTGCTCCCCAGTTTTCTGGAAATGTATAGATTGACTGAGGATTAAGAATGAATTGTCTCTTTCTGAAAAATTTCTTGCACTTTTTTTTTTTTTTTTTTTGGCTGCAACCTGTCTGCACAATTATAAGAATTAAACACCTAGTTCTGCTTTCCAAAAAAAGAAAAAAAAAAAACCCAAAACCCAAAAAACTACTTGATGAGATAAAAATAAGTATGTGAGAAACATATTTTTTTTGGGGGTGAGACTTAGGAATTGGAGGAGAAAATAAGTAAATTTTTGCAAAATTAAATTAACAATGCAAATTTGGAGTCAATAACTCTCACTCATAGCAGATAATATCATTGACTGCCCTTGGGGAAAAACAAATAAACAAACCAAAACCAATAAAACCAAACCAACACCACAAAATACAAAATTACTTTTTCTTTTTTCCTAGTTTAGGATATAGGGTGAAAAATGCCCTGAGTCTCATGCTCTGCTGGGGAGGAGGGGAAGCCAGGAGGAAGCAAAGAGAGGACACCTGACCCAAACTGACCAAAGCTATTCCATGCCACAGCACATCATGGCCAGGACATAAAATACTGGGGGCAAGAACCCAGAAGTCTCTCTCTCTCTCAGCTCGGTCGGGTGGTGAGCAGTTGTATCCTCTTCCCTTGTACTTGCCTCGTCATCATTATTATTGGTGGTAGCAGCAGTGATTTGTATTATACCTCAGTTACTGGACTGTTCTTATCTCAACCCATGGGAGTTACATTCTTTTGATTCTTCTCCCCATTCCCCCCCACCATCAGAGTTGGGGGGAAAGAGAGAGGGAGAAGTGAGTTAACAGGCTGCGTGAGATTCACAACTTAAACCATGACATATATTTGGCTAAACATTTTTTCCCTTTGAAGAGCTTTTTTGAGCAAATCCTGATTTTTCTTTAAAGCACCTGTAGTTTGAAATTGTTTGAATTGTGTCTGTACCTTGATGAGCAGTTAACCACCCAAGCAGTAACTTTTATTGCAATGGGGCTATTCATACAAATAATTGTATATAAGTGGGAATAAGAATATCACATATTTCTTCCTTTGCTATTTCTGTGGATCACATTTTTTTTTTGATTGACTGTAAGTGAAAGCACCTCTGTCATGCTGCAGTTCTCTTCTTACTGCCCAAGGACTGAACAGGTAATATTGGCACACTCAAGGTGAAACCATCAGCAGCAGTCTAACTTGTTGCTCTGGTGAAGACCCACAGTGGACTTCTTCATTGAAATAACAGATATGTGTACTTGCTCATCATAGTAAGTACAAGCTCAAGATTGTGGTCCATTTGAAGCACATACTGTACTCTTTCACCTGTGCACGGAAGCAAAAATGTCTGGCAGTGTGACAGGGCAGACAGCACCAATGTCTTGAGGTCTTTCTCCTAAATCTGCCAGATTAGTACACCATGAGCTCTAGACGCTTTAATGCACAGAGGGCAGGTTGCCAGCACTCCTGATAACATTTTTATCCTATCTGGGTAACAGCACTGTTTTAACTTAATGTATTATAGGAGAAAATGTAACATTTTATATCAGTTCTCTACAAATCATGAGTGACTTTTCTGGATCTCCCTGAGACATATGGATCACAGTTTTGGAATTACTGCTACAGCCTGATCAACAAGATTTCTATAAAAGGTATTTAAATTTTCAGCTATGATCTGCTAGTCAGTTGTGAGAATAGTTATGCTGAATGCCAGTGACATATATTTTTGCTAAGAGAACGAGAGCACCTCTGTAGTCATTACTTGACGTTCCTTTAAACCAGTATTAAAGCTAAGCAGTAGTCCAATCCTGTACGTTCTCCTGAACATTTCTTCATCATGTGCCCTGCTTCTGTATTGTGCTGGCACAACTAACTGCACAGACTAGTAGCAAACCACATTGAGAGAGGAATTTGCTACAAGTGCCTCTCATCGCGCTCTGTTTAGTTATGTTTTCAGCCCCATCAGACTTGCAACCTTGTTACTTTGCCTATGCTTTACCAGCACAATGTAGGGATTAGCATAAGAGCAATAACAAGGGAGCAGCAGAACAGGGATAGGGGGAAAGAGGAGAAAAATGAGGATGAATTGAGCTGTAGCCTTAAAATCAGATTTCTAGTTCAAACGCGTTCAGAATTCATTTTCACAGATATTGTTCAGTTTTCATTTAATTCACTGTTTTTTCCCCAACTTTGCCATCAGCTAACATTCCTACATGTTGTTTCTGAACAGAAAACAAAAAAGGGAAACAACAGAGGTACAGGGGTTTTATACTATCTTCACATTTGTAGAAATCTTTTATAACACTTGCCCAGATTCCTACAGCTCTAATTAGTTCTGTGGAATGATGACTGATTGACTTACATGAGTATAAGATTTTGTTGAATTGACAAGTACTGTTTGTGATTAGAATTTAAAACAAAGAAACAGAGAAACAAATGAACAAATATGGTTTTCCTTCTTCTTTTTTTTTTTTTTTTTACCTTTTCACTGGGCTGGTTTCCACTGGTGAAAGAGCTATTCATTCTTGTTTCAAGGGGAGGAAATGGACTGGCCATTAGGAAAAAATTGAAACAATCTCTTGTCGTGGTTTAAGCCCAGCCAGCAATCCAGAACAATGCAGCTGTTAGGTCACTCCCCACTTCTTACTCCCTCCGCTCCCAGAGTGATGGGGAGGAGAAATGAAAGAATGTAAGTCCCATGGGTTAAGAACAGTCCAGTAACTAAGGTATAACACAAACCACTGCTGCTACCACCAATAATAATAATGATAAGGGAAATAACAAGGGGAGAGAATACAACCGCTCACCACCAGCCAACAAATACCCAGCCCTAACTGAGCAGTGATCTAGCCCTTCCAGGTAACTGCCAGCAGTTTACATAGCAGCCATGATGTGCTGTGATATGGAATACCTCCTTGGTTAGTTTGGGTCAGTTGTCCTCTCTCTGCTTCCTCCGGCTTTCCCTCCTCCCTGGCAGAGCATGAGACTCAGAAAGTACTTGGTCAGAGTAAACATTACTTAGAAGCAACTAAAAACTTCAGTGTTATCAGTGCTGTTCCCAGGTGGAAAGACAAAAACACAGCACTGCACCAGCTACTAAGAAGGAGAAAATTGTCTGCTACTGCTGAAGCCAGGACACCCCTTCCTATCAAAGTGAATACTCTGCTATTGTAAAATACTGGTAATCTAGCCATGTTCAAAAGCCATGTAAAAAAACAGTAGTTTTGCGTCTCCTTTTGTCTACTTGATAAATCATGAAACACAATTCCTCAATTCCTGAAACTTTGGCTAGAAAACATGACCATTTTTAAACACAGAATATCGAAGTTTAACTTCCATTTCCATAATGTTTTTCACCAAGTGTTACAATAGTATAAATACATTCCTAGATTAAGTGATTTACAGAAAAAGTAGAGATATTAAAATGCTGTATTAAGTCTACAGCAAGATTCTTGCTATTCTGGACTGGGATTTCACCCAACATACCTAAATCACTTTTGGAATATAGAATGCTTTTCACTTTGAAATGTAAGTACGTATACAGACACATGCATGAGACCAGATTTGCAGATAATGTAAATCTGTGCAATTCCATTGAAGTCAGTTATTTATAGCAGGTGAGTTTCTGGCCATATGCTGGTACATATGCATATGTACTTGCAGCACACACACATGTATATGTATGTGTGTGTGACATAAAATCACTTGTGCATGTAAATATGTAATCACATACAATTGCTCTCTTCTGCCAGTAAGTTTTCCATTAGACTGGGAAAATGGAAAACTCTCATGTACTTTCGAGATTAATTATTTCTGGTTATGATGCATGCAGTGCTTCACAGCCCTCCTGTTTCTTAGGGTCTCCTTTGCTGAAAGAGTGGCAAGGTTACTTGTCTGGAAGTCATCAGTGACAGAAATAAAAGAGTTGAGGGAGGGGAGGAAAGATGGAAGTTTAATTTCAGTAAATTTGTTCATTGAGAACACATTTGGTTAATATTACGACTTTTAAAATGTATTATGCTATTGAAAAACTATTTATAAATCTTTGGTATATATGTGGTACATAAAATCTGCAGCTCTGTGATTTGAAAAAAGGAAAGAGAGTACCACATTGCAACAACTAGCAGGTCTCAGAGCAGGAGAGGACCCCATTTCCTGCACTGACTACAATTTCTAGGTACAGATGATACTGATGGGGAGGAAAAACTTGAACAACTTTACAAGGAGGGCAGTTGATACCAATTCCAAACCCTTTGAAGGAAAAATAGGTATTTATAGAATTTCAGGAGCAATGGATTGAAAGGAAAAGGTTGATAGTCAAATGATCAGAGGAAGTATCTCAGGAAGCAGAAGCTCCCTGCTGCTATTTCGTGTATGTACCCAAACCACTGCACTTCCAGATAGTTGTTCCCATTCTTGAATGTTGTCTTTCCTTTTTAATTTGTTTTCTTTTCAGTTTTTACCATGTCTGGTTTTATGCTTTATAAATATACTGTGAATTATTCCCAAGTGGACAACAAGCCTAATTCTTTTTTCAGCTATACCTTCATAAAACAAATATATTTCTGGTAAAACAAATAGATAGAATCATCCTGTTAGTCTGCAGAGTGTTAGAAACTGCCCTGTTCCTGCAAATGAAGGGTGCCTGTTGTTCTTTGAGCTTCCTATTATCTATATTAAGCCTCTAGGCTACTTGTTACTTCTACTGTGATTGCTAATGCTTGTTGCTGTTAGTACTCAGATTCTCTCTTGCAAGGTCTAGGCACAGCTCGTTCAGTCTTGGTGTTAAATGCTGGTGAGATGCAATCAAATTTTATACCTTCAGACAGGATAAGTGACACAGAAGGAAATAATTCATGAACAGCAACTGCTTTAATGAACTCCCCAGATTCACAGAGTCTTTGTTTTTCACCTGTGATTCACGTATTAAAATATAATCCTGAAATGTACCAGTGAAGCATGAACTGCAAAACCTAAAGGTAAAAAGAGAGGCCAAGACAGTCAAAGAGCAATCCCAAAGCTGATTCAGACCAAAAGCTTGTTTCCAATTCAGAATCAATACCTCTCTCTTTGTGCTTCTGACTGTCTTGCTACTACTATCTGCTATATTACGGATTTTTCAGTACCACATTCCAACACCACTCAGCACATTCTTTAATCTGTCCTTGGTGCACTTGTAAGTGGTATACTTATAAGACAGCTTCCTATAGACCTTTATTTATTTTTCCTTCTCCTCCCATCTTCCTCTCGCTTTATTCATGAAGTCTTTCTCAAGGCTAACTTTCACTTTTGTGTCTCTGCCACTTCCAGCAGAAAGTCACCTTCTTGTTGAGATGCTCCTGGTGTAAAATTGAACACCACTGGGATGTGATGCCTTCTGACATAACTGGGGACTGAAATCCCACAGAAAGGAGGCTGAATTTCATAGATCTTTTAAAACATTTTGCTTCTGGAAGTATAGAGGAATAAGAAATAAAGCCTAATGGAAATCTAAAAGGATTGAGAATGAAACTGAGACACTCCCTTAAGTCTGTAAGGGGCCAGAGAGGATTCAGATTTTGTTGGTTATGGCAGTTCCCATTAGTCAATGCATATTGACATACAGCCATATGTGTTTTGCTTCCTACAACAGGATTCATACATCTGAGGAAGCTGTCATTTAAAGGAAAGGAATAAGTAGAATTCTTTATGTTCAAAAATCGTCAGAAATCTTGAGTCTGCTGAAGCAAGGCTCAAAAATTATGTGTTTACAAAACTACTGCAATGGTCTAGGTTTTGATAGTAGAAAATTTTTGTTATTTCACGGTTTTGTAGCTGCAGGTAAAAATTAAAAAGAAGGTTGGGTCTAGGTATTCATATATTCAGAGACTATTCTGAAGAGTTTTCAGGCTAAGCACTGAAGAGTATATATGGATAATCACATCTTGAATGGAACAGTTCATACAAGTAATAGTTTGCAAGTTCAAATGAACAGCTAAGGTTTTTAGAGAGAGAAAATGTCATTGTACTTTCTACAAATTGGTTAATGAGGTGCCATTGGATTAAGTAACTTCCCAAAGGTCACATAAGTCTGTGGCAAAAGGATGAACTGAAATTTGCTCTCCAAGGTGCACGGTTTGAGAGTGCAACACTATATTTCAGTTCCCACAGTATTGCCTTTATTTAATTGCTTCTGGCATTGGTAAAAATTTCAATCTAAACCTACAGAATACTAAAAACCCTCTTAAAAACCCAATCCCCTTAAATAACCCTCCCAACCTGTTTTCCTGAATGCTTTCCTGTCCCTTGGGTTGCAGACACAAATTATGTTGTAAACATGCTTAATTGTGTAAGCTCTATTCTCATCAAAGAAAGCAAGCCTTCACATTAGGAAACCTGAGGGAAAAAATGTTTAAAAGGGAAGAAGACATTTTTCATACTGGAAAGATTTGCATTTCTTCACACTAGACAGAGGGTTTTAGAGAAAGCTTGTAAGAGTCTGAGCACTCAGGCTTTTCTGGGTTCCCCACGGGGGAGGTGATACTGCACTTGGTTAATATGCTATAAACGCAAACTGACTAGCACTTGCTGTATTTACATTGCACACTAGTAGTTTGAGTTTCCATAGGGAATTCAGAATTCCTCCTCTTGTGGAACTGCTTCTCTCTGGGGAGATATTACAAGCCACCGCTGTGATCAGCAACAGCACAGAAACAAGAGGAAGGAGGTGCAGAAAGATTCTTTCCTACACTCGTTTAACCCATAAGCTCTGACTCTGCTCCTCAACGGTCTGTGTGCAGGATGGCTGACTGTCGTTCATCAGCCTTTCTTCTGAGATCTGTAAGAAAGACCTTTTGATACAAGCCCAGATCTGCCCTTTGCCATGTAGAATATGCTTTCTTATTGAAACACAAAATGTTATTAATTTTTCCTGTTTCCTCAATATGAGTTTTTAATAATAAAACCCTTCTATGTTTCTATGTCTGACTGGTTGCTTTGCTTATAGACTGATGCTTTAGACATTCCTTTTTAGAAAGTAGAGCATAATCCTGTTGTCCTAAATCACGTTCTACAGCTGAGAAGAAAGCTGAGCTTGTAGGTGAAGCAGCGAAAACTACATTTAAGATGGGGATCATTGGAGTGGAAGTGTGAGTGTGAAAATATACAACCCTAAATCCTATATATCAATCCTGAAAACTATTGCTCGGCTGTTGCCTGACCCTCCCCACACTCCCTTTGCAGATCATCCCCTGAAATACTTTCTCTCAGCTGCTGGGCATTGTGCCTGTCATGCACATCAGGATTTCATTGTCCTTGGGCACGTACAGGGTATCTCAATGCTTACCGGTGAACTCAGTGCTGGACACCTAGGTCAAGCTAGCAGAAACTACATGACATGGCATCTAAAACCTAGTCCAAGGTTTTCTGGCAGCTCTTGCATCATGGCTACAGCAAGGTCAGCAGCACATGGCTTTCAACATGCCTCTTAGCAAAAATCTCACCCAGTTCTAACAAAGTCAGAAAACTTGGGCTTATTTATGTCTAAGGTGAGTTTTACCCTTCATCTCCAATTCACTGATTTGTAAAGCTCTTTAAAATAGCTCAGCTGTCAAAGCCAATGTTTGAACCCCCCACCACCACCACCACTATAGTAATGTAAATTATAACTTATCTAAAAATTTTAAAGATGAAAATACATGGCATTTGACAGCAAAGTGTGACTGCACTGAGTGATGTGATCTTTCAGTCTCCTGTGTTCCTAGAAACAAATTGGGGTGCTTCCGCACATCTCTTGTCTCAAGGTCTGCTTGTGGTTACTACAGTGACTTCTCTTTGTTCTGTGCCCGAGTGTTGTAAGATACAAGGGCTCATCTGTCAGGTGCTATAGATAATCTCAAAAACACCTCAGCAGACAAGGTGCAAACCCCAGGGCTGTTTATATTCATGAAAATCTTTTCCCCCACAAAGTAAGATAAACCAGTGTCATCATATATGCATCATACATTGTATGATGGCTCCGGCACTTCAGGGTTAACACCTTTTGGAAATTGCATCAAGGAGGACTGTTTTTGTCCTTAGCTCGATCATTTCAAATGGCTGACACTCCTGTAGTTCAGATGCAAGTGAGGACATGGGTTACAACTATCCTCATTTCTCATTACTGAGATGACAAAATGCATTTTCTCCTACCTGACAGCTTGGTAGCTAGAGAGCAACTGATATACAGATATCATGGTTATAATATGGATATAATAAAATAGGCCTAATAAAATAAAAGAGCTGCCAGACAGCAGCACTGCAGAGGGCTGTCTTTCTATAGGTGTGGGCTTCAATACATGCCTGATACAGAATCATGTCACAGGTTGTATTTGTACCCATAGCAATAATGATAATTCATAAAACTCACATAATAACTGGTCTTTCCCAAGTATTTTATGATTTGTTAAGGACAATGCCTCCAGAAACCACTGATCCTTTACCACGTAGTAGTGCTGTTTTCAAAATTTAGGAGCTTCACCTGAGAATAGGAATCAGGGGTGTCCTGGGTTCAGAAGTAGCAGTCATTTTTCTCCTTCTTGGTAGCTGGTGCAGCACTGTGTTTTTGACTTTCGGCCTGGGAACAGAGCTGATAACACCAATACTTTCGGTAACTGCTTAGAATGTTTTGGCTGATCAAGGACTTTCTGAGCCTCATGCTGTTCCAGGGAGGAGAAGCCAGGAGGAAGCAGAGAGAGGACACCTGACCCAACCTAACCAAAGAGGCATTCTATACCACAGCACGTCACGCCCAGGATCGAAAAATGGAGGGCAGAGACCCGGGAGGGTGGTGGTTCGCTGTTCGGTCGAACTTGGTATCGGTGGTGAGCAGTTGTATTCTCTTTCCTTGTATTTCTCTTGTCATTATTATTATTGGTGGTAGCAGCAGTGGTTTGTGTTATACCTCAGTTACTGGACTGTTCTTATCTCAACCTGTGGGAGTTGCATTCTTTCAATTCTCCTCCCCATCCCCCTGGAAGCTGGGGGGAAGAAAGAGGAGGGAGTGAGTGAATGACCTGCCTGAGAGGCTTAAACCACGACAAGGGGTATGTTGATACTTGCAGTAATCTCCTGCACATCCCTTGACTTCAGTGAGTTTTGGATTAGATCTTTGTTGTTTAAAAACTAGTTTTGAAAGCTGCTCCAGTAAATGTTCCTCACAAGTACACATATCGATATTTGTGTTTTGGCTTATACCATCACTGTAAATAACTTCACAGCTATCGCTGGCACCCTCTATTTAATTTTTAAATAGTTGGAATCCAAAATACAAGTGTACACCTGTTTTCTAACAAAATTAAAAGCATCTAGTAAAAACTTGTTAGAAGAATAATAACAAAGAATTTACTGTGCATGTTTTGCCTCCACACTTATTTTGTTAAGGAGCCTATGTGGAATAAAACTTCCCCATTAAAAAAAAAAAATAAAAAAAAAAAAACAAAAAAAATAAAAAATAAAAAAAAAAAAAAAAAAAAACAAACCAAAAAACAAACCAACCAAACCCTGTTCCATTCTGTTTTGGTTTGTGGGGTTCTGTTGTCATTTTATCCTAAAGTGCTGTTTCCTCACATTTGCATCTACCAGCCTTTTTAATGTGATATTCCATTTAAACTGCCTTTTAATTGTATGTGCTGCCTTGGCAGAACATGACTGATGTACTAGCGTTAATTAGGGCTCCAGTCAGCAGCCTATGCCAGCTGGAAACTGAGAAACAAGCGTAAATTATTCTGTCATCAATCAGCTCGAAAATGTTTGAATCACTAATTAGTTTGCAATTTGGGTGACAGTTTATCTGACGCAGGCGGTGTCAGAAACTTCAGATCTTAGATGAATAATTTGCCAGCAACAAGCACATATTCCCTGCTTTTAAATACATGAAGGTTTATCTGCATGTTGAAAGGTGGCTCAGCAGTCTTCATTAACTTCCAACTGGGACTATGTAAATCAGGAATCAGTGTGAGGCACTTCAGTCTGCGGTGGTTTAGCAGATGATATTTAGAAAAAGAAAGCCTCTTTTCTCTCTTTTTTATTAATAATTCATAAACTGATAGACGAGAATGTTTGGGCTTTAGCAGCTTAAAAAAAACCCACAATGGTAAAAAAAAAAAAAAAAAGGCAATCACCCCCTTTTACATGAAAATTAGTTGTGCTGCATCTTGCTGTTCAACTGATTTATTCTTCTCCACTGCCACATGTCTGGAATGTTAAGCAGCAAGTGATTAGCCCTTGTCCTTTAAAGCAGGATCATTATTGGGGTTTTATTAAATGGCAGACTTGCGTTTACATTTAAAGCATAAGGGGGGAAAACAAGATATTGCTAACAGGAAGCAGAAAAGGTTATCCGTGTTTCGAAAGGAGAAACTGTTCTAAATTATAAATGCAGTCAAGAGGATCTCAATGTCTGTAATTCTTACATTTAGGAAAGAAAAGTTTGATATCTTGCAATGTTTACAACTGTTGTAGGGCCCACAGGTAAAACAAAACCGTAGAAGCAATTTAGGGAGATACGTAGTATTACAGGGTAGAGGGACACCAACGTCTTCTACTTATGCATCCATCCTTCTACATCTGAAAGGTGAATGCACGATGTTGGAATTACTGGAGCAGGGAGGAGTTCCATTAGCTGACCTCAGTGCCAAATACAAAAAGCAGATGAGGATATGTTTTTCAGGTTCTCTGTGCTGGCAAAGGGTGTGCTCTCTTCACTCAAGAGCCTCACTAAGGTGAGAGAAGCAAGAGAAATGTCATTGTGTAATTATGATTAACCACTCTGTAAGCACATCACAGCAGTAGCATAGGAGTGCTGCTTAATAGGTGTGCTTGAAAGGATTTGAAGTAACAAATCAATGACAATTTGGTGACAGTCCTTTCCCCTTCTGTGCCACGTTCCACTGCCCTCAAGTTCTTTTTGTTATAGCCAGAACAAATCTGTCCCTGCTATGTCACGTCTTAATAATTTATTCACATTGGTTTAAAACTTTACTAAACTTATGCTATTTTGGTACAGTTTTACAATTTTTCCATATATTAAGGAGACATATAAAATAATTGTGTTTTTGGAAATTTCTAGGAAAACTAGTTTACTGCTTCAGGGGAGAAAGTCCCCTGACAGGGAAGATCACAACAAGGCTTCACATACTACTGCAAATGGGCTGTGCCCTGTGGAAGAATCAGTATCGTGTGGGGAAAGAGCCAGATGGAAGATGGTCACCTAGGGTAACCAGCCCGCTATCCTGGTGACTGTCACCATGTCATTTGTCTAGGCTAAGTGCTTTCCATGGATGGTCCTTAATTATGCTCCTTATTTTCTGGATGTCCAAAGTGAGGTCAGAGCTGGTAAGTCCTGACTACTGACCCCTCCACCTGCAATCTAGAGCTGCAAATACAGAAAGCCATGCATAATAATAAATAGCCTATGACATTCAGTTTTCAGGATATCAGATCAAGCACCTAACATGAATGGCACTTTTAACCTTAATCCCTCGGTCTCAACTCTCTGTCAGCACAATGCAGGAAAAATAAATTTCTGTTTGTCAAGCACTTTCATGAACTATATAAAAAACACATGAAGAAATTAATGAGTCTGGCTTTAGAGTAAAGTTTGAATAGTGGAAAATAAACATAGCTTTGGACTGCATACTGCAGAATGAAGGTAAAGTGAAATAGTGAATAGCTGGTTACTCTGCAAGCTCTGCTCTATCTATACACTGAGCAAGGCTGCGGGCTGTCTAACAAAAAAAAAAAAGGAACTGCACAGGACTATCTTTTGACAAAATATTTCTTTTTGTTTGTTTGTTTGTTTCTTTGTTTTACCAGAAAATACCAGTTTCTTTAAACTGTAAATTTTATGGAAACATGTTTATCTGAATGTTGTTTTTGCCAAAAGGTCTTCCACAGCCCAGATAAGAATTTCTTGTCAAAAGCTAAATTGGACAGTGATAAACCCACACAGGCAGACACACTCCAAACTGGCCACCAGTTTAGTTGTTAAGCAACATGCTGACATAGGGGAATGAAGCTGTCTAGCAGGAGTAGATGATGTCTGGATGTCATGTGTCTACTAACAGCCCTCCTCCTTCTTCTGCATTATGTTATATCCTATTTATTACAGGCAGTACCATGCTACCCATGCACTTTCTTGACACTTCCCATATTGCTTTCTACATCCCAGAGAAGACCTGAGATCATTCACCCACTGGAAATCTGTTCTTTTTCTTATTCTTTCTCTCGCTGATTTTATTTCAAAAGGTCCAGATTTTGTTCCTAAATGGAATCTAAAACTAGCAGTGTTTTGTTAATAAACAGCACTGCTGGACCCTAGAAGTCTTTCTGATAATCATGTAAATACTGTAATGCAAATGAACACTGTGGCAACAAATAAGACAACTTTAATTATGTCATTTTCTCACTTTTGACTGATTCTTCAACTTTAATACTGAAAATACACACACACACGTACATGTTTAGTGTGTAAACACTGGCAGAGTACAAAACTAAAACTCTATGATATCTATAAGAAAAAAACCCCAATAGTCAGTTCAAGATAGTGCATATGGACTAAATACTTATATAGTACAGTAGTGACAAAAGACTTAAAAAAATTCCTGTCCTTTATACAGAATCCCTCTTCTTAAAAACCCTATGAACTAAATAGATGTAACAGATGAATGATGAGAAGAGAAACTGTTTCTTCTTCAAAATGGAAAATGGCATCTAACACTTAGAGAAAATTACTTTTATGAAGTTGCACTGGAAGCCTCTGACAGCATTGGCAGCTGAGCAGAAATATACTGAATCCTGGTTTAAAGCTTTAACCTCTTGATAGCTTTTTCTCTTTATGTGCACGAGGTGCAGGTAACTTCTACATCATCATATGAGCTCTTTTTTTAGATGGTAAGAGACCCTTTGTATGCTTGAGTTCAGCTTCTCTGAATTTAACTTTTCCTAAAAAGGAATTCTGTTTGCCTTTGTTAAGGAGCATCTTTGGACCAAGAACGGGTAGGTTTTTTTGTCTTTAAGTGCTCAAACTTAGCTCCAGAAAAAGAAGAACTTGGAGAAAGGCATTTTAATTTAACCATTTTTTTATTATTTTGTAAGATGAAGTCAGAAAACCCAGAATTCTGCTGTTGTCAGAAATTAGATTCAGAGAAGTTGTCCCAGATTAGGAAGAAAGGGTTGAACTCTACCACTTTGTGGCTCAGCTGAAAAAAGTTCATTTCCAGAGACTACTCAGGACTTGCTGCTGAACAAAACCATCATGACATCAATGGGTAAGGATGAGTTAAAATAATAAAAAATTGATTTTTCAGTACCACAGAACTCAAATTCCTGGCACAGCATTTCTTGATGTCTCCTTGGTAGTTCCTTCAATTACTATGAAGTATTTCAGAATTATTTTGGGTTTTATTTGTATGTTTGTTGGAGGTCTTTTGTTTGTTCCATATTTTTTTCTCCCTTTCAAGGTGATTATCCTTTTCATAAGTAGAAATTGTGAATGGATGGAAGCTTCACTGCTGTACCTCAGCTGGCATACTTTGTCACTAATGAGGGAGAGGGGTGCAAGGAAAAGTGCATTTTTTTACCCAGTACTGACACTGATTTGCAAAAAGTACATCTCAAATAGCTTTTGAAACTACTGTTTCAGAATGGGGCAAGGGGTTAAGGTTTATTAAATCCACTATGTTCCAATTGGAACACAATACAAGAACTTTTCCCTCCAATCATTTTCTCTTGATTTCTGACACTTCATGCTTTTTAATAGACAAAATGAACGAAGAGGAAAAAAGGAGAAGAGGAAGACCTTAATCTTGAGTGAATACCCTTAATGAAAATAAGTTCAAAGAGTGTAAGGTGAACCTCATCACAGAGAGTGAGCTGCAACAGCAAATAATTAAGGTGGAAATTCTACTAATCCTTAGCAGACTGTTACTAGGGAAAGACCAGTGAAGGCTGGGTGTGGATGAGCTGTTGCTCAATTTTAGACATTCAAGCTGAATGCCTTAGGTAGAAACCTGCTTGATCTGGTGGTCCTTGTTAGTGGAAAAAGATAAGCATCTACAGAATGTGATAATAGGCTGGATTGTCCACTTCCCCTAAGGGATTACAGAGCGGCTGGGATTGGCCTGCCCCTAGTTTGAAAGCAAAGCCTCCTTGGAAAGCTGTGTTTCTCTGCTTCCAGTTTGGGGGGGGAAGTGTACAAAGGCTATTCCCCTCTGCATCCCAAACACTTCTCAAGCAACACTTAACAGCAGGTTGGAGGACATGTTAATCAAGAATCATACGGAAAAAAAGGTCAGTGCCCTGTTCCTTCAGAAAATCTTGCTTACTGCTAAAACGTTCCTACAGCTGTTCAGTTGTCCTGAAGCAATGACTTCCTTTATATTTTTCTTTACCTTCTTTTTAGGATGGAAGGAACTGTTCTGTCCTTCTGCCTGGTGATGGCTTCATTCTGATGAAGAATGTTTCATAGCCTGAACTAGTCTGTGCTCCATGGAGTTAGGGTAGAGCATTTTCATTTCAAAGAAATCTTGATATATCTTAAAGGAGTTGAAAACTAAAAATCACAGTGGTGAATGTACAGTTAGTTTTCTTTTGGGGATACACTGTATTTTAGAAAACATTTTCCATGTCTCACAGATTCTGGTTTCTCAAATCAGACGTATATTAGCCGTAATTATAATTCAATGATACTTAAAATATACTCCTGGAAACCTGCTAATCACCTGCCAACACTTTGGGCATAGAAGTAATCTGGAATGCGTTCAGAGGCTGGGATTTTCAAGCAGTAGTAAGGGAGCCAGTCACCTAATTAAACTGAATGGGAATAAGGCATTTATAACTTTCAGAGAAGCTCTAAAAATCCCAGCCTTATTTTCTTATGGGTTCAGCCACAGATGTTATCTAATTCTGGATCTTTTCCATTTTCTTTCATTCAGGTGCCTGGAAAGAGTCAATCTTTCTGCCTGATGCTCCTGGAGTCTTTATCACCTCTATCATCACTCATTCCATACATTTTCTAAGGGATTTTCCTCATTTACCCTTATCCTCTTTAGTCAGAGTGTTTAAGGCCATGGGGGTGACTTGATCTTTGTAAATGTGCTCCTTCACTGCCCTCTTTAAATTTTAATGCACATCCATTGGATCCTGCTCAGGGAGCTGAGTATTATTGATTGTGTGATCTTGTAATGCACTTTAGGTAAAAAAAAAACAAAAACAAAAAAAACCTGTGTCTTTAGTTCTCCCTCTATCCCTGCTGGTTTGAAGTAATTGTAAGTTATTGTAGGTTATTAAATGGGAAATGGATTTTCTCTGAATTAGAGAGGTATTTCCAGTGCTCCAGTGTTAATCTAATTTACCGATATTGGTTCTTTATGACCAAGTCTTGTTTTATCTGCATGGTTATCAAAACCACCTTCTGCCAATACTTCTGATGCAGTAGATATTGGGGTGACATTTGGAGTTGGACATTTATTTGGGGGGGAGGGCTTATGTTTTTGTTGGTTTTTTTTTTTGGTTTTGTTCTTTTTTTTTTTTTTTTGGTGGTTTTTTTTTTTGTTTGTTTCAGTTTTTTTTTTTTTTGTTTTTTTTTTTTGTCAGGAAAATGAATATTGTTTCAGCTTCTGTCCTCTGAACTTTCCTTAGAGCCAAACCTGAAAAATGTAGATTTTCTTTTCCCCCCAGGAGTGAAAGCATGTTCTTAGTACTTCTCAGGAAGCTCTTGATATCTCTCAGGACTGCATCTTTCCTTGAGTTATCATGAAAATTACTAATGTCCTTTTCCTGTACGTCTCAGACGGTATCAATGCTGATGACTCTGTCCCTTCTCTGGTTACTGCTTACATCTGCCAGGAGATGAAGTGAGATGGTCTGGAATTCAGCTTTGCAAAAACTGACCTTGTTCCCAATCCTGTGGAGTTGTATCTCATCAAGGGGTAATGAAATCCAGATTTTTCATCCCACTCACTTCTATCTTCTCTGCTTATTCAAAACTCAGTATGGACTCTTTTGGAAACTGTTATGAAGTGTTACATTCCTATGAGCCCCACTCACAGTATCTTGTTGCACATAGTCTAAAATGTATTTAGGAACTACTTTTCTAGTAGTTTTTAAAGGTTTGACATCATTATATATATTATTTTTTGTGATATTCTGATGTGCTATGATGCAAAGTCTCCATTACATGGACATATTTTTATATTTCTTACTACTGTTTTTATCCTTTTGTTTCCAAGGTGTAAACCACCATTCCGGAAGAAGACTGTTTTTACACTGCATATTTTAAACATTCGTATCATTCTGGATGCTGTACAGTAGGTTGTTGACAGGTTTTCCACAAGGCTTAGCTGAGCACCTGATGGCACAGCATTTTTAACTTATTTGATCTGGAAGTCAAAAATGTAGTCTAATGTTCTTTACCTCATGTTTTGTTAAAGATGTCTTTAATCATTAAACTAATGATCAATACCTTCAGAAAAATGTATTCATTCTAGACTAATACATGTAATTTGGACGGCACTTTTGTTCTTGCATCCTCTTCAGAAGGTATAAAAAAACCAGATACATAGATGCAACTTAGTCATCCTCAACAGTAAATTAGATGCCATGTGAGGATCTGGTCCCCATTTTAATCATGTTTGAAAACTATAATGGAGCAAGGGGGTAGTTGTAAGCAAGTTGACTTGATAGTCAAAGAAGCCATTCAACAGCAAACTTCAGATTAATGAATAGAAAACATGCAACATGTCATGAAGTTCTAATGTGTGTGAACAAAGCCTGATGCCATGGAGTGAGGAAGTAGGTAAAAATAGTGAAAATAATGGAAATAGCTCTGCAGTCTTTTATGAGCATTGTATGTATTGAGACATACTAGAGAACTCAGAGAACTGTAAGAAAGCCACAGAAACTGATAATAATCAAGACTGAAATTCTCAAAGCAGCACAGTGCATTTATGAAATGGATTTGGGAAAAATTTCAATAGTGCTTCTATGGGTAAACAATGGCCAGAATAAAAATAAGAATAGCCTATATTCTCACATATGATGATAAATGGTAGATGGAAACATCAAGATGGACTAAGTCCACAATGAGGAATAAGAGGATGGTATTCAAAAAAAAGAAAAGGGGGGGGGGGATTTTTATTTTTTTGTATTCAAACAACAACAAGATATAGCCCAGCCATAAAACCTTATTACACTCTCCAATGGAGGTTCAACCATTTGTCATGAGATTGTTAAAAGTAGTTAGGATAAAGTATAAGAAAATATACTGGAGGGATCTTTCCTGCATTAAGGAGAAGAGTGACTTATTTACACTTTGTAGTAGGCAAAACCTCATTCGTGTACCTGGGTGTTCTTTTGAATATTGACAATTTGACTATTTCTCTGATAGTAATAAAAAAATGAAAAAGATAATTTAACATTCTTTCTTGATACTGTTTTATTTGCAGTAATAGTAAATCCATACTAAACTCTCTTTCAGCTCTGGGTCAGATGGTCAACACCTTCATCCCCATTCCTTCTACAGCAGGTCATTAAAATCCATGATTGGATCCCACTGAAATGGAAGAGATTTTAAATGTATCTTGGAAGATTCATGTGTTCGGAATCAGAGGCACCAATAGAAGAAACTGGATCTTGAATCAAAATAAGTATCAAAGCAAAGCCATAGGAGGTATTCTGGTCCCTAGGGTATAATTTCTTCTACTCTTGTAGGTGAGGTTGCAAACATATCAGAGTATAACCACACTTCTTTATTCTACACTGTGTTTATCTTTCCAACCTCTCTGAAAACAACTGTGTTAAGGCTTCACAGACATATCTGGCCCACTGTGGGAGACTTTCTTGCCTCTTCTTCCTACAGGCCTGCCTGGATATTTAACTACAGGCAGTAGCATAATGAATATAAAAGAATGCCTCTTTAATTTCAGAAATCCACTAAAGTGCTTTGCGGAGATAATGTCTCTGCTGGACTGTGGTGTCCTATTTCCAAACTTCAAGAGGAAGCAAAATAATGAAGAACTGCACCTTTGTTTAATTGAAGAGCTGCTGCAACTTTTATCCTTAAAGCTAGAAAGAGCTTTCTGTAAATCAAGCAATTTGTTCAAAACCCCTGTCATGAGTATTTATAGACAAATCACTATATGATAATTACTGTGCCCCATTGAAATCCATAATGAAGTTATCAGTGAAAAATACTGGTTGTTTGGTCGTACTAATGATTATTTATATTGTGATCAGGCAGGGCTTGCGTGTACAGAGCTGTATGCAGGCATTAGATTCAGGTATTGAGCACCCAATCTACTGAAACTACTGAAAGCGGATGGGTATTATCTTTTTCTCTACTTCGTATGTGTGTGCCTCTTTAAAGGATGGTATTTCTACTAGTCTAAATTTAATTTCTTAAAGATATGTTGACTTATTGGTCAGGTGGGCAGTTTCAGCACTGAAGTATTAACTAGAGAATATCTGCATGTGTCTTCTCTCCAGTGTTATCATCTTTGCAGGTATGTAGCTCAGCTATTACTTGAAAGTAGAAAGGAACTCATTCTAACAGTAATATACTTTGACTTAATAAAACTAAAGCAGTAAAATCCAGATTTACATATATAATTTAAAAATCTTGTTGTCTTTTTTCTAACAGAAAAAAAATAATTGAAGAAATGAAGAAATTTGTAGGTAGCTTACAAAGAAATCATGCTTGCAGGCAGAATTAATCCATAGAATACTTTATGATGTGCCACTATATTCATATGCAGCAAAATGCTCCATGCTGTTAGAGTTCTGCCACATTTCCAGTGCCTTCCCTGTCTGCAAAAGTCTCTTGGTAGTATGGTAGTTTTCATTTGGTCTAATGTTTTAAAAATAAATTCTTATTGAATCTCTAGAAGTGAGAGAAAATCCTTTTAGGGCATGTATTTCATTTTAAGGATGAAAAAGTGAATTGTAGGTTAGAATTACATGCTATTCTACAGTACAGGCTGTTCAGCATTTCACAGTTTTGAGCCCAGAGAATCGAAAGTTTTCAAAGCATTTTGCAGAAAAAAGGAACCTTGGTTTATTAGAGAGATAGGTTTAACACTTCTCTTTGTATACCTGCACACTCACATTCATGGTGGCAAGTTCAGCAACTGGTTATGTAAACCACTGGTAATCAGCAAGGTAATGACCGTGGCTTTAGCTGTCTTTGGTGCAATTTGAGGCAGTTGAGAAAGCCACTCGATATAATGAGACAAATTTTGGCTGCAGAGCAAAGAACCCTGCAGAATTCAGTTGAGCGTCCCTGCCCATGCTTCTTAGTTTTTATATTATTGCAGACTTGCCTTTTGAAGTAGTCACAGCAAAACTTTCTACATCACCAGGTCAACCACTTACATGCTGATTGTTTCAAAATGGCCTAAAGGGTGTAGGTGTCTGGGCTTCACTTCTGACTTCTTAATTCAGAACTGTTAAATATCATACTCAAAAGACATCCCACTAAGGAATGGGGATCCTGTTATAAAAAGTATACTCGTTTTAGGTATCTCATTTAAAGCTATCTGGGTAAATTTATCAGCATAATTAACATTTTCTGTCATTTAATAGATTCAGAGGACTGGATTACTGACCTCACAGCTGTGGATTCTCAGCACTATGCAGTTTAATCCATATAGTCTTAAATTGCCACTCATAAAATAGCAGTGCATAGTTAGTGTTTGGCTATGAAAACTGTTGTTTACAGCTTGTCTGGAACATCAAAAATTCTGTAACAGTGACAGGACAAGCTGGAAATACAGATCCTGCCAAAGTACTGCTTTCAGAACAAAAGCTGTCTTTAGCCCACCACTAGCCTTATTCTTCATCCAGTGGCACCCTCAAACTCCTGCAACAGGTGAAACAGTCTGATCAGCATCCCCCTGTACTTGACAACTTGAGTGAGACACCCAGACTGAGCTTTTTCTTTATACTGAGGGACAGTGAGATGAAAATAAATTCATGGTCATTTAATAACCATGCTCGAGTAACCTAAACTGAAATTACTCTGGCAACCTTAATATTGGTATTTCTTTACTTCTAAGTGCTCGTAATTTCACCAGTTATTCTTTAAGAGAGTATTTTACATGCAATTTTATAAAGTTTTACAAACCATCCTGAAGTCTTGACTCTGTCCCCTCATCCCCTAAAGATCACGTAGTAACAAAGTGAGGCGTAAAGGGCATTTCCTTCCTGGACTTGCATCAGTGTAGCCAAGTGGCAGCAACACCCATCATGACTGCTGCACTTGCTGGCAGTTTTGGGCTTCAGAGAGGGTAAGCAGGCAGAGTTTCTTCTGAAACATGCTTGGCTTGTTGAGTCCTGCCACAGACACTCCAGCTTGTTTGTTTCAGTCCTGACACTTAACTGTTACTCATTTTCTCCTTCATGGCCTAGTTTCTCTCAAATGCTGCCAGCGATTCTCTTCATTGCAGGCCTGAGCTGCCCATCCTACTCAGTGGTTTAGCCTCAATCTTTTCGCCCAAATGGTCTCTAATGACCATCATGCTTTGCCGCCCCCCCCCCAAACAAAACAAAATCTTTTCTCATTTTGTACTGTTGATGTCCCTTCTACTCCACCCCAGCCAGCTAGCAGCACTAACTCCCTTTCATAGTTCTCCATAAGATTTCCATCTCTATTTTCTTTGACTGTTTCTTAGTCCAAGGAGGTTGAGCTGTGAGAGCCTCAAGCATCCTGAGTTAATGGTAAATGCTTCAAGCACCCAGGGGTTTTGATAATGTTAACTTCTGATATTGGAAAAAATCTCTTCTGTGCACATTTAACATCAATTTTTCAAAGACTTATATGTTGACTAGATATGTTAGATATATTTCTCTGCAGATGCTAGAAAGTTTGTTTTCAGTGCAGACATACTTGCCATATTTAAAGTACTTGGCTTGAAGTATTGATGTTTCAGAGTTTCTTAAAATAAGTATTTGTTGTACTTTTAACATAAGGAAAATACTTTTCAGAAACACCTAAAGCATTTTGTCTAAACTTGCCAGTGAATTCATCCTGAGTTGGTTAATAGCAACATAGAACTTCAGCCCCAATTTGTGTTTTGTATTCAGAAGTTTTAAGCAACTCTAACAATAGGAAATTGTAATAAGAGCCCCCTGGCTCTTTCACTTCATCCCTGTGATGTAATTCTGCCCATAGATTTACTGAAAGAAACAGAAAGGAAAAGGCAGTTGGTTAAAGGGAACCCTGTCGTTCACCAGGTTGGCATTTGCTTGCTGTTGTCTGACATCACCACCAAAGGGACGCATTAGCCCACGTATTAAACTAGGGTTGTCTGCAGCAGGATTCAAAGAGAATTCATCCCATATGCTCACTAAACTAAGGGCTTTAAAATATTCTTCACTTTCACTGGATATTTAGTTTATGCTCTCTTTAAGGACGACCAAGTTGAACTCAGCCCTAATGTGAAAACTCTCAGTGGCTCATGCTATTCCTCTGAAGTGATGCATTTGAACCTGGATTTACAATAAAATAGCTGGTGGATGCATAGTAAGAATAGCTTGTTCTTCAGACAAAACTAAAGTGCTCCACAGTCAGTATAACAGGATGCATATGCCATGGAGTAAAACTTCTTAGTAGAAGCGTTCTCTGATTCAGATAATTTCCCTTCACAGTGGAAATCAAAGGAAATCAAATTCATCCATGCTGCTTTTCTGTGGAGAAAGCTTTTTTTTTTTTTTTTTTTTTTTTCCCCCCATGGTATAGATAATAGTTCATCATTTATCTTAAACTAAGTGTTGGGTTTCTCAGCAGTCCCAGAGCAGTTAGTTAAAGAGCATAATTGTCTGATTTTTATTGTATGATGGCAAGGAAAGTGAAGAAATAACCAGAAAAAAGAAAATAAAACTTAACAACTATGCCAATGGTGTGTTTGAATCGACTGGCAATTTATAGTTGTTTACCACTGAAGGGTTCAATGATACCTTTTGTTTCAAAGCTAAGAAAAGCTAAATAATATTCATCTGATTTAGTCTGGTTAAGCAAGATTATCAGCCAAGACACATCATTTAATTTAACAGAAGTACCATGGTGGCACTAACAACAATATCAATTATAGATATGTTAGTAACAACAAAAACATTCAATTTCCCAAGAAAGGTCAACAGTAAATCTATCTAAAATATGTAAGGCTCATAAAAGTAATGGCTTTGCAACAGTGATTGAAACAGATGTTCACAAAATCAGCATTTAAACATGAAGACAAGATAAAATAAATGAAGACAGGATTAATTTAACAAGTTATCTTAAGAGCAGAGTGAGGAAAATGAATGGTTACTCATACCATTAAGAATTTTTTTTATTTATTTTTTTTTTTATTTCTGGAAGGTAACTGAAAACAGAAATGAAAACACTGGATAAAATTCATTCACTAAGTAAGTTTGCTGACAGCATTATAGATCTGTGAGCAACCAGGGGCAGAGTTTTATGTGTTGTACCAGGAAAGAGAGCTGCCATGAATAAAATTGTCTCTCCTGTTGTGTAAGAATGGAGCACTGTGTCCAGTTCTGGGCTCCTCAGTACAAGAAAGACAAAGAACTACTTGAGAGGGTGCAGTGGAGGGCCACAAGGATGATCAAGGGTCTGAAGCACCTGTCACATGAGGAGACATTGTGGGATCTGGGCTTTCTTTATATACAGAAGGGAAAGCTGAAAGGGTTTTGATTCATGCATACCAATATCTAAAAGGTATCAAGAGGATGGTGCCAGACTCTTTCCAGTGGTGCCCAGCAACAGGATGAGAAGCACTGGCCATAAACTAAACAAGAAGTTTCACCTCAACAAGAGGAATACTCCATAACCTGCTCTCATACAGTAGAGGAGCCAGAGCAGAAAGCTGGTGCTGAGCATCACCAATGAGTGAGCTCTGCAACAGTGTCACCAGCATGTCAATCCACCCTAGCTTTCTGCCTAAAACTGCAGGAGAAAGGCTCTTAGAGTGTGAACAGCCAGCTCCTGCTTCTATAGTCAAGGAGCCAGATAAGGAAACTGCTGCTGGGCATCATCTATAACCCTTACAGTAAAGAACTTCTTCCTTATATCTAACCCAAACTTCCCCTGTTTAAGTTTGAACCCATGACCCCTTGTCCTCTCACTACAGTCTCTAATGAAGAGTCCCTCCCCAGCATCTCTAAAGGCTCCATTCAGATACTGGAAGGCTGCTACGAAGTCTCCACGCAGCCTTCTATTCTCCAAGCTCAACAGCCCCAACTTTCTCAGCCTGGATTCATTTTACATTGAGCTGCCAAAGTATTTCTTCCTTTCTTTCCTTTCTTCCTCCTTCTCTTCCTCTCTCCCTGTCTCCTTTCCTCCCTTCATTTCTCCCTCCCTTCCTCCCACCTTCCTCTCCTTTATCAAAGAAGGAAGGAAGGAAAGAAAGGAGAGAGAAAAAGACATTAATAAAGAATAATTAGTAGAGGAAAAGAAAGGAAAGAAGGAAGGAAGGATTGTAGCTCCAATTGGTTCAGAATACTACAGTGCCCCACAAAACATTAGTTTTACTAAATTAATAGTATATTTCATAATAAACAATAAACTAATAAACTATGTCTAATATTAATTTAATAACTATTTTACATATTCTACTGTCCCTTTTTTGTTTATTTTAACACCAAATTCAAAACTGAGATTACATATTTTCTAATTGAACCTTTTTCCTCTAGTCTGACAGAACTCTAATAGGAGATGGTGATAGAACAGCTCCCTTCCTAACACCAAATTCTGATGTTTATTTTTGCTACATGTATCATTCTGGGGATTAGCAAAGGAGTCTCTGAGTCACAAGCAATGCTAGTACCATTGTCTGAGAACCACAGCACTCTAACCTATAGTCAATAAAATTCACATTTCTCTCAGCGTAAAAGCAAGAGTTTTAGCTTCTAACAGCCTACAAATTCATACATGCCTGACTTTTTTCCATGGGAGAATGGCTACCTGACCTGAGAAATTAACATGTCTTAGTAAGTATTGCCACAAAGTCAAATTACAAATGACACAAAAGAAATACAAAGGTCCTTCTCGTAGGGGAAGTTTCACCTAATCATAATATTGATCCAAGCTTACGATCCCCTTTTTACTGGGGCAGAAAGTTTTGCTGGAGTATAGACTAATGACATGGCACATGGAATTTCCTTAGTACTGTATTGGGCTGTGTCTTCAGCCCCTGTTTATAATTTTGTATCTCATATATTGAAAATTGCCAACACTGTGAGCTATTTCTTCATCTATTGATGTTTCTCCAATTTTGGATAGTGTCTTTGGCATATTTTATCTAAGAGGACTTTTTCAAAAGTAGTTCCTGAAGTAACTGTCAGGAGAGTTTAAAGTTATTTCTTCATTAAAAGATTCTATATACAACCCAGGTCTTTGAGCTTTTTTAAAATACTTTGAAAAAGAGCTTGAGGTGGCAGAATACACAAACCCAAGTACAATATGCTAATAGAGAGAGCACAGAATTATCTCACCTCAGGAAGCAATTCACTGCTTCAGTATTCAAAGCATATGCCTAGTGCATATTTACTCAGTAATTGAACACTCAGTGGATGAATCCTTATTTTAACATCAGCATTGAATTCTCTTCATCGTTAACTTCTCTTATTAAGAGGTTAAGCATTCTCCTGAAGGATGTGCATCCTGTGCATATTGGCTTGACTGTGATGGTAAATTGGTGTGTAGAAAAATAACATTAAAAATGGCACCAACTGGGAAATACAAATCTACCTGACTAAAAAACACATAGCTATATTTTGGCCATTGACACACAAGTTTCATAGTCTTTTTATTTTTAAATACCTTTTAAAGCACTTAAATGTGAGACTATTTGCACTAAATAGATCATTCTAACAGTACTGTAGCTTTCCTCAATGGATACTTTTGGCTGCCATGGATTATTTGATTTTGTATTTTTTTTTTTTTTAACACACAAGTAGTTTCTATTTGACATTTAAATAATTTAATTATGATGTACTTCATAACACAAAGGCACCCAGAAACTTCTGCTAAAAGCAGGTCATAGCTTTAGCCTCTAAAGTGAAGGGCAGTCTTTGATGTCTTCAAACACAGCTTCATACTTCTCAGTGCCACTTGTGTTTCAGTCTTGTGCCCGTCAAAGTTCTTACATATCTTGTTTTTCTTATGTGGACCTTGCAAAGCTGAAAGCTAAGTGTGTTTATGGTCACCACCAGGCTAACTGCTGGGATTTGTCAAGCTTCATTGGCAAGCTTGGCTTATACAACCAGGCTTCGTGCACATATGGAGCACACCTTGAGCCATACCTGGGTCTATGACTGTTTCCCCCCATTTCCCGTGGCTCAAAATGCATAATACATTTCTATGTGTGACTGGACAAAAAAAAAAAAAAAAAAAAAAAAAAAAGGGTATAAGAAAAGCATGAAATGGTGAAAGGAAGAAATCAGAAGCCAAGAAAGCATTTTTTCTGGTGCTTTTCACAGTATCTTTCACATAGCCTGCACTTCCTAGGCAGAGAGCTGCAGTCCAGGGGGTGTTGCTGACCAGTCTCTACCTGAGCTAAATGAAGGGTACCAGCCTGGAAATAGTCTTTCTCCTTCCCCTTCCAGTGAACATAAGGATGAGTTCGAGGCAGAAAAGTCTGAATGAGGAAAGAGAATTAAAAGAGGGGAAAAAACAGGAAGTGGCAGGTAAAGGCTCTGCAATGATATCTGAAAGAGAAGAAAAAAAAAATAAAAGAAGATAATTAAAAAATCAGTGGTGAAAATTTAGAGATTAAAGAGATATTTGGAGGTTGAGAGAGTATAAGATAGGTTGCTCCATAGCAAGCCTTGCAGCAGTGTAATTCCCTGTGCTTTTCTCTCTGGCCATTGCTTCTGGCACTTGTTTCCCTTTGAACTACTTTAGACCACCTGGAAGGAGGCTGCTGGAAGTGCTGCATCAGTGAAGCATTCAGATCTGGGGCTAACAGTAATCCTCATCTCTCAAAACAATCCCTCTACTCAGACAGAAAGTCATCTGGTAGGTTTTTATCTTGTCTTTAGATATCACATATATTTTGGATCTTCTGATATCACAGATTAAACAGGAAGGTTCTGTGTGAGGGACTTTCCAGCTTGTCAAAAGATAATAATACTGCTATTCAACAAAGTGCGCTTTGTAGCTTGTGCAGCAGCACAGGTATTTTAAATGAAAGCCCATTTTTTCAGAAAGCATAGGTTTTATAAGCTACTGTACCTTCTTCTATGTTGTAAGAATTCCAAGTAAATTTTGACACTCTTGGCATTTTGCGCCACCTCACCAGAAACAAAAGAAACAGCTAAACCTACATCAGGTTATTTTACCTTTAGTCATGTGAAAGGCTAAGTTTTCTAATTACGTTTGTCTAGTGATGTGTTTTTTCTATTAAAGTTCTTGGCTATTCTTTTGCTACTAGTTTTAAAATGTTCATCATCTTTCTGTTTAGTGATGCTTGCCCTTAATGTCTTCCCAAATCCTACACACACTTTTTAGCTAAGGGGTAAGTCTGAATAGCTAAGAAACTGTGACGCCTGCAATCTATGGAAAACATAGTAAGTAAACCACACTGGAAACAACTTTCCCTCCTGTTCACTTTCTGAGAGAGCAGCAGTACCTTCTGTTCTTTATGGGTGTAACAGTAGCATCTTTGACAAATGATTTGATTATTTCATGGAGAAGTAGCCCAAAGTCAGTAAGGACATTTTGAATACACAGGACTCATGCCTATACTCTTTATCTCCCAGAATTTTCCTTGATATTGGGCCACAGAATACATGCTATGCGACCATATGAACACAGGACAACTGTGATATCCAGAACTCTCAGGCTGGCTGTTGCATAGCTCTAAATCCCTTCTCTCTTTGGTTTAGATATGTACATTAAATCATGGCTAGCTCCCTGTTTTTTTTATCAAATTCTGTATCAAACCTGAGCAACTTACCTGGTGAAAAGCATAGCTGAAACCGCTGCACTCTCTTTTTTTGTGAGTATCGGATATTTTTCCACAGAAAATCTGTATTTTTAATGAAATGTTTCATCATATTTGATGCTCAGTTTCTACCCTGAAATACAGTTTTGTGGGAGGATATGAGGGTAACAGCAAGAAAGAGTAGGAGGTAAAGACAACAGTAGGTTTTTGTTAGTGTGCCCTAAGCCTTGAATGAATTGCTTGGAGCTATTTCAGGGGAACCTTTATACAGGGCCTTACATAATTTGAAATCACAGTTTTCATCCTCACCATTAGTCATGAGCAAAGCCCAGCTACTCAGGTGATGTGAAGAGGGAATGTTGTATTTCCTCCTTTACAAAAGTAGTTTGAACATTATATTTGGCATTCACTCTTAAAACTATCTGCTTTCTAATACCAATTTGTTGTTCTGTTCAGCAAGAGCTGTCACAACATTGTCAACATTATCAGCAGTAAAACGTAATTGAGCGTGTGAAGTTCTTCCAAAATAATGTCATTCAAGTCAGATCATCTGCTATAACAAACTGTATTTTCAGTCTGTTGGCCATAAGTGCTCTCATTCATTCTGAGATGCCTTTATTTCACCTTTGTATCCTCGTAGCACTGAACATAACTCTGTTATTTCTATATTGAACTTCGAGCGTATGTCTGTCAGAAGTGATTCAGACAGTTCTTTAGAGGCAATGCAATAAATATATCCAAATCAGACAGCAGAACACTGGTGGCTGATTTTTGCATTAATGATTTTCCAAGAACTGGTTGGGTTTTGCATACAAGTAAAATCTCATTGTTATTCCATGACCAAAAAAACATCTTCCAGAATTCCCAAAACATTAGAATTTCAGCAATAGCTGCTTTCCCCTCAGGGTCAGTGCTGAATGTGTAGAGTGAATGAGTGAATGGCTGCGATGTCAAGTTATCTAGGCCTTTGTTCCAAAAAAATAGAGAAAGGTTGCTGCAAGCATACATGTCCTGGTTTTCTAGCCATGAACAAGCATTGTTTCAACACCATTTCTGAGTATACTGTCCATGATGAGACAATAAAAGATGGTTTTGCTTCCTTTATTTCACAGAATCATAAAATCAGAGAAATATAGAATCACACAATCACACAGTGGTTTGGGCTCGAAGGAACCTCAAAAATCATCTTGTTTCAATCCCCTGCCATGGGCAGGGACACTTTCCGCTGTACCAGGTTGCTCAAGTCCAACCTGGCCTTGAAAACTTCCAGGAATGGAATACCCACAATTTCTCTAGTCAACATGTTCCAGTCTCACCACCCTCACAGTGAAGAAAATTTAATTCTAAATTTGAGCTGTTGCTAATATGGCAATCATGCCCAGAAAGTGTAAAAAAGGTTGCAGAACATTTCTATTTGAATACAAGAAAGGTACTTTTTGATTTGGGCCTTATGTCTGTCCTAGCTTTTTACTCTGTTTTTAATCAATGGAGCAAAATTCTAAAATCTTCCCCTCTCCAACTCTGAACCACCTCCAGAACGTCACGTTCTCCAAATACAAAGACTTCCATCCTCCCACTAAAAAACGTTGCTAAGGGTTCTTTGTCTGACTATAGCAGCTCATTCTCACTTCTATCATGCCCTCTGCCTATTTACGGAACCAGCTTCAGTTTCTGAGAGTGATTACGAAGCACCTGCACCCTCAGCACTATGGTGCCCAAAGGGGAAATATTATGTTCTCATCAGCCTTAAAAAAGACCAGCGCAGAGAGGGTAACTTTATGGTTCACTGTTTGCCCTCACTTTGGGGTAGGCACTGTGCCTTAAGCACACTGTTCGTGCAGCTCTTATGCAGTATCAGCTAGTCCTGATGCTGTGGGAAGCTCTGTCAAACTTCCCTACCTGTTCCTTGGGAAAAGGTAACTCCAGGAGCTCTTGCACTCCACTGATTCCTGATTGCCAGAGGAATAAGAGGACTTCTTAGGGCATCCTACTTTCGTGTGAAATCCATGCTTCAGTTCATAGACACAACTTGAGTCAAATACACACGGCACCAGCATAGTTTTCTGCCTGTATTTGCTGTATTTACAACCTGTGCTTACAGCCAACCTGCATCAATGAACACTACAGACCTCAGCAAAGGCCCTAGCCCATTGTGGCACAAGTTTGTTTCCTATAAGAAGGCAGTAGTCAACAGCCTGTAGAGGCTGTACATCTCTTCCTGACTTTAAACCCTAATAGAGGACAGCCCCTGCAAAGTGTGATCATATATCATTGGCAAGGAGCAGGAAGTATTCAGTATGACATATACTGCATGCTAGATCTTTTTTTCACCTAAAATACTATCATGCACTCTTATCACAAGAGTGTATTTGTCCAGGTGATGATAAAAGATGTTTAACTTATTTTGTCTGCAGAAGACGAGCAGTGTCTGTTGAGCTGAAGCAAAGCTGATCAGGAAACATGAACGAAAATGCAGCCACAAGCAAGATTCAGAGGCTGTGAGGCTGCATTGCTCATTTTCATTCTAGTAACTCAATGTGCATGCTTCGTAACTAAGGACACCAGTAGCAGAAGACCTATAACCTATTTAGACTCCTTGTAAAACTGTGCCTCTTACACAAACTGTAAAATGTTTTAGAAAATATTTTCAAGAAAAATCTTTCATTCCAGCTGTGCATGTGTTTTTATGCGAACACAGGTAATGAAAAAATGTGTTACCAGCAATGCCAGTTCATCACTTTTCAGATTTAGCCTTTAACATTCAGGTCTACGTATCTAAATATCTTGTAGCAGTAGCTTTCTATACTTGTAGGGAGCCATATTTTTCCATTAGTGATTTGATTTCAAAAATACTTTAGATATGGAAAAGATGTATTATGAATTCAGCAGTTAATATGCAAAATACATCACTGAGATAGAAATAGATGAAGCCTCTTTTTCTGTCATTACACAGTTCATGAACCTCCTGTTTCACAGTAGCCCCACAAACTTCTTCAAAGTTACTTACAGGTTAAAAAATGAACATTAGAATATGACCCTTTATAAACAAGTAGGCCATACTCTGGTACATTTAAAATGATCCTGTTGCCCATGAAGAACCTTTTGTTTAATGGAGGTAAGGCAAAGTTAAGCAGTGCTCAACTGGATATGGCTCAGACCAAGGGGCACGTTTTCTCCATTGCACAGTCTGCAGTCCTGTTCCCACAGCTGGCAAGATCAGAGGACTGATGGGTTTGTATCACAGTTTTCTCTCTGTAAGTTTGATTTATTTCCTACAGAAAACAAGGTGAAGAAGGTGGGGAAAAGTGGAAAGTGGGTGATGTACACCCAAGCTTTATTAGGACAAGGCTAGGACATGTACTTGGATTTGGCAGCTGAAACATGCTTTCAGGTCTCCAGCACAAAGCACCACAAATCTCATGGCATGTAACAGCACTTCAGACAGACATAGATTAATGTCAGGCTGATGTGAAATGAAAAGCTTCTTTTCAGTTGGTCAGATTGTGACTTTCTGATTTGGGCTGAGCTGGCCTGAAATAAAACATTCTGTTCTAATTTTTCTCATTCTAAAAAACAGTCCTTTCCCCTTCCATAGCACCCTCTGGGCTTTATGCTATGGATATTTATTAAGCCTCTTTTCTATAGCCTTTAATGAGTCAGATCGAAAATACTTGTCCACCTCCAGTTTTTTAATTGTTAAAATCTTTGACTAAAGTCTTCATAAAACATATGTTTAGACTGTAAGTATCGAAAAGCCCTCTCCTCTGCTCTCTCTGACTTCCTGGTGACACAGAACATAGTCTGACCTGCACAGCTTGACCAAAAGCTCAGCAGGCCTGGGTTATAACTTTAAAACGCCACACTGAATCAAATCCATGTACCAGAAGGTCCTCCTCAATCACACTGCTTTGTTCTTCAGAACAGGCTTCATAAAAGTGTTGCTCTTCACCAAAATTGCAGCAGGAAAAAAATCACAGAGCTGCAGTACAAATGTCTTCAGCAGGATTTCCAAAATCCTTACCCTTAAGATAATTTAGGAGGACAAATTCCTTGCCATATGAGAAACACTTCCGTTCCAAAGTCACTTAGGCACTGCAAAAACCCCCCAAATTTGTGTAATTCTGCAACACATTTTACAATATGAATAGGAATTTGCAGCCCCATACTTACTGGAGAAACAGCAAGAGAATGTGCCACATTTCAGAATTGTGGCTAAATCAGCATTTTCCTAGGAACTATCATCGACTGAGCAGTATTTAAACTCAGCAAAATTTGCTTCTCTGTGCTTCATGAAGCACCTCTGAACCCAGCTGAAAGTATTCAATAGATATTGTAAGAAAATTATCAGCACTCTTTATGTACTTTCTCCTATGAAGTCTCAGGTGTTCCTGTTTAGAATTCAAGTTTTGAAAGTGGTCACAATTTGTTTTTTAATTCTGCTGGGAAAAACAAGAGCGTATATCGATTAAATACTTTTATTTGAGAAAGAAATGTGTTTGACTGCCAGACCTGGCCATCTACAAAGACTTCTACAGGCAAAGCTGAAAATAGTCTGTATCCACAGTTGAATAAAAGGCTTCATAGAACTACAAGTAATAGTGAAGATGTTCCTCATTTGGCAAACAGCAGATCCAAGTAATTTTTGTCTACGCAGAGTTCTGCCAGCCCTAGATGAAGTACACGAACGATGTGAAAATGTTTTACCCTGTGTAAAAATGTCACTTGGGTATAACTTAATTTGTACATTTCTCTAGAACAAGGAGAATCATCAACATTGCATTAGAGTCATGACAAATCATTCAGTTCTTTCCTTGGCTAAACAGCCACAGTCTGATTAAGTTTCACTTAAAGATTAATATAGTCTATCTACGTTTTCAGCAATACCCTTAAAAATAATAGTATTATACTATAATCTCAGTCATTATCCTTTTTTCCTCCTCAATAAAATAAGCAAAAAGTCTCCTAGAGTGGAGACATTATATAATTGTACTGTTTAGTAATAGCAGTGCTCATTATGAGAGGCTTAATTACGGTCATAATTTAAAAAAAAAAAAAAAAAAGTCTGGTCACAGAAAGCATAATAATGAATGTCTTTTTCAAAAAGAACTAATGAAACTTTTTTTTTCTGAAGGTATGAAGTCTACTAGTCCACAGGTTGTCACCGCTTTTATTTTCCTCTTTAAAAGAATAAATATTAATGAAAATTAGATCACAAACAATTGCAAAATGAGGGTCTTTTTTATACTGCAATTTGAATATGTTTGTTTATTTACAAGAAAAAACATGGAAAAATCAAAAAAAGAATACTAAAGACAGTCATTTGTAGTTATGGAGGAATTATTTTGGACCAAGTTGTGCTCCTATTTACACTGGTGCAAGTAAATGGAAATTTAATTCTACTGCAATTTACAGCAGAGTGGTGAGGGGTTTTCTTACTTCCAGGGACTATACATAATGCAAGTAGTCAAAACTATAACTTACTGTGTGCTCCTCAAGGGAAGATGTGCTGTAGCACAGGAGTCCCATGCAACAGCTATGCACAGAGCTTAAGCTGTATTTATAGGTACGGGGCACAGGCTTTACAATACCTAGATTCCTTAGCATTAATTTTAGCAAGTCAGGAGGGTGGAAAGCAGATTTTAGCTTTTAGAAGAACTTGTATTTTCATGTTTTGTAGCAGCCTTTAGTTGACGTGCAAATTGAATCACATCACTTTTTAAAATAAAGCAATTTGTAGTGAGCTCACTGACATTTTACATGTCAGTTTTAATTCAGCAGTAGTAACTCTGAGTTTTGCAAAACATAGATTCTCCATTACAAGAGGCATTTTTGTCCTTAGCTAACCTGCAAAACAGATTGGAGTGGCTTGCTTTTGAAGCTTCACAAAAGCTAGCCAGCTGTGTTTGCTTCCTGCAATCAATAAAAGAAAGAATATGGATAAAAAATGTTGCTCCATCATATAAAAAAACCTGTCCTGTTTGTAACAATTTTTGTCTGTGAAGGTTGGCTGTGATCTCTTTTGGGACCAAAGTCTACAATGACTAGGCTTAGACTAGACTCAGAAATCTCTCACCCTTCCAGAATAAATTAGCAAACAAAAAAACAAACTGCTGGCAAAGAAAAGGTTTTAGAAGCTAGAGTGTTAGGATAATTAAATGCGTATTTCAGCAGTATTTATTTGGCAATGACTGGCTGAGGCCACTTACTGTGAAGAGTTGAATAGTTAATTCAAGTGCTAGGTATCTCCTAAAGGAGATGACCTTCAGGTCATATAATTGTAACAGTAATTTATTTAGTTGAAGAAATGCATATGTTCTCAACTAGCTTAGCAGGCGTTATAAAAACACTAGTGGGATTTATATTTGCTTATGTCACTCTGCTGTAAGGATAAAGTTATTGGATCTGTTTTCCTGTATTTAGTCCCCCAGTTCATGAATCTTCACAGAAGAGATGTGAAGGTTTGCTCATCCTGATTAATAGGTGTCCAATCTTAATGCTGCAGATATTGGCATAATCACTCAATGGACCTGAGGGACACACACACAGCAGTAATACTGGCCGAAGACAGTGCTACCTACTTAAATCTTTCTCATGCTGATTTTTTCCTCTATTACAGATTCTAGGGCTTCTCAAACTTAGCCCATAAATTGCTGCCTGATCTGAGATTATTCTACCACTGGGGCTCTTGGAGTTTTATCACAGATATGTTATTCTGCTGGGATACCCCCCTCCCCCTTTAATCTGCTGTCACTGTAAAATGGAAGAGCAATAATTCATTTGACTGTGCTCTACCTCAATACTGCTGCAACCCTCTGATCTAAACTTCTTAATGTTCTTCTCCTAATTTTCAAATGTTGACACATTTTCACTGTTCACTAGTCAGGGTACATGTCAAAGACTGTTTAATAGGTGTAATCTACCTACCCCACACCATAGCATGTGATTTATGGAAGCCTGCAATCTAGAGTTGTCGATTATCAGCAACTACCATCACAATTAAATCAACCACCGGGATTTTGTAGAAATAGCTCCACAAAAGATCCATGAGCAAAAAAATCGTAAAAAAAAAAAAAAAAAAAAAAAAAAAATTTTTTTTTTCAGGCTAATGTAGAGTTATCTTGTAAAGGTTCTCCGCTGCCAAGGCGGGAAGCGAGCTAGGCAGGACTTTCTGAGCTCTGCCAGGAGAGGTCTCTGCAGGACTCACTACTGCACGAGGTGCAGGGCAGACCCACTTTGTGTGATGCCATACTTCCCGTCTGCGCTGCACCACGGGTAAAATGCCCAGGACACCCAAAACGCATGTTTCAAATCAACGCTATCTGTAGCCTGTAGGCAGCTCAGTTGCATCACATGCTACCATTTATACAAAACAGAGGCAGGTGAAGAAATCCTTTAGTGTTTAGAAGCAGGCTAATCAAGTTGTAAAGACAGGCTGGCTGAGTTGGTTTTATTTATTTCTAATAAATAACAACTGTGCCCCATGAAGCAGTGAGTGAAACAAAAAGAAGCATATCTTCCTAGGGTTCTCATTTGTACTATTTCCTAATTATACAGGGCACTTACACCTCTGCTATAATCTCTTACTTATACACACGCTTAAATATTTTATTGAGCAGAGCTGGAGGTCACTCAGCCTGTGTAAGGATTCCTTGATAAGCTAATTCTCTGAGTCCTACGGAATCTGCTGTTGCTATTTACCTGCTTGTGTGAAGGATCCCATAGCCCTCTCACAAGTCAGAGGGATTTTGTGGGGGTCAAGGAAAAACTGTATCTTGTGAGTGGAGCTCCAGAGTGCATAACCTATAAAACTACGAACTTGATATGATATAGAATAGATATTCAGAATGTGCAATGAACATCTTTGTGTTTAATTTTCCATAATATTTTGCAATCAGTGATGGGGTTGAATTTTTCGTATAGATGCAGGTAATTTTCTAGCCAGTGTCATTTTACAAAATTTGTTTAGGAAAAGATATTTTCAAATGAAGCTTATTCTTCTCCTTTCAAACCATAATGTTGTACAGCACTCTCTGCAGAGGCTTGGGAGAGAAGACGAGGAAATCAAAGAGCTGTTCAGTTCACTTCAGTGTCAAGCTCCCTATTAACAAAGAGAATTGATGAGAGGGAAAACTCAATGAGAACTTTAAAGGCATAAGAGAAAATATTTTAGCAGCACTAAGCAGCACGTCTTCCATTAACTATTCAGTGTTTTGGAAGAAATTTATGCCAACAGTGAACAAGCAACTTTGACCAGGATACTTATGTTGGTGTAGGAATCATGGATTTTAGTGGCTATCTGTGGACACTTCTGCTTGGAAGTTGATTGTGATTTGCGAACAGGTTAAAATGTATTTTTTTCTGCCTTGATTAAATTATGATATTTTATTGTAAAAAGATTATTTAGTGTTAAGGAAACAATAATCCTAAAAAGTTTCTTTCCCAGTAGACTCTCATTCCCTCTTAAGCACTGCAAGGTGTTATTAATTTTCCCTCTATCTCAACTCTTACTCCACTGAGTGTGTGAGGCCTGCTGATGTTACATCAAGGCCTCTGGGCCAACATAAAGGCCTATGTGCACATTCACCTTCAAATTAATTGACTGACTTGTAGTCTTAACAACAGCTGTGATAGTTATGGCTTGTTGCACAAAATGCAGGATTTTATTGGTGAAAGCGCATTTTATTCAGGGTTCTACTTCTTCAAATGGAGTAATTTTGAAGAAGAGTTCACATGTAGGTTATGAGTCTTGTTTTAAAGCAAGTGCTGTAATATTGTACAAAAGCAGTCTAAAACACTAAGGTTTACTGTATGGATTTTGCAGTGACTACTGTAATGTTCTGTGTGACTGCTTTATGTAAACATTTTCAGTTCATCAAGCTCAACATTAATTTAAACACTGGAGTGGTGAATCCTGCAGTACCTAGTCAGATCCAGTGTTAGCGGGTAGAGCTTAGAGGAAATTTCTTCTACTCACATCAAATTGGACCATGGTCTATTGTGGTAACAGCAAACCTCTTTATATGAGCTAATCAATAGTCAATATGTAAACCATATGTAATAGAGCATATTTATTCTATGGCAAGCCCAGTATTTTAAGTTGGAGGTGGAAAGGTTGAAAGAGCAAGGTAGAGGAACTCTCTCCTTTCCCTCACTTAACATGGGAAGAAGGACCAAAGACTAAGATACTTCCCCACTTCTGCATTTTCATGGCCTGTCCTCTGAGGCCTCACTACCTCTGGCCACACAGTTTTTTGGAGAACATTCCAACACCAGCACTGCTGCCCTCAACCTTAGTTTCCTTCACTATAATAGCAGAATTCTTTTGCTCTCTGTACTCTTCCCACTAAAACCTCTGGGCAAGCAACAGTAGAAGGGAAAGCTTTTCCTTCTGATTGTGTTGCTCATACAACCCAAAGTCAAGAGTTGCCTGGCTTGGCTGGGCTTTTTTGTCCATGCTCTGTATTTTGTGTTTATAACAATTCTACTGACTGCTGAAAAAACCTCTCCTTTAGGACTGTAGGCAGCTGCAGGGACAAAAGGGACAGAACAGCAGGGAAATGATGACATGAGGGAAGAACAGCAATGAAATGATGACATGAGGAAACTGTGAATTTTGTATTGAAGCAGGTATTGAGAATTCCTCAGGACTAGATTTCTCCTGGTGCATGTAATCTTCTATTAGCATTAATGGTACTTAGGCATATGTGTTTCCTAGGAAAAAAATACATACCTTTGTGTCCAGGTACATGACCAGTAACCTTATGAGGAAATTTTCATACTCTGTAGCTTAACAGTAGATCCCAAGTTTCCCTGGCACAGAGCACATTCTACCTCTTGGTAGGAAAGACACTTTTCATCTATATAGTGAAGACATGCCTGAGAGATGGGAATTCAACACGGCAGTCTTGCTGCAATGAAAGTGTCATGAATTATATCAGTACATTTTTAATAAAATTCTGTTACCTTGATCAATCTATGTCCTTCAATTTAAAGCTGAGATTAATTCTCCAAGACACATTATGGTGCTGTATTAATACTTGAAATCATCTTATAAATGCTTGCTTTCATATTTGGCATAACTATTGTACCACTATAGAAACTGCTTCTATTGACCTTTAGATTAAAAATATGTTGGATTATCATGATTGACACATTTGTAATGACTCACTCTTGCCAAACACAGCATAACAACATTTTAACATTCCCTTTCCTTTACAACTGCTTCCACTTTCATTATTTGAAATATGGCTGTATTATATACCTCCTCTCATTGCCTAACATGCTTTTTTCAGAGTTCAAGAAGATTTACATTTGGAGCTAAATGTTGCAGTGATTGCTCTGTTGGATTTCATTATACCAGTGTAGTTAATCAAAGCAAGTTTGGCCTTGCAACCATGATTCATTGTCTGGTTTTTTGAACTTAAGTCATTTATACTGAATGAATATACACATTATCACCAGAGTACCAGATTTTCTTTAACAGCCTGCATGACACTACTGTAATGCCTTCATAAAATCCTTATGCCATGTGCGCACTGCAGCTGCTTTTTTAATTTTCCTTTTTTTTTTTTTTTGTTTGTTTGTTTGTTTTCTTCAGGAATTCATTGAAAGCCATTCTCTCTACCAGGGGGAATGAGGGACTCACTGGGAGTGTAGTCAGTGCAAAGGAAATGGTATTCTCTTGTGGTCCTAATGACAGCTATTACTCTATACACAGGAATATTTTCAGATCTGAGCACTTTGTCTAAGCAGCTGGGTGGTCTGTACAATACTTACTAACAAGAAATCCCCAAATAAGCATAACATGTTCAAGTTTGGCTGAGATTTATTCAACCACATGCTTTATAGCGGAATTCAGTTTTGGGTAAGAGAATCACTGTCTTTAGTGTGGCTGATAAAATATTTTGTGGTTTCTGTTTCTTTCTCCTGGACAGTCAAAAGCATGGTTTTACCACCACTATTGAGAGGGCAAATTCTTTTACCCTTCAAGAATCTCTGGAGGCAAAGATTTAAGGTAATAGCCCATGTAATTAACCTGTGTTAGCTAATACTTCCTAACTAACTATTTTTCAGAGAATTATACAGGCTAGGATCTGTCTCTAACATGCTGGCAGAGTTGAGTTGAAGACTCAGTAACCTCTTTTAAATGTTATAAATCAAACACACAGAGGTTTTTAGCTGCCTAGAGATAAAGATGGCTGTTCAATAAGATTTACCTGAATGCCTGAACAGGTCAGGTACTTAATTCCCACTGAAATCGAGTGACAGTACTTCAAATACCTCTGTAAATCAAGATGCTTGTGCTCCTGTCTATAATGGATTTTTTAAAATGTGTTAATACTAGTATCTGCTATCATCATACTTTTATTCTCTGTCTGGACTGAACATATGTGATAGTCACACACTTTTAGTATAATGTGGAGGAAAGTATCACTACCAAAACCAGTTCTGAAGACTCTCTAGATAAAATTCAGGCATAGCTGACTGTGGCATCTCTGCTTTCTAATCTCAGTTTATGCACAGCTGGTGCATTACAGCATACTCTGTGGGGTTCACCATTTCCATCACAGACAAAACACACTAGCTGTTAGATGTTAGGTGTCATTGAGTGAGAAGCCAGTCTGCATAAAAAGGAGACAACAATGGGAATTGCCCGTTTTGGATCAGGTTTTTTGGAAAAAAGTATGTGTGGCAGGCAGGGAGAAATTTCTGACCTTGCACAGGTTTCAGTGTGTTATTGTTCTATGAAAGCAGATGCCAGTTTCTAAACTGATAATTTTGCACCTAATAACTTAAATAGTTATAAATTGATTGGATTCAGTTATGGGAGATTTCTTTGTCTAGAAGGATCGTCCATTTATTTAAGGGCCCCACAACAACTCTTCTGACCCAGCTCCTTTTAGCTTTTGTCATAGAAGAAGTATATTACAAAGTGAGAAGTGATTTCTGCCTCCTCAAGCAACCCTGAGGACAATGGTTAGCCAGCGCAGTGTGGAACAAAATCAATTTTGAGGACTACTATTGTATATCTGTTGCTACTGTCACTGGCCTAGTTTGTTACTTCCTAGGAATTATTTTTCATCTTAACAAAAGGTACCCAAGAGCATCAAACAATTATAAAAAGAGGAGATGAACAAATAGTATGCAAATATCTGCCACTGGGGTTGTCTTTCTGTCTTCAGTGTCACTTATCTGCCTTACAAATAGCATATTGTTAATTCATTCCCCTGTTTAAAAATGAGGCTGTATTTTGTGTTGGCTACATGATAATCACAATCCTTTTGTGTTTGCTTTCTACAGACATTTGAATGATTGCTTTTACTGGCACAAATGGTCATAGAACACATACTTCCCTACCACAAGCAGAGGTATTCAATGAAACTAAAAGTCATTTTTGCATGTGTAAATATTTCTTCCAGAAGTATCGCTTGTTGTGTTCCAGTCCATAAACAGAAAGAATACCTTGTGACTTATCATTTGGCTCATCACAACTAATCATCCCAACTGAGTTGTCAAATATTTGCAGATAAGGGATTTGCATTAATCTAGAAGGGTCGTGGGTTTGTTTTGTTTTGTTTTGTTTTGTTTTCTGTTTTTGTTTTTGTCTTAGTTTTGTTTTTTTAATAATTACAAATTACAAATTAATCTGAAAAAACTATGAGCTGTTTGCAGATATTCTGTTTGCAGAAAGAAGGAAATGCATCTGATGAAATATTTATTGCAAATTATTCACCAATCTCAAACTGTAGTAAATGTTCAGATAAAAGATTTGTAAACTCATCAAGCATTCAAAAAAATTCACCAACCCTGCCACACCTTGCTTTTTTTTTTCCCATGGAATTTCTGTCTGTGAAAATTCATTCATGAATTTGAAAGATTCTACACACTTTACATTTACTTTCTGAATTAATAATTATTTACCAGTTAAAGCAAATCTATGTTACTGATAGATCTCTGCTGTTCTGTTTTACTGCTTCACTTCAAAGACATGTTAGTGTTGCACATAGCTTAATACTTTCTAGAATACGTAGCTTAATTTCTTCCTAACATGCATTCCAACAAAAAGGAGAAAACTATCTAGCACTTCTGATTTTTAGTAAAAAAAAATCAAGGTAAAAGGAAACATAAGATCGATTAAGTTCAATCACCCTTTTAATTTTTTAGGATGAATTTGCTCTTTTATTTGACAAAAGACAATTCTAAGGTACATGTAAAAGTTTTGTTAATTCTACTGAGTTGTGAATTGAGAGTATGACATGGGCTCATCCAGGGTATTTGACTATTTGTTTTGGGTAAAACTGCACTGAAGTTCCTATGATTTACATATGTAAAGAAAACTGGGAACTTTCCTACATAATCTAATAGTGTAAAGACTCCACTACACAGATAATCCCTACTGCAAGCCACTCAGGTGCATTGTAATATGTAGAATAGCTATTTTTGGTGATTTTTTAAAATCCAAATAGTAGAATATAAAACTGTTGACATTTCATATCTGAAAAAGAACTCACAGGTTGTTTTCCACAACAGCAGCTTCACCACAAAATATCAGCCTACATAATTTCCAGAAGTCTTTATAGGAAGTGACTGTAGTTTAAGATAGGCTAGAAAAAGGTTTATGGGGGGTCAGATAGCCTTCTTTAGGGAAGAAATCCAGAAGATCAGTTTGAAGATTCTTCTTTAATAAGAAATCCTGCATATGGTGAAACACTGACAGCAAATACAGCATTAATTCAAAAGAGTAATATCACCCTTTTTTGTAAAACATGCACAGAATTTTACTGTTTGTCCTCCAATATTAGTGAATAATAAATAAAATGTGCTACAGTATATGGAAATATATTTTTTAAAATAATCCATTTTGAATACACATGATTTTTCAACCCCCACCCTCAATTCATCAGAAACATGATTGCTGAAGTCTGCATATTAAAAGGCAGGAAAAAAACCAGTAGCAAAATGTTTGGAAAGACACTGAGTGTGTGTACACAAACCCTAATGCAACAATAAGTACCTTACCAGATGGGGATAATAGAAGGAGGCTTATCAGGATTGATCTATTGTGTTGGGTATTTTGTTATTGCTTCACTTGTGCCTGTCAAAGATGTTCTAACATTTTACTTGCAATGACAACAGCATTGTGGCATCTGGTATCACTCTAGAATTGTTTGCATTTACTAGCACAGATGCAGGCCTCATTCCTAGATACATCCGGGATTTCTAACTGGTAAAGGCACCTTTCCTAGCCATCACTGTTTCCAGGCACTTGAGCACAGAGTGGATTGGTCTCTGACTCACTCATGCATTCAGATGCATTTATCTGATTATAGTCATCTATAAAAAACAAGTGTTTACCAAGTGCATGTGGAGATCTCAGGTAGGATGAGTTACCTTTCTCCTTTTTCACCTTCAGTGATTCTGCCATTTGACTCATGATAAGCACCAATTATCAAAATCAGGCATTTGAAAATAGGCATCTAATGATACAGAAATGTGTCTTAGTAATTTTAGATTCAAGGCACATGCACATATATGAATGATCATTTCAGCTAGACTTATTTTCACTAAGGCTGACTGCTATTAAATTAAGACAATGTTGCTTCAAGATACAAATAAAAAGCTGAATGGCACACACAGAACCACCTGTATTCTCTGGCTCATCACATCATGTGGCAAGCACCTTGGAATACACTTCAGAGTATTACAAACAACATACTCTCCCATCAGTTGCATTTCAATATACTACAAAAGACTTGCTGCTAACACTACCCAGGACCAAATGAACAAGAAATGCCCTTACAATTATTAGGGTGTTTAAACTGAGTTTAAACTCAGCCAGTGACAGCACCATGTACTGCCACGCAGTGCTCACTCCCTCTCCACCCTCTCCACTCTCTCCACTCTCTCCACTCCTTGCCCTGGGTAGGATGGGGAGGAGAATCAAAAGAATGTAAACCCCATGGGTTGAGATAAGAACAGTTTAAAAACTAAAATAAAGTATAATATAATATTAATACTAATAAGGGAAATAACAAGGGGAGAGAATGTAAAACTAAAAGGAGAAAGGGAAACAAAAACAAACACAGGTGATGCACAATACAATTGCTTGCCACCAGTCGACTGATATTCAGCCCAACCCAAGCAGCAGTTTTAAAAATGAACCAAACACAAGGAGACATAAGCCATCTCCATGCTATAGACTGCAAGACTATAAGTCTCTCTGTCACTACCTGCATGCACAAAATTGTTGAGTTCCCTGTCATTTTAAAGGCCACACTGCAGAAGTCTCATTAATGCAGTGGGTGGGATTACAAACCAGCCTGAGGAAGTGAAGAGTAAGAAGAGATGGACCGCTTTCTCTACATTTTAGAGAAAAGGGTAATTTCTGGAGCTGGAGGACTTCTTTTGGAGGCAGTGCACTCTGAGGGTATTACCAGACAAAGACCTAAACGCAGCCGCTTCATTGAGCTTGAGTGAATCAGTATGGACAATTAAGAAGACTGGCTCAGGGTGTGGCATGACACAGTGGGAACAGGAGAATTTAATGCAAGGCCATGAGGTGGATGCCTCCTTGGGGTGGCCTCAGAGATGAAATGCCCGGTATCTGAAAAACTTTCATTAATGTTTCCTGTGAGTCAATGGGAAAATTCATCTGCTTTAATAATCAGCACTTCCTTAAATCCTCTCTTGAAATGGGTCACGGGATACAGGGAATTAAGGACATGTAAAAGAGAATAAATGGAGAAACCACAGAAGAAATTATTCAACACAATTATATGCATCAGCTATTTTATCAAAAGAAACATGCAAAACCAAAACATCCTAAAAATGCCCTATATTTAATTCTTTATGTGTGAGTTTTGCTTGTTTCTTATAGAAACAGTCTGTTCTGCATAATTATAACTACTAGTTAATAATTATTATTTTTCTTGGAAGAGCACATTTATTTTGTCTGACCCAAGGGGAAGTATGCTTAGAGATAGACTATTTTTGCAATGGTTAGCCCTTTTCATTATATTCTTCTATTCTGCTGAAATTAATGCAAGTATTTAAGCTGCAAAAGGATTTTAGTAGTATGCATATAAAGGTTTCTTGGCTCACAATAAAGATTTCTACAATAAAAACTAATCTAGCTTTCAGACTTTCATAACAGCTCTTGTAAATAGAAAATTTGGAACAAAAACCTCCCCTGCCCCAAATTTCTTATTCCTAATAAAACACAAAAGAGAAATTGTCATCACCACCCTCCTCCTCTCTATACACCTTATTATAGACATCATCAAGATGGTTTTGAATTCTATTTACTTATTTTTCACAAAATCTCTTGGGACCTATGCATCATTATCTTCAATGAACATCTTCAGTAAACAGGACATTTAGGTGTATTTCTGTTGTTCTGGCTTGTTGCAGTTGTTTACTTGATTGGATCACATGCTGCTTTGATCATTTAAAAGAGAAAAATGTTATGCCGGAATGCTTTGCAATAGCAAATTAAGGAAACACACATATTTATTGTGTCTGTTTTCTTGCTAATGTATCAGTTTTAAAACATCTCGGAGATTGAAGAATCCGTCCCCACACATGCACACCTTCCAATCTTCTTGACTTTGGAGGTTCAAGGTTAATCACTTCCACTGCATAAAGAATGAATTTTTACTTATGATGAAAAGTCTTCTGAGGTTAACTTGAAAGGGCACTTGAGTTAGGGCCTGCCATGGAGTACTTCAGGTTACACCAGACATGATCTTGAAACATAAATCTGTTGGTATGCTGCTAGCCTAGGGCAAGGCAACTGTATTACTGATACCTACAAACAAGACTGGTGCTTTCTGCTTTCTTGGTGTTTTTATGCCTTCAGTCTGATCTTCTGATTTGAGTGTGAATATGGGGTTAATTTTATGGAGTTTGCAATAAGCACAGTAACTTGAAAACACCCTTAGAAATGGAAACAAATGAAGTTCTGAGCATAAATCTAGGTTTACTTTAGGTAAAACAACAGATTAGGATACTGAAAGTTGTGAAGGCTGGTTGTTTGCCCTGGTTTCAGCAGGAACATAGCTTTCTTCCTAGTAGCTGGTTCAGTGCTCTGTTTTGGCTTTAATCTGAGAAAAATGACAATAACACACAGATGTTTTAGTTGTTGCCAAGTAATACCTACCCTGATCAAGGACTTTTCAGTCTCCCATGCTCTGCCAGTGAGGAGGGGCACAGGAAGCCAGTAGGAAGCAGAGACAGGACACCTGAGCCAAACTAGCCAAAGGTGTATTGCATACCAGAGAATGTCATGCCCAGTATATTAAACTGGGGGGAGTGACTGCTCATGTCAGGCTGGACATCAGTCAGCAAGTGATGACCAAATGTATTGTGCACCACTTGTGTTTTCTGAATTTTTCCTTTTTTTTTTTTTGTTCTTCCCTATTATCAGTATTGTTATTGTCGGAATTATTTCTATTATCACTATATTTTACTTTATTTCAATTATTATACTGCTTTTATCTTAACTCATGGGTTTTAAATTCTTTCTATTCTCCTCCCCAGACTGCACAGGGCAAGAGAGAGGGGGCTGAGAGAGTGGCTGTTTGGTACTTAGTGTCTGTCTGAGTTTAAACCATGGCGCTGTTCTATACCATATATTGATTTCTTTATGTCTCAACGTATGGGAGTGAAAATTGGATAAATTTGGGCTCCTCAGTCTAAAACGGCATGCCAGTATCAAAGAGAAGAGAGCACAGTCATCTTCAGTCTACCTTTCCCTCCTCATTTCAACCACAGGACATAGATATTAGCCAGTCATATCCCATAATATTGCAATCCGTAACTAAGTGAAAAAATACTACATTCCCAACTTAAGTTTTCTAATGAATCACAGAATCATAGAATGGTTTGGGTTGGAAAGGACCTTAAAGATCATCTAGTTCCAAACTCTTTGCCATTGTCTGGAACACCTTCTACCACACCAGGCTGCTCAAAGCCTCATTCAATCTGGAATGAAATAATAAAAATTATATTGCTTTTATTTTAGAACATTGTTCCAGAATCCAGAAGAAGTGAAGGTCAAATTTTAATAAATAGAAGTTGAAGGTGGCCCACAAAAACCTCATGAAGTTCAACAAAGCAAAGTGCAAGGTCCTATGCCTGATCTACACCTACACCAGGCACAACTATAGGTTGTGTAGAGAAGTGATCCAAAGCAGCCCTGCAGAGAACGACTTGGAGGTGTTAGTCGATGAGAAACTGAACATGAGCCAGCTTCAGTGTGGGCTCATAGCTCAGAAACCAACTGAACTGAAAAACAACCAAGTGGTTGGTGACAGCCAGCATGGCTTCACTAAGGGGAAATCCTGCCTGACCAATTTGGTGGCTTTCTATGATGGGGCTACCGAACTCATGGACAGGGGTAGAGCAGTTGAGGTCACCTACCTGGATTTGTGCAAAGCATTCGACACTGTCCCACATGACATCCTTGTCTCTAAATTGGAGAGACATCAATTTGATAGGTGGACCACTCGGTGGATAAAGAACTGGCTGGATGGCTGCATGCAAAGAGTTGTGCTCAATGACTCAATGGCTCCAGCTGGAGACCAGTAATGAGTGGTGTCCCTCAGGGATCGGAGTTGGGACTGGTCTTGTTCAACATCTTTGTCGGTGATATGGACAATGGGATTGAGTGCACCCTCAGCAAGTTTGCCAATGACACCAAGCTATGTGGTTCGGTTGATACACTGGAGGGAAGGAATGCCATCCAGAGGGACCTTGACACGCTTGTGAGGTGGGCTGATGCCAACCTGATGAAGTTTAACCATACCAAGTGCAAGGTCCTACAGCTGGGTCAGAGCAATCCCAGGCACAGCTACAGGTTGGGCAGAGAAGAGATTCAGAGCAGCCCCTGAAGACAAAGACCTGGGGGTGTTGGTGGATGAGAAACTTAACATGAGCTGGCGGTGTGTGCTTGAAGCCCACAAAGCCAGCCGTATCCTCGGCTGCATCAAGAGGAGCGTGACCAGCAGGTTGAGGGAGGTGATCCTGCCCCTCTACTCTGCTCTCCTGAGACCTCACATGGAGTATTGTGTGCAGTTCTGGTGTCCTCAACATAAAAAGGACATGGAAGTGCTGGAACAAGTCCAGACAAGGGCCACAGGGATGATCAGGGGACTGGAGCACCTTCTGTATGAAGACAAGCTGAGAAAGTTGAGGCTGTTGAGCCTGGAGAAGAGAAGGCTGCGTGGAGACCTCATAGCAGCCTTCCAGTATCTGAAAGGGGCCTATAGGGATGCTGGGGAGGGACTCTTCATTAAGGACTGTAGTGACAGGACAAAGGGTAACAGGTTCAAACTTAAACAAGGGAAGTTTAGACTGGATATAAGGAGGAAGTTCTTTCCTGTGAGGGTGGTGAGGCACTGGAATGGGCTGTCCAAAGAAATTATGAATGCCCCACTATCCCTGGAAGTGCTCAAGGCCAGGTTGGACAGGGCCCTAAGCAACCTGGTCTAGTGTGAGGCATCCCTGCCCATGGCAGGGGGTTGGAACTAGATGATCTTATGGTCCTTTCCAACCCCAACAATTCTATGATTCTGTGATTCTCTGAGCAATGGACACTCTTTCTCTTGAATGCAAGTAGGCATATGGCCACCCGATTGGCACTTGGAGCTTCAGTAACACAGACAGGCACTATTCAATCAGATGTCTATTTTCACATATGCTGACTCGGAGTCCCCTGCTATGAAATTCTGAATGCTCAAGCATTTTTGATTGTACTCTGTGCATGAGGATATACAATTAATATTAATAATTAATCACTTGCGATTTCTCTTGGGTTGATTCTCTAGGGTGTTTTGTGTGAGCTTATATCTAAGTGCAGTGAATCTGAATAATGCGAACAAAACCAGATGTTAGCTTTTTACACTAATTTTGCTTGGCTAGAAGAACTACTCAAAACAGAGCCAGAGAGTGAACAGTAGTGGAATTAGGCCCTTTATATTAAGCCTTCTTTCTCAGGGAGTTTTACAGCATTAATTAATTCTCATCATCCTGCTGTGTGTAGCTAAAAATTTTATTATCCCAATTTTATAGATGGATAAAATTAGTCACATAAAGGTTAAGTGATTTGTGCAAGGTCATGTAGTAACTCTGTAGCAGGGCTGAGAACAGAATTAGAAGTCATAACCTCTGTTACCTTGGGCTAATGATGAGTCCACATGCCAGGTGTTATCCTTTCATGAATGACACATATTCAGACAACGGCTGATTGTAAATTAAGTATATAGGAGATTCTTTATATATCTTTTCATATTTTATGTATCATCAAGGGGTTCAGGTGCACCTGATCAAACACTGGATTCTGCTTTAGTGTTGAGAATTAGCCTTCCCCTTTTTAGGTCTGTACTTTTCAGCTCGTAACATGCACTGCTGACCAAACGTCATGGGCAAAATGAATTCTATACTAAATGTTCAGTTTATCTCAGGGCTTGTTTAAAATGTCCATGTACAAGAGACTTCAGAGAAACAAATCAACTGGAATAGAACAGTAAAAACAATTTCCCTGGGAGTGTATGAAATTAAGTTCTTCCTTGTGTCCTTGAGTGACTATGACTATTCTGTGTACAACAAAAACCAGCAGTTCTCTCAGGGTCCTCAGTAAGAAGCTTTTCCAAATCTCTGAAAGACTGCAAGTAGTCAGGGAAATTGTCCATTGCTGCAACACATTATTTTCTGCAGTTGCCAGTGCTGCTGAAGCAAACACAACTCTCTGTGGCTGTCTCGCCTATATAATTCAGCAGCATTTGTATAGCTTTGGGATATAGATTCCACTTCTTGTTGCTTCAGCCTGTCACAGAATAAGAAATGGGTCTCTGCTAAATGACATGGCCCTGACTGGGCCTGTGGTTGCAAGGTGGGGAAACCATGACATTTAAGGAATTCATTTACGAAGAAGAGAAATTATGTTTGTCAGGTATAGATAAAGCTTATTGTTTCAACCTTGAGAGAACAGACAAGATACAGATCCCTAGTAACTTGGCAATTTAAAGTAAAAGAAAACATGAAGGCAGTAAAACAAGAAGGAAAATTTCCCTGCTTTAAAATTACTTAAATTGTACATACATGCATTTTAAACTAATCATATCTAAAACTGGCTGAATTACTACTTGCAAATAAAGTGCCACACAGTGCTGTTGAGTGAGTTATTAGTCAGGAATTAATGACATGTGCTTACCTAGTTTGCAGTCTGGTGGTACCCAAAAAAGCCATCAAAATAATGACTGATTTTTTTTTTTTCTTGATGTGTACTGTATCAGGCTCAACAAAAACACACAAGAAGAGCAGCTCCTGCCCAGAAAACCTTACAGTCAAGAACACTGTTAGAGATAAAATGAACGGGCAAAGTGGTATCTCATTGGTTCAATTTCTTTCACTTTTAAAATCCATTTATTGTCATTTTTATTACAGTAACAGGGAATGAAGTAAGTTGACAGTGGCTGAAGGAGGTGAAGAAACAGCAAAAAATTAATTAGGAAGGAAAGAGGACACCAGAGTGGCAGTGTGGAAAGAAGACTGAAAGTCAAAGGCAGAACAGGAGAGAAAGGATGGAATTTAGCTCAGCAGGCAGGGAGCCAGCTGCAGCTATGTAAGTACTTGGGAGCAGGTGTGGGGAGGGAGCTTCCCTCTAAAACTTAAAAAGGGCAGGGGGTCTCAGAGGGTCTGTCTTTCTTTCGTCAGAGCTGCTTCATCCTAGTAACCAACACCACTGAATTTGTAACACCAATTAGCCATCCAGGAGGGAATGGCAGAAACTCTACATTAGCTCTGGTGCTAATGTTCTTGCTCTGCTGGCTGCAAACTACTTTGACCCTTCCAGCATATATACCTATCTCTAAATCATCTGCTTCCATTATTTTAAATGATTGCAGAGATTCTCTGTTGTTGAGATGATTTTATTTTCTTAAGCGGATTTGGTCAAAAATGGTGGGGGGAGAATGGACTATGATGGGGCGGAAGGGATGTATGCATTTAATATATTGATGTGAAGCCTGTAAGATCTGAGATAAAGCACTACCATTACCTTCTCATACCTTTGCATTACTAGCCATTACTGAATGACACAGTGCAAAAAGGCTGTTAGAGAAGGCTAATGCCCGTACAGCTGGTGTAATGAAGAAATGGAAGGTTTAGGTACAGGAAACCACAGCTCTAACAGAAGGAGCTGAAAAGATATAGATAAGACTAGTGACATATGTAAAGGCACAGATAATGTGTGGCAGAGTCTGCCCAGCTGAATAGGCTGAAGCCAGCAGTAATAGGAAGCCCGTGTTCTCCCTAATCCTCCCAGATAAGCTGTTCCATCCAGAATTATCAGCCAACAATCTTCAGGGTATCAGGCTGAAAATGAAGTTTTAGACTTCTTTGATTCCTCATCCATAAATGAGAAAGTGCCTGAAGGATCTTTATTTATTCTCGCTCCCTCCGAAACACTCTTCAAAAAGTGCCAATATACTAGCAACAGATGCATAAAGCCTTGCTTACTTTGATTGACAGAACATGATATAAAGCAACTCTCACTTGACATTTCAGTTTCATAAGGCTCCAAGCAAGTGCATGTGTATGGGGAACTTTAAAACTTCCCAAGAAAGAAAAGATATATGCAAACTTTATGAGAATGTTTTCTGAATAAGAGTATAACTCTTCCCTTGTTCAAGTATTATTTGACAAGTAATTTTGGTATATAATTTCCTAACTATTCTATGATTCTATGATTCTGTGAGTTCAGCCCTATATTTATTAAATGCCTGCAATATTTGTAATGTTGGCTTTTGTAGAATTGCAAAATAATTTATAGGTATGTCCCTGGAAAAGTGTTTAATTTGAAAAGTACTTTAGCACAAACTTTCAAAATATGAATGAGTACGAAAAGGAACATGGGTTCATAACTTCTTTCAAATAAAATTATCAGAAAGGTGCAGGAAGAAATTTTTGAGGCTTTGTATTGCTCTTTTTGACTACTATATGCAGGGATGAAGGGAAAATACTGGCACTCCCCTGCATTGTGCCTGTTCTCCTGATGGAACTCCTTTAGTCTAATGCCCCTGAGGATGTTGACAGGGCAATGATTATGAGGATTATTTGCACTACATCGTCATTAGACTTTAAGCATTAATACATTTTTTTATTCATACATATGGCTTGCTTTGAGCTTCCAATGACTGTGTATTCTGTATACACAAACACTCAGAATACTGACAATGCTTGGGAACTAAACAATTCATACCTGGAGAGGAAGGAAACTGCTTGAAAGAATTTGTAACCCTCAAGCTTCTATGATAGGATGAACGACACTTCCTAATGAGGAATGCTTTTCACCTCTGAAGGAAAGGAAAAGAAAAAACTCTTGTGTGTCAGTTTCATTGCAGGAAAGAATAGAACCATGATCAAAGGAAACTGTCAGATTTCTTTTTATTTACAATGGACAACTGGGATAATTAACTAAAATACGACTAGTGGAAGAACATTAGAACAAGGAACTTGCTCCTGAATATTAACATGAGACTTTTAAAAGAAAGGAGGGACAAATGTAGAAATTCCTACTTTTCTTTCTTCTTGTTCCACTTCCTCTACAATAAACTGTAAATTACCTGCCTCCAAACCTGAAAATGTGCTGCACACACCTGCTAATCAAATGCCAAAAAACGCTACTGATTTTCATAAAGCTATTAATACTTCAGAATACTAGATAAGTGAAAAAATACCAAATAGTTAGTCTTTTGAGAAATGCTCAAGGCTGTAATATTTTGGAAGATCTCTTAAGGCACTAGATTTTCCAATGCTACAAGCACAATCTTCTACTTCCTTGCATTCCTACCTGACCCTGCTTAATGAAACAAAGATAAACTGATTGAAAATAGCATGTACTATATATTCTTAAAGGAAAAAGAATATAGCAAAAGTTTTCTTTTAAAGACTGTCAAAATAGTTTCATTTTCAGAAAGTCTATGTGAATTTTGATAGCAGTAAGTACATCCCTGGTTGGTTCTTCCCAGTGTTTTGCATTTTACATTTTATTTTGTTCTGTTAGCATGACTGTAAAGAAATTGTTTACCGTATCTATTGGTTAACATATGCTGAAGAATGGTAGCAGGTCATTACCAAATGAGCTACAAAAATACATACTAAAACCAACATCCACGTCCCTGAATGCAGGGACAGGGCTAACAGCAAGGAATCCTAGGGAGAATCTGGGCATTGGGGAGTGAAGCGCAGCTAACGTGGAGTTGGAAAGTGAAAGATGGAAAGGTTAAAAGACGTGTAAGCTGAGAAATGTATAGGTCATCTTCAGAGGCACATGTATTATGCCTTTCTTGTATTTTCTTCATTCCTGTCCTTAACTACTGGAAAATGCATAACTTTTCTGAGTTCCTAAAACTGATAAGCTAGAGGAGACCTCAGCCCATCTTTTTATCACAACATGTAGAAAAATGAAATGTAGTTTTGTTCCTGCATTCTTAACTATAAGAGAGTAGGATAACTCTCGTGTTACTGGACTTCTGTTTGTTGAAAAACAGTAAGAAGCAAAATAAACTAATATTTACATACTTGGAGTCATGAGACAAAGTGGGTCCTGCAACGGTAGTCCCACCAAGGCCAACGGGGCCTGTCCTTATTCAAGCAGCATTGGAATTGGATTCTTCCCATGTATCTTTAGCCATGTTATTAACCCAATTAGTGGACTTGAACAGATGCTGACCTTTTTAATTCACAGGTGGTAGCACTTGTGAGTGGGCTAAGGATAAGCCTGTAGGCATCACTTTAAGTTTTCTTCAGTTGCAAAAGACCATACGTATGCTGCAGCTACATGTTCGTCTATGGAAACAGAAAAATGCCTTCAGGTACTACTTATTTTTAAGTGAATAAAGCCATGCTTTAGAAAAATGGTCTTTGACTGCTTTAGAGCACAACTGTGCTCTAAGCACAGTTGGAAGATGGATTTTTGGGTACCAGCAGGTCCCTACTTTGCCTGTACATCAATGTGTTCAAGCACAATCTATGTGTGAGAGAGGGCATAACAAGAAGTGATTGAGGGGAAAACGTGCTGAAAAGGATAAGTCATGTTGACTTTAAGCAGCCATATCAGAGACATTATTTTGGGGACAAACAGGACATGGAAAGGATTAAGGAAACTTGTATTTTTCAAAGCCTTAGGGCAAAGCTGTTTCCTTCACCCATTTGGGTAAGTTAGACAATGAGGTGAAAGCTGGTAAACCTCCACCTGTTTGTACTGCCAAAATTTACTTAATGTAACTGATGTCTCCACTGCCTTAAGGGTAGTGCAAAACGCTTACTTTCTGGAAGTGCTGATGTGCTGGCACAACCTGTATTCAAAAAAAAAAAAAAAAAAAGGAGAAAAAAACGCCAAGGAGACACTCCAGTGAAGAGCTAAAGGGTTAAAACCATTTGAAATGCCACATAAAGTGCTCCCACAGTTTTAAAATGTTAATCAGTTTTGAAAGTATAAGTCATCCCCTGCTGGCAAAGAAAATGAACACAGGAACAGAGGAAGAATTGGAGTTTCTGAATTAAGAATCTGTGTGGCTTTTCATCAACACTTGGTAGGCAATCCAAATACTCAAGCCTGTCAACCAGCAGACTGCTGTACAACTCTGCATTTTATATTATACATGCATTTAGAGCCAGGATGCCTACCTGTGTTTCTTCAGTAGCCATTTTTATTATGCATGTACAGAGAATGACAAAGGAGAGCACTGAGACATTCAGAGGTCTCTCTGAAAGTGTCTGAACTCACTGATTGCTTTCATTGCCAATTACCATGATTCTTATGTAGATATTCCCAAGGGAACTATCACCTACTCTATATCCTTTCCTCTGGCTGATATAAGTAAAGTGGATTAGGAATGAAGAAAAATGGGAAGTTGTCACTGCTCTGCAGGTATTTGCAGAGAGAGATCCTGGCTCCCTGTCCTGTGCAGAAGGAAAAGAGGACCCCTCAGGTTGTATGTTCTCTAAATGACATTACCTTTACCTTGCAATACAGGTGCCAAGAGAGGCTTTGCCACTATTTTGTGAGAGATGGGTTTCATTTGGATTTTTTCAGGCTGACTCTGTCTTGGTATTATTTGTTTCCTGGACTTAATAGATTACAGCATGAGGACTTAAGATGCTTAATGCTGCAGTGACCAAGCTGATGACAACCATCTTTATGTAAGAAGAGCATGGCATATTTTTTTTGTGTTGATCAGCCATTACAACAAAGGTGGGAGGAGGGATGGAATCAGGAAAGATTCAGCACATTTTTCTTCTTTTACTGCAGTCAAGAAGATGATTTAAACTCCTTACACAAACAGTAATATACACAAAACAGAATTTTTTTCATTTTACACTGGCATTTGCCTTCTGCTTGTTTATTTTAAAACTGGTGCATTTTATAAATTCAGAACTTGTAAGCTCAGAGTGGGATGCTTCTCTTGGCTCCAAGCAAACGTCTCTGATTTTAACATCCTATTATGCATGGATGAAAAGCTAAGCTAATAACTAATTTTCACCCTCACAACACAGGCATCTCTGACAAGATTAAAAGTGATTGTCTTTAAGGAATGTTTACTAACATTAGCCTAAAGTGGACAAACGGGCAAGTAAGGAAGCAAAGTATGATCCTGCATTAGAACTAGGCAATTTTGGCAGTGCAAGCAAGAAAATACGAGTTCGAAAGACAGGAAAAGACAGAGGCATAGAACACATCACATTAATGCCACATAAGATCCACTGAGGAAAATACTGTGAAGGAAATGTCTAAATGATTGAAAAAATGAGCATTTAGTTTCATGCTGTCTGTGAATATTACACAATCCTTCTTTGTCTTTTATGTCCAAGCTGGATGTGTTGTGCATTGCTATTGTGTGAGAACATATGTAACAAATACACAGCAGAGAGTAAGTGGTATACTTTTCTCTTCTTCCAGGAACACGTTAATATGAGGTCACATACAGAAGTTTACCTCTTTACAATGAAATAATGGAACCACCATTTTACACCTTGATAAACATAGCCCTTTAAGGAGCTATCAATAGAAACTAAAATGCTGCAGGAAATGGCACAGCTGGTTATGTAAACAGTTCCTTTAACATCTTAACAGTTGCTTTGGGTAAACTGCCTTTGAGCTGAGAGAAAATATATATATATATATATTTGCAGTCACTAAAGACATTATGGTGCTTTCCAAGGAGATGTTTGTGAATGTCTGTGTCATGGCTAAATTGCAGCTTGGGTATCGAGGTCTACCTAAACTTCCCCATGTGGTTTGCCTGACGCTGTTTGCTTCTTTTTCGCTCCTGGATTTCTGTGTAGTTCAACTCTGCAGCCTATAATTATCACATTTTGTCTTGTGCTATATGTGGCTGCATTTCAGTGGAAAAATTAAAGATTAATAAAATCATCCCTCCCAGTTATTTCTGTTTATTTGGTTGGATTTTTTTTTTTGTGTGTGTGTGGTTTTGTTTGTTTGCTTTGGGATTATTTTTTGTTTTGTTTTTTGTTTTGTTTTTTTCCTGAAGTGCTGTGCACCTTTAGAAGTCCACTGAGATAACTCAGCTATAAAAGTTCCACTTTCTTTTACTCAGTATAATTACTGGCAAAATGAAGATGCTGTTAACACATAAAGCACGGCTAAAAATTCTAAATAAAAGAAAATACACCCAGAAATTTCTGATAGTTAGTGATGACTGCAGCAAAGATTTAATTGTAAGGCTGTCACACGAATTGACATGGGCATTACCAGCCACTATGTGAATTGTGATGTATCTCTTAGCGGCAGAATAGAAAACAAGATCAATTGTGCATTTCAACTGAAAAGACAAGAGGGGTCTCACAAAAAAAGAAAAAAAAAATAGCTGGATATTGTATGACCAGTGCTGAGACTACACAGTAAAAGATGCAACAGCAATTTGTGTCAATGTGGTTAAGCTAGATTTAAATTAACTCTGATCTCAATGGCAGTGTAGCTGCAGCAATGTGAACTTCCAACAGGTTAAACGCATTAAATGGATTCATTTGCCCATGATTTGCACCTTTCACTGAACTCCAGAGAGCCACTGCAACTATTTGTTCCCCAAGCAAGTTTATTCCAAGCAGAACTCCATGTTTCTGGAAATGCTGCTGTCACATCTGGACTGTGACATTTTTTGCCTCTGTTCAAGTGGTATAAACCATCCGGAAAACTAATCTACCCGGTTTGCTGAGGAATCCCCATTTGTTAAAGCACCATTCCAGAGCGTGGCCCACTATGACCTTCAGTTATGAATGTTCCCACAGAGTCTCAGGTAGTCAGCAACAACAGAACAGTTTCAGATGACTCTAATTTATTCCAAACCCAGTCGGGCTCCTGCCAGTCCCAAAGTCACAGGAGTGCAAATGCAGATTCAAGCCACATTTTTCTCACTTTTCCTTGCAGTCCAGGCAGATAAAAGGCTTATCCAGCAAATGTGTAGCTGCAGGATAACTTGGAGAAGTCTTTACTTAAATGATTAAGAAACTGGATTTAAAATTAAAAGGAAAACATTTTATAGCTAGAATGTGGTAGCTGAGAACAGAAATCTGAAAGTCTAGGAATAGCTAAGACTTGACAGCAACTTTAAATGTACCCTTTGTCCTTTGTTTATTTTTCCTATTACTGAAGGAAGAATCATTTCTCAGGAAACAAAATACACTTATTTATAACACAGTATGTAATCAGTTCAATCTATCCCCTACCCATAGCAACAACAAAACTTCTACTCAGAACACTGAACAGGAATACATTAAAAATATGACATGAGCCCTTCAGAGGTTTTCAATTATTAGTTTTCTTGCATCGCACAAAGGTACAAGCTGTCACTGTATAGTGGCTTTTTAAAATGCAGAGTGTGAAACAGATGTATTTCTTCCACATACAGCCTTCGAGTAGAACCACTGCAAAATTTAAACTCTCCTTTTTAACCTCCTTGCTTTTTTAATAGTTCCTGACTACTACTTAATCTAGCAATCAAAATAAAAAATAGTTTGCATAGATGGAAAATATAACAATGAAAAGCAGCAGACTCCACAGGGCAGGATATGAACCTTTGCAATGCTTCATTTCTTTTCCAGGCTATGCCATTAGCTCCCTGTGTTGCCACAAGCAGGTCATTCTGTTTGGCGACTGCTGGTTCCCTGCTATGCAAATAGCAACAGCACCACTTCCCCATGTTTTAAAATCTGAGGAAAAAATTTGGATTTACTTGTTAAAAACATTGATTCCTAAATTCGAGACTGAAATCCATAAGAATACTTCTACTGAAAGATAACCCACCATAATAAATATCACAGCTAATAAGAATTTAAATGTGGATAATTATGTACAATTTATTTTGATCAGCACTTCTCCTTGAGTGCTGATAAAATACTTATACTACATAAGTTTATTTAAAGTTAACAGTAAAACCAAAGGAACTCATCATCTAAACTTGCTCCTGTTGTTGAAAGCTACATGTCCTTGCAATTCTGCTAGTGTGGTAACACATTCTAGAAATTGCCTGTTAATATATTGTGCTGGTGATCTTAACCCTGCACATTACTACTTACTAAGGTCTTTGGACAAGGGGGAATAATATAAAAATGAAAAAAAACCTACAGCCTTTAACAGAGTCAGATACCAGGTTATCATACAGAGAGCCTCGAGATTCCCACTATGTCTTTCAAGTTGAACAGATGGAGATGTCCTTAACCACAGTGACTGAGAACACTCTACTTCTGCTCACTTCCACAGGAGTTCATACCTCCAGCATCAGAGTGTGAAACACTCCAGCTCATCATATGGTGTTTTTCAAATAAAATTTTCCAGAGATTGCATAGAAAGGAATTTATCTTGTACTTTCATAGTCAGCCACTCCTGGGAGTATGGTACAGGACATGTACCTTGTTTAAAACTCATGAGCTGTATTTTACAACTGTCGCTTTGCAAGTAGCCTAACAAGCAATTCAGTGTCAAAGAAGTTTAAAAAATTGTATGATAACAGTAGACTACTTAAAAGAATTAGCTCTTTCCAAAACTGTTACAACAGCAAACAGCAAAAATTTGAACAGTTCAAAACATTTTGTAAAATAATAGTAAATGTGCTTCAGGAAAATTCAGTAGAAATTGGTGTAAAACCAGAAGTACTATGTTGATATGCTTTCAGCCATATGTTATGTTGTTTTATTTTTCAGCACGTCATCAACAGTTCTCTTTTGATATGATCAAAGAACCATACACATTCACTCAAATAAGGTATAAAGAAATCTGTGCTTCTATTTTTCTTTAGTTTTCAGTCCTTCATTTTTGTCTGTTCTTTAAACAAGAAACCTTGAGTGTTCTTGTGGCTAAGATGTGTATCAATTAAAAGTTAACTATTTACTGTGGGAAAGCTAAAAACTTCAGAACCTTTCAGATGTGGGTATCAGTGGTAGAAATCTGATTGCACTCCAGGGAGATACTCTCAGCTATCACAAAAACACTAAGACTTAGTGCTCTAGTGATTAGTGCAGAAAAAATATATACACAGATAACTGGATTGAATGTAAGCAACTAATTTTGTCCTAGGGAACTGAGCCTGTAACATACATATTCTGAGCTTTCGTTAGTGGCTAGTGGTACACATTATTGTACAGGCCTGTGCTCTTCTGCTACAGGGCTGGGCTACACAATAGTACCTCAAGATGAAAGGAGCTTTCATTTTTTACAGGACTTGCAGCAATAATGTAAAAGCTCCTAGCCTCCACAAATGCCAAAGATATTTTGATACAATAAACATACAGCCAGCAGACATGCTGTACCAACTTTTTCCTGATCCTGTCAACTCTCATCAGATTGGAAAACTTTTTAGGGATGCTTACTAGTGGTGATACTCTCATTACAGCCGATTTGCCCCGGAACACCTCAACCTTCTGTTCAGGAAGAAGGAATAGCCTCATAGAGATAACTTCCACATTTTGCATGCTAAGCTCTGAAAAATCATGACTTGAGCCAGAAGGTTATCTACTTGAGTTAAAAATAATTATGATTTTTTTTTTGGCCTTTGTTTGAATGAATACTTTAGGTTCTTTTCAGATGCCCTGTGAACTTAGTCCTTAAGAGGCTGCATGTAAACTTCTTCTCTGCAACTAGAAAATCAAAGCTTAATCTGTAAAAAAAACCGCAGACACTTTAGCAGATACACAGCTCTGGATCCATTCCCTAGTCTCCAGCAAGTGGAGAAGGTTAGAGGAAGGGAGCATGAGTCTCCCTACTTTTAGCTATACATAACACAGTTCAGAACTCTTCCAAAGTACTACCAGAGCTGGATTTGTACTGTGTTCCCTTATATGTCTAGTTCTGGCTTGGCAAAGTGGCTGTTTCTGTGCTTATAGTAGGGATGTATTTTTATCATAAAAATGTTCACAACAGCCAATATAACAAAGCAGCCTAAAATAAGCTAGTGGGAAATGGCCCAAATGTCCTGAATATTGCTCTTCTTGGTAATTTATAGCTCCAGTTACTTTAGAAACTGTCAAGTTTAGGTGGAGAGTGCATGACAGATTGTCTAGATCTGCTATTACAGAGGTACTGTTCGGTGCATCTGGGAAAAAACTGTGAGCAAACTGGGAGTGTGTATACCACAGCCAGAGCAACCTGGGGACCAGAGGCACCTCCTTGCTTTAGCTTGTGCCAGTGCTGTTTATTGCAAGTGTAGACTTGGTGGCTAATGAGTGAGCAAGATACAAGGTGTGGCTGCCTAAAATCAGGATCCACAAAAAAGTCTGTACAGGACATTAAATCTTTTCGTTGATCTTTAGTAAATTTGACCCTGGCACAGACTTTTTAAAGATGAAGTTGGGAGTTTCATGACAAACAAGACTCAGAGCTGAAAGTATAATAAAAATGCCAAGTACTGCAGAATTGGTGCTAAAACTGTAAGCACTGACAGTGTCACGCTGAAGTCCTCCCTTCACGTAGGTGAGAATTTTATTGAGGACCTGACAGGATAAGGACTTCATGCTATGTTTTTACAGGCAGTATAAAACTACCTAAGTCTTGACCATATCTACACATTTCAGTCTCTCTACTAGAGCTCTGGTAACTTCTTAGTGATACTGTTTTTAAACTGGCACCACTGTTTCAATACAGGTTGCTTAAATGCTGAAGACCAAGCACACCTACATGCGTTTAAACTTTCACATCCAGACACTGAAATGACCATTTTCTTTAACCAAAAAAAAAAAAAAAAAACCAAACCCAAAAAAACCCAAAACCAAAACATTTTAGGGAAAAAAAAAACAAAACACAAACGAACAAAAAAAAAAACATCGAGGGTACAGCGAAAAACAATAATAAATGGGATCTAATATATAGTTTCTAATAAGAACACAGAAGTTAACCCAAGGATCTTGGCCATCTTCCAGTCCTAATAATTGCATTTTCACCCTCTAAATTCCCTCTGTAATTTCATATAGGTAGAGCATTCTTCAATTCCTGTCCTAAGCTGTTGTGTAGATTTGCTATTCATTAATGAGCAATGTCATTTTCCAGTCAGGCAAATCTGAAGTCATACATAAACTATTTGGGTCTTATCAAATTTACTATTAAGAAAATGCCCTAACTCCAGTTTACTCATAGGTAACTTCTCAGGCAGTTTTGCTGGTAAAAAGATTAATGGCTCTCCAAAGTTGTTGTACTTCTCTTCTGGTGAAATAGCCAAGATTTTAATATTACAATACATAGCAGTAGCATCTTTGAAAGCTATACTTTGACAAACCCTGACAGTCAGTTATACATTTTCTTTTGTGGTCACCTAAATAAGGTCCCTTCTTTTATTCAAAATCAGGACATGTATGTATAAAATGTGTATCAGTAATCCTCAGCAACATGTGTATCTACCAACGCAAAATGAGAACAGCTTTTCCTGAATTTTACTCTGTCATTTGAGTACATTTTTTTCTGATGCTCAATCTTTACTGAGTACATTACCGACTTCTTCAGGGAGCAGAAAATGTTTTTTAAGTAAACATGAAATGATTTGATAAATGAAAACATTCAAATGAGATTACTATTGGAAAAAAACCAACAAAACAACAAACTAAAACCAACCAACCAAACAAACTCCTAACCGATATTCTATGGTTTAGTATAATAATAAAACCCTTTATCCCAAAAGACTGAAACAAATTTTTATTTATTGTGGCTATACTGTGCATTTCTTAAAAAACTAAATTGTCATATCAAATGTAAATAGCATATTCCCAAAAGCTAATCAGAAAGAAGTAGAAATCACCTACAGCATACTGAGTGATTGATATTTTAATGTGATAATTAAAAGAAGCAGCACCTTTCCTGTAAAAATACTCCTGTATCAGAGACATTCAGGGGTCTACACTTCACCTATTCAATAGGAATCAAAGCAACCCACAGTGCAAAGGAATCACTCACCTTTTGAATATTGACCTGTGATAGTAAATTTCACACCACTGCTTGGAATGGTGCTGGGTAAAACACCAGAGAATTGTTTTTACCTAAAAAACCCTAAACACTCCTTGCTACTTATTACCTTCTATTGTTTTACATTACACCTTGGAATGTTACAGCTATGCAGAGATCTGTTTTTATGGAGATAAACCCCCAAATACCTACTTTAATGTAAAAGCCTTACATTTCAGCTTTAAAACAGCTATTACGAGCCTGCTACTATATGCCATATACACTATTCAGTAATGCCTGTTGAATACAATAGGTTCCTTATAATTAATTTGAGACTGCTCCGTAAGTCAAAAACGCAGCATATATTTCTACGTAATAGAGCACTGTATGTTTTAGCCTTGCTTTGAGAGAAATAAATATGAGCTACAAGAGTATGAGACAGACACAGTAGCATTTGGAAAGTTTAAATTACTAAACAGAAAGTTATCAGTGTTTAGGTAATTAAAAGTACCTGAGAAAACTGAGAGATCTCTTGCCCCAAACATAGAAATCTAAGTCTACCACTACTTTTAGATGGACCATTTTAAATCAGGAGATCTGATCTCAAAAAGGTTAAGAGATTTACCTAAATAATAAATAATATAATAATACCTAATAATCTCGTAAAAGTCCAGCAAGGTATTTAAGCATGAGCTTAATTTTAATCTAGTGACTATCTCCACTGAATTAATAGCACAAATCATGGACTTGACCTAAGCAAATGCTTAAAGCATTTTATTGACTTAGTCGCAACTATTAGATCAGTCTTTCTCAGGGCTGCTTCTCAGACACTGCCAGATTTGTAGCTTGTGCGAGATTAAAACAAGTGTTGATGTCAGGGAAACACCTGCAATTCTGTAAAAGCCACAGGGCATATGAATTGCATGCTTTTGCAGGGCTTCCTGGATTTACGTGTACTAAGCTTGAATTCTCTTCCTGAAATAAATAATTTACAGATTCCACAACCTTGTACAATATTAATTACAGCACATTTCTCTACCACACTTCTCTAGCAAAAGTGAAAATAAATAGTCCAAAGCAAAGCAGTGAGTGGTGGAGCTGGTAACACAACTCTAATACCCATTCACCTGCTCTGTACTTTGATATATGATTTAAAGATCTAGACACTCTGTCTGACAAATCAGACTTTGGGCTGAGGTTATTGCATTTAAGTTAATCAATCCTAGGTGGCAGAGCTGTAAAATTCTTTTTTATCCTTTTTGAGTCTTTAGTTTCCAGGGAGGTGAACACTTCTTTTTGATTTAGAAACATACTCAGTGTAAATTTATAGCTAAAAAATTCCCTAAAGTGAAAGAATGGTTTAGAGACAGTGTGTGAGTACAAACTCCTCCCTCCCAGACTCACAGACCCCACCCACATCTCATTTAAAGGAGAGGGTCTTTCTTTATCCAAGTATGCCCCTTCTTTTCTGTTACCAAAACTGCATGTCTGTCCTCATCTCTGCCTGCCCAAGATGTTGTGCTGTGTTGTCATGAGTACCTACATTCTTTTCAGTACACAAGTTCTGAGCTCTGGCACTTTATAATATGAAAAAGCAGTTATGAATTAATTGGCACCACAGTACTTGACCTCTTAACTAGATTGTGGTCAGTAATTTGAGGGTTATCATTAGCAGCCCCTATAAAACTGGTACAATAGATCTGTGAACATTGTTCAGAGCAATAATCTTCCTGCAATTGTGTTCACTGTTGTTCTTTAACTGTATGCAAAAAAAAAAGTATCAATTCAATTAAATGCATCTAGTATTTATCTCTCCTTTGCTATCTCATATTAAGAAATTACAGAGCACTGTTTATAATATCTGTTTGCTAAAGACAATAGTAAAAGGTTGGTGTAGAAAAGCACATTTTAGGTGGTGTTGATATAGCACCTTTTAACAAAAATATCCATGACATTTGGTAGGTATAAAGCTTTTAAAAACTCTGTTTTTTGCTAGGCTACTGTATGAAGAGTCTTAAATCTTCCTCCAGTTAAGGTTAATTTATTGTTTGTAATAGTGCATACGCCTTAACTATGTAAAGAGCATTTCCCACAGATTAGTTAATAAGATGCAGCACAGAGAAAGGGCCAATGAATCTGTTTGTTACAGTCTACTTAGTGAAACTATGACTACAATACTCAAGTGCTGAAGTCAGTGAAAAGACACCAGCACAACACAATCCAAGGAAAATGCAAGCTGATACAGCACAAAAGATTCTTTGTTTAAGCACAGCAGAAATTTCCAGCAACTATCTGTACAAAATGCACGATAGCAGAGAATGTAATTAAATCACAAAACAAGCCCAAACTAGAAGAGAATCATTATAAACCAGGACAAGGACACTTTGTTTTTAAGTGCACACAATGAATTTTAAAGATCTTTCTTCAGAAGGGGCAATAAAGTATTATGGAGGAGTGACGCATTTGATGGATGGGTGGGTTCTGAAAAAACACATTATCAATTACTTCTTCGTGTTTGGCTCTGGTCCAGTAATTTTTATTTGAACTGGCCACATGCTAGCACGGCTTTGATTGCAGGAAGTGACTGACTGCTGTTAAAGGGGGTACTGTTCATTTGCTATCTTCAGCTTTATTCCTCCTTTTTCTCATAGTGACTCTGTTATGGCAGGCACTGTTTTAATACTTAAAAAAAAAAAAGGTTTATTTAGTAAACTACTCTTTGTTTTGTTTTCATACAGCTCACATCAAGTTCAACTCAATGTTATCTTCCAGGTTGTTCAGAAAACAAGCAATTTGGTTGCTCCTTAAGTTTATTTCCCAGTCAGTTTGACCCTGTGTGCTGTATCTAGTCTCCCTTTTATACCAGTGTTCATTCAAAGCAGCATCATTAAACCTCATGGAGTCACTTCAGCTACAAGCAATTAGGGAGCAAATAACCAGTCACTGTTCCCTTAAGTAAACTTTACAAAGGTTGGTGAGATTGCCTCATCAAAAGGATTAGTTATCAGGAACCAAATCTCACTGTTTACCTTTGAGACAGGTGTAGGTTAAAGGACTGGCTGATACCTGGAATACCTGGAGTGAGGATCACTGTATGCATACGTAGTCACAAAGACAGAAACAGTCCTTCAAATAACAGTCATTTCCTCTTTACTTTCTTTAACTGTGTGTTGTGAAAGTCCATATGCCAGCATCCAGTGAAGAGAACTTCATTCTTTGTATCCAGTTTTCATGGAGACCAGGCTGTGACCCCTACTATAAGTCATACCTATAGCACAGGACAGTCTTACCACTTCCAAAATCCATTTTGTTCCATTCCAGGAGACTCACAGTAGCTCTGCATCCAATGGAAGGTACTCTGGTCTGCCAGTGGGGCTCCTCTCTAGTATCAGGGGCAGGAACAGAAAAATGTGTCAAGGACAAGAAAAGCAAGGCTGCCCCATGACGATGTAACTCACGCTAGCAGAGCATGAAGTCTCAACTCTCCAGACCCAGGTGAACAGGGATAACAGAAAGGTAACCTCACATGCTGCTTTGACACATCTGATGTCTTGGCGCTACTTTTCACATCACCTCAAAATATGCATATGATTCACAAAAGCCTAATGTTGACCATTTTCTGAAGAAAGCATTGATGACTCTATAGATGTCATGTACATATATAGGGTCACTGTACATCTATCCATTAAACACAGAAACAGAATGCATTTAGGGGTTCTCAAAATCCATTTACTGTTTAAAAGTTTCAGTGCTGAATACACTAACAATACAAAACTTCCTGGACTCCCATAAGACAGCAGAAGTTTACAATGCAACTAACAAATTTACTTGAAGCACATAATCTTGAGTATTTCCATTCTGGAAAGGAATTATTCTTCCCATTCCTTAGAAAGGAAATGTGTATTTAGAAAACAGCCCTAGCTGTTCATCGGGTGGAAATACATTGCTGTCAAATAAGCGTTTTCCATTGTTTTAGAAGAATGTATCTACAGCAGTTATTTTTTTAAATCACTCTCTGCTAATCACAATCTTTTCATGTAGTAATTCCATAGTTACTAAAAAAAGGTGTGTATGTCTTACTCATGAATGTTGCTCTTAAGAAAGAGTGTAAAGAAAATAAAACTGTTTCACAATACACAGTATCTAAACTCCTGATTCCCGTGTATGCTGAGTCTGCACTATGACAGCGTTGCAAGTCAATTTCAATATATAATTGAAGATTATGAAGATTATTATTATGAAATGAGACTTTGGCAATGTTAAAGAAGAATGTAAAGACTTCATTGAAAAAAAGTTTGGAACATTCAAAACTCTTGCTTTATAAGAGAGCTACCTATAAATTGACTTACAGATCATCATATTATACTTAGTATCATAAATTCTCCTAATGTGCTTACTAGCTACAACATATCCCTGAGGTCACTAATGACTAATTTGGAAAGTTGTACGTAGGGAGTGTTTTAAAAACCTACTGAGACAGGTTCACTTGATAGCACCTGTAAAACATGAGAAAATAAACAGTGTCATGCTGTTACATTCTTCTACCAGTAAAACCTGGCTTAACACCATAATTAAAAGTTTAAGCAGAGAGAACTTGATGCCAATTCAACTGAAAACCTCACTGAGTTTATCTTTCTGAAGGATAAGAAGTGCATTTGTCACACAGTACACTTAAATATGAGTACTGGTGTAAGATTGAGGAGTTTTTAAATTATTATTAGTTTAACACTTCATTTTTGCAAGTGAGTGCATGTGCGGAGCACACAGCTGACAAAGCGTGGTGACCTAGTAACTTGGTCCCAAAATAAACTGTAATAAGTTGCAGTGCTGGGCACAACTCTCTTGGTCCTCAGCTACAGTCATTCCAAACAGGAAATCTGTGGGGTTAAATATAAAATGGCCTCAGGATTGGACCCTTTATTAAAGGTCCTCTGGCACTGATAAATCTCTGTATTAAGGTTATGACTTGACTGAAGAAAAAAAAAAAAATAAAAAAAAAATCACCAGAGTCCAGAAGTGGTTTAGAAAATCTCAGCTGGAAGAGTTTCTTCTTCACCTATCCTGTAAAATACATACATAAGCACACATTGTTCTGTTCATTTCCGACCTTAGACTTTGAATATAAACAAATGCAGATTAGTTATGAATTAGTAGGACTGAAATAACCACTTGCTTTTCTTGGTAACATGAGAAAAAGAATGATGTTTTGCAATCCCTAGCTCATCTGTGATATTTCATACGGGTTTTTTTACACCAGTCAAAACTCAGCACACTTACTGCACATATAAAACTGCCTAAATATTTCTTGCAGTCGATTCACTTATGAGAAATCTTTAGCAAGATCTGTAAAACATTTAAAAGCTACCTTCTCCACTTGGTAGATAATAGTACAAGTTATATAACCTACCATAAAAGATTTTTCATAAAAGAAGGAAAAAACAAGAAACTTTAAATACAAAACAGCCTATATTTAAAGACCCATCAAGGCTGTGTCAGAAGTGACAGAAGACAGGAAAATAGAATGACAATGACATTCTGATCTTAATTCACATCATTTAAAAGTGACAAGTTATAGCACACTTTCTCCTAAACTTCTGGGTTTTATGGATCTTGCCAGAATGCTGCAAAACTGTGCACACAAATTCACTGAAGACTAACGGGAAGCAAGAGTGAACAGTGCTTCAGCTTCAATGAATAAATTGTCCTTCAAATGATGAAGGCAGCCTGCTTTGACCAAAAAACTGATTGCTTTTTGCCTTCCAAGGTGTTGAATACGTTTCTCTTTGGAGCTATGTACCTCATGCCAAACTCAGGCAAGGCAAAGAGGAATAAAGAACCCTGTTGTTATTTTTAGAAATCAATTTCTTCAGATTTAGTGTCTAGTTTATAACCAGACTCATCCTTCTACAGGTTGGGGATTCCATGGTAAAATCCACTGAGTGGTGTTTTCGTAATTAGGCAGGTGGTTTATCTTCAGATCTTGAAACAATATTTAAAGGTCTAAATCCCACTGGAACACTGATTAAGAACTTGGCAAAAAGAAAATTCCAGCAGAAACAAAATATGCAAGTGAGATGAAGGCTGAGTACTGCATACTCAACATGCAGACATTTTTGATGGTATAAAAGCAGAAGGTGAGAAGGACATGTTTTGGTGAACCTCCCACACATCATTTTAGGCAAAAAATTGTTTCAAAAGGATTCAGCATCAGTTGCCACAACTGTCTCCAGATGCTAGTGGTTACTGCACTCACCATAGAGAAAGCAGATTTTGGTTACAAACTCTGTTTCACCAAGAGAGATTTTCATCCCACACCTATGCAGCTCTGTGCCTAGGCAGTACAGAAGATGTATATCATTACTACCTTCAGTACCACTGCTGCTCTTCAGTCCTGAGCTCTTGACTACAATACCAATCCTCAGAGGTCATGTAAGCAAGGCAAAAGTCTCTGTGGCAAAAACTCAGAGGCATGTCCCATCAAGGCCTCAAGGTGCTCAGCAGCTGCAAGCCTTTGCCAGAGATCTGCAGGCAGCAGAAAGAATTTATGACCAAAAATCTTAAGTATATCTAATTGAGCCACCATCGTCAGGGCATTAATTCCCGAGTGCAAGTTCCGGGACTGTAGATTCAGAATACAGGCATCAAAAATGATGTGACTAAACCGCCATCTATTCTGCATGCAGGTTTACACTGCAGCTCATCAGGAATACAAACTGCTTGAAGGCAAATCTAAGCATGACAGGCACAGAGAAAAAAACCACACAGCCTGAGCCTATCTCTCCCGTGTGCGTCACTGCGCGGCACTGTCTGCGGTGGGGCTTTCCAGAAGAGTTGTTGTGGGGTCTTTTTAGGACACAGGACCACTAGGTGCAGATGCCTATTTAAAGGCAGCCTTCCCGTCGCAGGTAGCCAGTGGCGGTGGGGTAGCGGTGCAGCAGGCATGAGGCGTGCCGGCCTGGGAAGACCCTCCGGAGACTGCTCCTCAGCCTACAGATCACAGAGGCGGCGGCTGTCGTCGCCTGCCCCTTCCCTTCCAGGAGTAATTCCAAGGAACGTTTACCGCCCCTTCAGAAACAGGGCCCTTTGCACCCAGCCGCCCTCTGCGAGCCCGGTGCCCGCAGAAAACGCCCGGTCAAATGCCAGCGTACCTATACAGTACATCACGTAAAGGTCAAGCCTTTATACCTTGCTCTGGCGAGCAGCTCACACCCTCTCCCCGCAACCGCTTCCCGCAGCAAGCGCTGCGTCCCCGTAAGCAAAACCAGCATGGAAAAAAGCCCTCACGTCGCGTCGCATTAAACGGCTATAACGCGGCACGGCTCCCCTGCCCGGGCCACGCCGCGGGGCGCAGGGCACGGCAGGGCCACGGCGGCGCAAGAGACTTCAAAGGGTCGCGGGCTACCCTCGCTTCGGCGCCTTCCTGGTGCATGGCCGGCTGCGAAGGGAGGCCTGCATCGGCTCCTTCCGCCCGTGACGGCCCGGCCCGGCGAGCTGACGCGAGGCGAGGCGACAGGACACCTGCCTCCTTAAGCAGACATTGCCCCCTCACTGGCGCGCGCGGCCGGCAGTGGCCGCGGGCGGGTAGCAAGGCAGGGCAGGGCGCCCCCCACCGTCCCCCCCTCCCTCCGCGCCACCGCCCCGCCCGGAGGAGGCGGCGGGAGCAGCAGCCACGGCGGCAGCGACAGCCGACACCGTCCCACGTTACTTTGATTGACGGCTGAACAAATGTTTCCCCTGTTCGAACGCCGGCGCCGCGGAACGCCAGCGATCTCGAGGCTCCTCCTCGGGCGGCCGGCGAACGAGAGCAGCGAGGCAGGAGAAGCCGCTTGGTTGGCTGCGGGCCCGCGAGGCGTCAGGCCCCCACGTGGGGGCCGAGCCGGCACCGCCCTCCCCTCTCTGCCTCCACCCGGGCCTGCAAGCCCATTTGTCAGCGGAGAAATGATGGGCATTAATACAGAACGGCGATTAGTGTGCGCCCGCCGCCTATTGGTCGCCGGCGACGCCCTCCATGGGCGGAGCGGCAGAGGGGAGCGGAAGGGAGGGGGTTTGGGGAGGCACCGCGGTGGTCGCCGGGAGTTGAAGTCCCGTACTCGGCAGCGGGAGGGTGGGGCGGAGAGCGGTGCCGCTGGCAGGACTGCGGTTCCCAGGGTGCCCCGCGGCGGCGGCAGCCCTTCCGGCGGCCTGAATATGTATCAGAATGTTAATGAAGAGCCGCGGCTAAATTTGGTCAAAGGAGTCACCGCGCCGCAGCCGGCTGTGCGAGCGGCGCGGGGCGGCGGCGGGTAGGGCCCGGGCGGACCGGACCGGACCGGACCGGACCGGACCGGGCAGCGCCGGACACGGCAGAGCTGCAGCGTACCGGACCGAAGCGGACCGAGCACAGGGCTCCGTCCTGCGTGGCGCTGCCGCTGCTGCCGCCGCCACTTACCGGAGTTTCGAAAGGCGAGGAGGGGAACGAGAAAAAAAAGACATTAATAAAGCAGCCCGGAGCGTATCTTCATCTTTCCCGCTCGCTTTTTTTTTTTTTCTTTTTTTTTTTTTTTTTTTTAATTAAACCAACAAACAAAAAACGACAACACAAAGAACGAGAAAAGAGCGGCCCGACAGCGCTAGGGGAGATGCGGTCCGGCCGGTAGCAGCGAGGAGCAGCCCGCCACACAAAAGCGCACCGCACCGCACCTCCGGGCAGCCGCCCGCCCGAGCCGCCCTTCCCCGCCGGGGCGGGAGCTCCGCCCGGCGCCGGGGGAGCCGCCGGCAGCAATAAAAGTTTGCAGAACGGGAGAAAACTGCCGGTGGGGATCTCCGCCGGAGCGCACACAGGCGCCGGCGGAGGGGCTTTCCCCTCCCTCCTCCTCCTCCTCCTCCTTCTTCTCCTCCTGCTCCTCCCGCTCCTCCTGCTCCTCCTCGCCCACCACCGCACGGGGCTCGCCGCCCGCCAGAGCCCGCGGAGCGGCGGCGCTCGGGAGAGCCGGTCGGCACCACCAGCTGACCGCCCCCGGGGGATGTGGCAGCGGCCCCTGCACGCCGCGGACGCCGCCGTCGCCGCCGCGCCCCGCTGCTGTCGGCGGTGCCCCGCCAGCTCCGGGGCGGCAGGGCCGGGGCGTCCCTGCCCGCCACCGCCGCGCCTGCAGCGCTGATCCCTGCCGCTCCGGCCGCCAGCGCCCCGAGAAGCGGCGTGGATGATCCGTGACCTGAGCAAGATGTACCCGCAGACCCGGCACCCGGTGAGTGGTGGTGGCGGCGGCCGCTCGGGCAGCGCTCCAGCGCGGGCACCGCGGAGTTGTAGCCATTTTCTTATTGTTGTCCGCCTCGCCGCCGCCGCCTCGGACCGGGGTTGACTCGTCTGTGTTGCCCCCACTCGGCGGTCCCAGCGGACGCGGCGCCCGCCCCTCGTCCCGCAGCTGCTGCCGGTGCGGTGGTTCCGGGCGGGCGATGCCTCCTCCCTCGCAGGCCGTGCTCCGCCGGCAGCCCCGTCGGGGCAGTAGCCTGGGGCGGTTTGGTAGTCGCCTCGCCGGCCCGAGGCTGGAGGGCGGGCGGGGACCCAAGGGAAGCGGCGCCTCCGAGGAGCCGGTTTCAGCGGCGGGCGGCGACCGGGCTGGGGGAGCCACGGGCGGGCGAGAGGAGGCGATTAAAAGACCCGCTCTTGCTTGCTTGCAGGCTCCTCACCAGCCAGCGCAGCCCTTTAAATTCACCATTTCCGAGTCCTGCGATCGGATTAAGGAGGAGTTTCAGTTCTTGCAGGCTCAGTACCACAGGTAATGCAGCCTACTTTCCCCGAGCCCCGCGCGGGATCTCCGTTCGCCACGGCGCTGGGACCCCCGGGTGGATCCCGGGCGCGGAGTGGACCCATCTGAGCCGGTCGCCGCTCCCAAAGCTCCTCCGCATCCCGCCGCCGGCCCTGGCTCCCGGGACGGGGGGCTTGCGAGGGCGTCGAGCGGAGTGGGGCGAGCGGATTTTCTTGATATCCCCACGCTTCAGTTTGTTATGTTTTGGTGGGGTTTTTTTGTTTGGCTTTTTTTGTTTGTTTTTTTTTTTTTTTTTTTTTTTCTGTTTTGTTTAGGGGTTTGGGATTTTTGTGGCAGGGAGGGGGTGGTGTTGGGGGTTGATGGAAAAATGTGTGGATGTCTGGGCTCTTCCTCCCCACTTTCCTTCAAAATGCCGCTCAGGATGCGCATCTTTTCTTGTCTCGGCCCCCTCGCGCCTTTCATTGACATGTCAAGTGCTGATAACCTGGAAGTGAGGCGACGAGTTATTTCATTATCCTTAGGTGGAAGAGTCCTGTGTCCTCAAAGTGACAAGTGACTTCTGGCAGGATTGCTTAGCCGGCTTCTGAAAACAAGCAAACAAAAAAAACCCAACAGCGGAGGTGTTCGTGTTTACCGCGGTATTGGTATTCCATAAATTGCCTGCCGTGTTTTCCTTGCAGTTCTGTCTTCAAAAAAAAAAAAAAAATCCATCAACTTTTTGCTCCTTGAAGTGATGATACGTGTTTGATTCCTCTGGGGGTTGGGTGAAAGCAAGAGGTGTCTATAAAACTCTTTCCAATAAAAACTCCAAACCCCAAATTATGGATTTGTAAGTGGCTTCTCAAGCTTAAGTGTTGTAGGTGTGAACCCCTATGTGCTTCTTCTGTGAACTAGTGCTGGCTTTTTTTAGTTGGAGAAAAATGGTCTCCTGTGTACTGTATGCAGTTTCCTTAGATGAAGATGAGAGTATTGCACAGTGTCTCTTGAAAGAGGAAAAGTACAGACCCCACCCTGAACTCCCATGCAAGAGCTGGAATGCATATTTCTATTTGTGTGTTGGAGAAATGCTTGAAAAGGGGAGTAACCTGCGTTCAGAAGAATGTTGGGTTTGTGTTATGAAGTACCCATGCTTTTTCTTTTTATGTCTTGAACAGTTTAAAGCTAGAATGTGAAAAACTGGCCAGTGAGAAGACAGAGATGCAGCGACATTATGTCATGGTAAGCAAGCTGCATAACAAATTCAAAATGTCTATTAGCTTGGTATACTGAGACCGAAATACGTTCAGATTGCTGGAGGCAAACAGAAAGATTATAGTAGCGCTGCTGTTGTTAAGGTTGCATCAGTGCTTCCATTATAAATTCTTAGTTTCAGGGCTTTTTAATTTGTTTGTTGTGGTTAGTTTCTGTGCGAAACCTGCTTCAGACTTTCTCAGCAGCTGGGGATGTTTCTTCCGAATGCTAGCAGATAACTTGTCAGCCCTTCAAAGCTGTGACCAACTTTTGTAGTGTACCTGGGGACGATGTTTTACTTTTTCTGACTTCTCCCAAGGATCATATCTCTGTAAATCGGTTTGGGATAATATTTTTTCCTGTGAAGGGAGTAAGCCAAAATTGCACTTGTACGGATACAAACCCAAAGCCTACTTCTTAGAAAAACTGTTGTACCTGGGCAGCCGGTTCATTGTTTCCCTGAATTCAGAATGGCAGGGATCTCATCTGTGAGAGGGATTTCCTCAATGGTTGTGGTCTGCCTGGTTAAATTATGTGCATAGGAAGGTATCTCTAAATACATGATTGGACGATGGATCATGATAACTCCAGAGGCGCTCTTGCTGTCTGTTCTCCTGTACGTCTATGACGGATTAGCCATTTTCCACGTGTACACGTTGAATGACACTCTTTGTATTCACAGAAAGAGTAAATAACCTTGAAAAATTCTTAACCAAGAGTGCAGGCAAATGTTAAGGCTCAGAGTTGTCTTTTTGATCCCTGATATACCTAAGTCTTGGGGGTTGCTTGGTGGTAACATTGCATACTGAACAGAAGAGTTCCGTGTGATACTCGAGCACAGTAGGGTGTAGTTAGATTGGTGTATCTGCTTTGGCTCTGATTTTACATGCTCTTATTTTTTTGCAGCTTTGCTATTTAATTGAAGAGTTTTGTGTGTTTCATTTAAAATATTGAATAACCGGTCTGTTAGACTTTGCTGATTTAAATGTGTGTCTGGCTTCAAGCATTTCGGGTGTTTTTTTGGCATCTTTTATGTGTGCTAGGGAGTAAAATCTTGAGCGTTTTCTGTGTGGCCTTTTTTTCTGCTTCTAATCCTTAATGCTAGTTGTGATTACTTTTTGTGATTTTTTTGTTGTCTGGGTGGGATTTTCCCTTGTTTTATGGCCGTTTTTTGCCATGACACTATGTAGATAAAGCAAAAAAAAAAAAAAAAAGATATGTTGCTGTGAAATGCTTTTTTGAATTCCAGGAGCTTTTCAAGGCCAGTAAATGTTTGTAAGTCTGTATGTCCTTGTACAGATGATCTTTGATTCAAAGTGATTTTTCACATAGTTTTAACAATTGCAAGGTCTAATAGAGTCATGTTCTTCTTTCTCAGTATTACGAGATGTCGTATGGACTGAATATAGAGATGCATAAACAGGTAGGTAAATAGTTTTTGTGTAAGAATGCTCTGTATAATTCCCCCATCAATCTTTAAAGATGTGTGTATTCTGTGTGACGCGCTTTAATTGCATGTTTGAGTGCACTGGATATTTTTTTGTACTTAACCTGGCCCTGAAGCCTCAGCCTTGTGTGTGGCATACAGGCTTTACATAGGGTTATGGTCTTGGTTGCCAGCTATATGTTACTTGGTTGACTTTCCACACACATTCTCCACACCTGCAAGTGGTCCTATACTGCATGGGGAGGGTGTATATGTGTAGGGATGGGTATGTAGGTTGTGCCCTCAGACCTGTCTGACCTCAAACTTTTGGGGTTTACTTTTTGGGATGATAGTAACATGGTGAAGGCATATTAGGTGTTGAAGGATTTGTATTTGTGTATAGGAAAGACTGTTCTCTTTGGTGAACCTGGGCTATTTTCAAGCTGGAGCTACAAAAACAATTGATGCACAGCTGAGTTTTTTATTTTGCTCAGGCTGCTACTTGGACCTTTGTCCAAAACCAGTGTCTTGTCATCTCAAACACGAAAGAGTAAGTGAGCTTTCTGCAAGGACATTAGCATATCATCATAGAATGGTTTGGGTTGGAAGGAACTGTAAAGCTGATCTGCTTCCAGCCCCCGTGCCATAAGCAGTGGCACCTTCCACTACACCAGGTTGCTCAAAGCCCCATCCAGCCTGGCCTTGAGCACTGCCAGTGATGGGACATCCACACGTTCTCTGGGCAACTTGTTCCAGTGTCTCACCACCATCACAATAAAGAATTTCTTCCTAATACCTTACCTAAATCTATCTTCTTTTGAGTTTAAAGCCGTTACCCCTTATCCTGTCCCTACAGGCCTTGTAAAGCAGTCATTCTCCAGCTTTCTTGTAGGACTGCTTTAGGTACTGTAAGGCTGCTATCAGTTTTGTGCCTCAAAGGCTACCACTTAGACCAAGATTAGCAGGAGATTAATCAGATTGAACATGGTAGTGTAAATCAGAGTTTCTTATTTGATAATGTGTGTTTTTAATCTCTCTAGAGGAGAATGAATTAAATCTGACCTCTTTCCCAGTGAGGGAACTTTTTATATGGTGGAGTTTAATACTCACAACTCATTTTCGTGAACTATTGAGCAATCTGCCAGTGTTGCTGGGGAGTGTAAACGGCAAAAATAGAGAAATGGTTGGATGGGAGAAGAAAGACCATTTGAAAATTGGTTTGTATGCATTTCTGTTCAAAGTTAGGGATTTGGGACTTCTCTGGGTTGTGGAAATAGGATTTCATTATCTTGTTGAGAGCAGACATACAAGTCAAATGTGGTGGTTTTTTTTCATGTTATTTATTATTTATTATATTTTG